>JXTC01000077.1:716636-750164 GCA_002914845.1 Trema orientale | reverse complement strand
ATTGGAGTTAGATGAGGACATATACCGAGAAGTGACCTCCCTGGCTTTGGGGCGGCGAGGTGGAGCGAAACCATTGTCGGGTTCAGACGGCAGCAGAGGAGGCCTCGTGGGGTTTTGAGGTCGCCCTCCGCCACCTCCACCTCCACCTCCACCTCCACGTCCTCTTCCAGGGGTTGCAGTTTTAGGGTTTAGTGTCGTACGGACGGCCGCTACCATGGTGAAAATTCAGAAGACATCCACCCAAATCTCATTCTCCAAAATGCCCCTCATCCAATGGCAGCTGCAGCAGCAGTAGTAGTAGTACCGCCAACACCTGCGAAGTACAGAACACTGTGAAGAGAAAAAAAAAATGAGAGAGAAAAATCTGAGGAGAGAGAAAGAAAAAGAAAAAGAAGAGCGGGTATAGAGCTTTTTTCTTTTAGTGGTGGTTTTTATAGAGAGAGAAATATGACCGTTGCGGCCGACGGCGAAGAAAGAAGGAAAAAAAAAAAAGAAAAAAAAAAGGTTGTGGGGCTGAGAGTGAGTGAGGAGGAGTGGGAGGAGGAAGAGGAGGAGGAGGAGAGGGGAAGTTGTTAAGGCGAGATTTGAGAGAGCATAACTGTCGTACTAGTAGGCACCCGTGTATGTCTTGGCTTTGACAAATCTAAACTAACTTTTCTTCTCTTTTTTTTTTTTAATTGAATTAATTGTTTTTAATTAAAAAATTGATGAAAGGACTATAATGGTGCGTGCCGGATCCTGGGAGACTTGTATATATACTCGCCAGCTACGGAGGAGGGGAGGGTATTTCGGTCAATGGATAGGTGGGCTTTTGCAGTAAAAGGCGGTTACAGGTGGAAGCGAGTTTGTGGGGTTCGTTTTCACGCGACTTGGGGCGAGGAATGAATGTTGTGTGTGTGCAATTAGGGAGAATACAATAAATTAAGATCAAGAAATTGGGGGGTGGGAGGGGAATGTAGCAGTTAGTCAAGAAATGCTGAGGTGTACCTGGAGAAACAATTTTAAAAAATTAAAAAAAAGAAAGGGTAATGCTGAGGTGGGAATCGTGACAGTATGTGGAGGCGCGTGAAATCAGTCTTCGGAGAGACGTTAGGTAAACGACAGCACAATTTGTATTTTTATAAGATAGAATTAGAGATATCCTTTTTAGAAGAGAGTGACGACGGAAAATAAAGATATCCGTTTCTAATTTTGGGGGTCCAAAGGTCAGAGGCCGAATAAACCCTTAACCCCCCTTTGAGTCCACTAAATATTGTCTGTTTCTTTATGTAATACCTTTTAATTCATGTTTTATTAGGCAATTATTTTCCTATTTATGTAGTCTTAATAACATGGAAAACCTCTTTAATTTTGTTTTCCTAATAAGGCTCTCCTTATTGGATAAGTTAGACCGTTAGAACAATTTTTTCTTTGAATAAAAAACAAAATTAAGCTTCAAATTGGGGATGGGTTAGAACACATATTGAAACTGAGAGAATGGAAAACAGGTAAAAATAATAATAGTGATAATAACATGAACTCATGAAGCTAGTGATTTCATTTATAAAAAAATAACATACGAGTGTTTTTTTGAAACATATTATCTATTTTTTTTTGAGCATTTTTTTCCTCTTCATCTATTCTCAAATGAAAACCGTAACAATTAGTGGTGGGGTGGTAGAATTTTCCTTAGTAACATAACTAACGCTATAGTTACCATATAAATTATCATATATGTCAAACAAAATACAGCAGTAGCAAAGGTTATTATGACCTATAAACGTGATTACTTTAACAATAATAAAAATACAAATATATGTACAAGTTAGATTATGCTTGATTATCATTATTTGAGGTTCATTATTGCTATTTAATGACATCTGTAAAAGAAATCATTCAATAAATTGAGGAGGAAAAAATAAATAAGAAAGAAAAACGTAGAGTTTTCTGAAATGTCCATGCAAATAGAAAATTATCACTTTCTTTAGGGAATTATTGTGGTATAAATAGAGGTAATAATGTTACTTTTCCTTTGTATTGTAATTCTTTAAACGCCAATGTGAGTTTCATTGGTGGTTATGTGTAATTAATTAGTTTTGGTAAGAGACTAACAAGCTCGTAGTTGTTCCTTATTTATGGAATCTTTACTTTTTGAGAAAAGATAGAAAGGAATGAAGTCACCAATAATTAACTTAACAATGTCATTAGCGTCAGCAATAACCAAAGGAGCATTAACAAACCTTGAAATTGAATCTTTTAAAAGTGAAAAAGGAACAAATCCTCCTTTGAGTTAGATTAACTTCATTCTCTTTAAGTTAATCTAAAGGCATACTAATTACCGTTTTCTCTTTCCCAACAGATATCATAAGAGCCCCACCAACTCTCAACTTCCAACTCCTACATTATATATATCACACATATGCATATATAATACACAGGTAATTTCTAATTAATTATCTTTTTAAATAAAGGCTTTCATTTCAATCAACACACCTCATCAACACGATCCAACAATCCTCTCGTGTGATTTCATTTCTCAATTGTTATTATTTCATCTTTATTACCTAAAATTAGTACTTAACCTGCCTTCTTGAGGGGAAAAGGGTTTATATTTTGCTTCAACTTTTCCTATTCCTTGCGTGATTCTATCTCTCTATTTGGATTGGAACCCACTCTAAAGTTTGGTTTCACTTCCACTCCAATCTAAAATGTGTTAATCCAACATTCAATGCGGCGATTACATAAACTAGATTAAAGCCAAACCTTTTAAATTAGGGGAGAGGCTCATAATTGATGCAATGAAATAACAATAAGAGGTCAAGTACTACTACTATAATTTTTAGACAAAAAAATGATATGTTAATCAACTAAGTGTCGATTACAATATAATTTGTTTTGTTTTATCAGTCAAAACTAAAAGATAAATTGCCAAAGTAAATTAGTGCCCCATGCATGTGTGAGATATTGAGAGGTGTCAAAATCAAATTGCTGAAAGTAAAGACATGCGTGGCGGGGTTCATAACGTGAATGAGAGGACCACTTGTAAAGTTATTCCTTCTTCGGCACTCAATTTTTGCTTTTTATTATATAGCTATCGAACGTCTAAATTTTAGCATAATTTGTTTAGGTGACAAGAAATCCAGGCCATATATATATGTATATATCATTTTCATGTTTTAAATACCATTTAATTTGGTTGTACAAACAAACATAAATATAATCAGGGAGGGACAAGAGCCATGCTACGGAATATTAAGGACAATAAGAAAATTCAGGAGGCGAGAAGGTAATGAATATATGCCATAGAAAACTAATTGTGGCAGTAAATAAATAATAATATTTAGGAAAGATTAATCAAAATTACCTGCCTAAAATGGATGAGAAAAACAATATCTGAAAACCCTGCTTGAACAAAGCTGATTACTACTGTTTTATTGCATAAATCATAATGCAAATGCAAGAAGAAAAATGAAGGCCCCCACTTCTCAACATAAAGAGGAGCAAAATCAATGCAGAGTAATAATATCAAAAAACAAAAAAAAACAAAAAAACAAAAAACAAAAAAGCAAAAATAAATAAATAAATAAAGAAGAAGAAGAAGAAAGCATCTCCTTTCTAGGATGCTCCGTCTTCTGCACTGTCTGCCTCTATCTTTCCGCCCCTGCTTTAGTAATTTGTATGGACTCTCCAGTCTCTCCTCTTATGGACCCCACTTCTCTCTATTTTTTCACAGCCAGCCACATCACCTGGAACTTGATAATTTCCTTAACATGCTTTCGCCCTCATTCAACTTTGGATGGTAATGCTAAACAATTACTCGTATTATGCATTAACAGCTAATTAATACATGGTGATGGATTAGTGTAACACTAAATCTTACGCGAAAACTCTTAGAACACGTGATAAATCAGTTGACAACTGTGAGAATTTGATGGATGAAAAATGTTTTAACGAGAGTGCTACGCTTATGTCTAATTGTTTTTGATGTGTGAACTTCATTACTATAATGGAGTTGGAGTCCATGTATGAACAAGCAATGAGTTAGGACAGTAAAAAAAAAAAAAAATGAGTGTTGACTAAATCATATCCTAGCAAGTTATCATTTTTAATTTAATTGTTTTTGTTGTTTTTTGTTGTTTTTCTTACCCCGAGACTTAAGGCTAGAGTAATTTTAATTTTACTACACTTCATGTCCTAGTATCAACACCAATTTGAACAATTTTCATATATGAGAGTGGTGGACCATGGAATGGACTCGGACGGTGATAAATGCCTCCACTTGGGTTTATCAAATGTACACGCTGTACGGAATTAATGCAGCATGCATATGGCACTTAATAAAATTAATATATGTTTAAGACTCTTTTGGCTGCATTGTCCTCAACTGATCTTAATTTCTTTCTTCTTGTGATTCATCGAAAAATAATTAATATTATATATATATAATTCTTTTTATTTAATTTTTTTAGGGTAGCCAATATAACCCTATTTAAATGATATGATATCAGCAATGCCCAATTTTGGTGGGAACTGGAAAATGGGGAAGGCAACTTCACCATGTCTTGAGCTTTTCTTGAAGGACACTACACATTAATGGAGCCCAACCTGGCCGAGGCCGACCTCTCCTATTAATATCTAGTTTAAAAGTTTTCGTAAAACGGAAATTCAGACAAAAAGGACAATGCAAAGAGTTATTGTTATGAGAATGTCACCACGTAACAGGACAAATGTTATTTAAGGTCACTATACCTGTCACATTAACTCAATTGTACACTGCTACAAATAATGTTAGCTCACCTTCTTGACTATGCTCCAATTCAATTAGAAAATTTTAAAGCCGAAAAAATAAAATGAAAAGAATTTGCAAAATGCTCAAATTTTTCGGTTGATTTTAATTCGCAAAATTAGTTTTATGTCTTGGTCAGTTGGTAGTGTGACAAGCATAACAAATGTGCCACCAAAAGAATGATTAAAGGAGTCAATGAAGGTCCACTATGATGCTACGCTTAAGTAAGTGGCTGATCTCAATCCTTAATCTTTAAAACTAACCATTATATAGCAAAAGGGCAAAGAGAGGAGTTGAGTATAAACAAGACTGAGAAGTCTTATCAACAAGAAATACTATTAAAAGAAAAGTTGAGTAGGACAGCATCTGCCGTCTGGTTGGAGAGAACTGTTTTTTTTTTTTTTTTTGGTAATAAAAGTCTTCTGGTTGGAGTTGACATGTGCTAATTATCCATGAGCTGATTAGTTGTTAATAGCTTAAGAAAGATGACATTTAACTTAAAAGCATGGCTTTTATTAAGGAATCATAGAAGTTAGGACTTGGAAAGTGTCCTTCCTTGTGAAATACTCATATTATAATTGATGTTTAATTAAAGTAACAAAACATTCGGATTAAGTAACATTCATTCCCCAAACTCGAGTATGGGAGCCCACGTTGAAAGTGAATCCAGGCCCCCAAAAAGAAATGATATTTAGAATGGTCCCCCTTAGCTTTAATGACCATGATTCTTCTTTCCCCTTGTCAAGACCCAGGAAAAGAAAAGGGTGCAACTATGTTAGGACTAAAAGAAACCCAAGTTTATCTTTAAAACTTATATCCATCTCATCAAAATTCTAAAGATGATCTCACAAGCAAAAAAGAAAAAAAGGGTGAAGAGATTAGCTAGAAGAAACACTTTTGATGACATTTACAGTTGTTACAGAGAGTGTCCATCTTGGTGGGAAAATATTGGTGAATAATATCCAAGGAAAGGACCAATTTGGGTGGTGATTGAATTAGCTTTAGGAAGAAGAAACTTATATATATCTTTTTTTTCCTCTGTTTTTGGGCCTAGTCAATTAGGTTGGTGCATGCTCTTTGTTGTTTATTATGATTGCCACTTTCTCAATGGGTTTCTGTGCTTTTAATGAGTCTGGTCACACCCTCCCAATAATGCAACAGAAACCACTCTATTCACTAAGAACTTGTATATACGGAGCTAAGCTTCCAAGGGTAACATATCAATATCTCATGATTACTGTCGTCCATAATATTTGATGGCTTGTTTTATGCTTCTTGTCTAGTAGATCACCTCCATTAAAATATTTCAGCCAATATATGATATGAATAAATCAGTACAGAGCAGAAAGGGCTTTCTCATGCAGATATTGGATGTATGATAATCAGTCAAACTAGCTAGCTTGGACTTTGGGAATAGATGCTACTAATAACTTGAGGGTGAAGATTTTCCCACTTCTTATAATGAGCCATTAGTAATGAAACAAATTTCAACTGATGCAAAATTCTAGCCACTCTGATTTTTCTAGGCAGCCAAATTAGTCAACAAACAAATTTGAGTCAATTCTTCATTAGGCAGCTCGAGACTAACTAACTAACACCCATTGGAAATTAGACAGTTGAATGAGACAAAAAAAGTAGGGAAGGTGATAAGTTCAGTTTGATGCAGGTTTTTGTGCCTCAGTGAGCTTTGTACTAAATGAAAACTTGAACCATCTAGATTGTTTCATGAACAGTTTGGTACATCTAATAGATTATATTGATCATTTTCAAGTAATTTATTACAATCAATAAAACTTTTTGAGTCGGGCTACTCCACAGCAATTGATATGACATGATATAATAAAATTTATTAGGATATACCAGAAACTTAGATTGTGTGCCATTTTCAACATTTAACATTTAGGTGCAAAATAGCTCTCTTGTTTTCCCTTTTATTTTCCTGGAAATGGCCCTTTTGTGTTTTTATCATTGTGTCTGTCGGTATCATTGTTGGGTTGGGTAAGGTAGGTTTGAGTATGCCAAAACCCAAAATGTCCTAGTATTCATGTTTAATCCTTTTCCTCTACCACCAGGCCCCACAGTACACCTCAAGAAATAAATGTGAAAAACGTTTAAAAAATCGAAAGCAAAGGCAAGTAAAATAAACAAACATGTTGAGCATGATGATGTGTACTACAACAAAAGTACACTTCGAAAAATGTCTTAAGAAGCATTTCATTACCATTCATGCAAATTAAAATCCAAATCTACTTCTCAAGTAAAATACAATAACATATAAATTCATTCATTCCCACCAAATAGTAATTTATTTAATTTGCACTTAATTCTGCCAAATGTTATTACTATGTCTTTGTTGAAAGGTGTTTAGACACACAAGAAAATCACACAACATACATACATACAAAATATGATATGGTTCATATTGGCATCAGTAGTGCATGATATACATACTGGTTAAGACAAATACAAGTGGAAATAGACAGAGTGGCATAACATTAATCTTCCAAGAGTTTAGCTCGGCCATAGTTAAGGAGCAGGTCTTGAGTAGGACTAACCAGACCCATCACGCTTGGGATGATCAGGAGGAGAAGGCTTTGGGATATATGGGATTAGAGGAGTCCCATGCTCGATTGGACCAGGTTTTACAGAAGCCTTTGAGCTTGGAACTGGATCAATAGGATGGTAATCGTCCAGTTTCACAGTGGCTTCATCTCTATTCCCCTTTGTGTTTTGTTTATAGTTAGTCTCCTGCATTTTTGGAAGAAACAAAGACACATAACAAGAAGTTTATAAAAAATATCTATAGTTAGTAACTTACGTAAAATTGAACAATTTTCTCCTTTAAGTAAAATAAATGTGTTTCGACAAGTTAGAATGGCCTTTATATGCTCAAAATGCTCAAAATTCTTAAATTTTCTTTTGAAATTTTCATATTCATCAATTCATTTGTGAAAATTCTAAAAGTCAAAAGATATATTTAACTAGATATTAGTTAGAATCGCATGTTACCTTAAGCTTTCTGCTTACCACTATCCCAGTTGAACCATCACCATGGCTGGTGAAAAGCATATCTGAAATTAAAATTTTGGGTTTAGGTCCAATTAGGCAATCAATTATTTAAAGCAGAGCTGCGAAAGTCTCTAAAGTTTATATATAAGGGATTTGAGAACAAAATAACAACTAGTATTAAAGAGTTTCTAGAGACACCATAATATTCGTGGCTAAAAAATATACATGCTGCTAATTGTGCTTGCTAGCTAGCATATTTTTGCCTTGAAAGATCCAATATTTAATGTCAAACATCATTCTCTGGTGCAATTGAGAAAGTAGCTGAAATTTTATCCTTTTCAAGCCAATGACTTCGTCAAAACGGAGTTTTATGATGGTGAAAGCAGCGTGAGATGCACGTGACTAATGTATGTCTTTGATAATTTGGTAAATTGTGTGACTAATGTATGTTGTAGGGCAATGGCGATAGAAAATTAGTGATTTAAGTAATGTATGAAACTAAAGATGAAATCTATGCTTATATGTCAATAATGTTTAAGAGTTAATAGTTCAATAAGTACTAAGGATTCGAGTTATGTATCTATGGTTCTAAAATTGTGCATGCAGCAAACGAAAATAAAGATTCCAGCACAGTTATATCTTGAAATTAAGGATGTAATTTGGCTAGTACGAAGACTACAAATTTGGCCCTAAAATCATCGTGGAAACCACAGTGTTGTCAAGTATTTTCCATTCCTGGTCAAAATCTCAACCAATTTTTTTAAAGGACTAGACTAGTCCAAACTCAGTCGCTAACATGTCTAATATGAGAACCACTGGTAGAATAACAAGAAGCGAGCAAAGACAAGCTCGCGTTAAACGTATATAGGCAAATAAACTTAATATTCCTATTTAAAATTAATTGAACAAAAATATGCATGAAAAAAAAAATTACCATGAACTCTGGAGCCTGTTATGGGGCTAGAGATGTTAAGGAACATCAAAGCTGTCCAAACCACGAAGAACATAACCCAAAAGGCAGAGAACTTCATAATGCAAAAATATGAGTAGTCCTCCGAAAAAGCACAACCTTAAACCAAAACACCAAATGCCCAACAAGAGAGTGTAAATGTTCTAACACTCCTCAAAGATGTCCCTAAAACTAAAACCCTCTATATAGACAAAGCTAAACCCATTTGGAAGAATATGAAGAGGAGGAGGAGAAGAAGAAGAAGAGGGCGTCAGCTGAGAAAAGAGAAAGAAGATGAGTGAGAGACTAAGAACCCACGTCTTGTTTTTTATTTTTGAATGTGGAACAATAATGCTTTAAATATTGCCGCAAGTGAAAATAATAAAAGAAGTCATGTGGGTTTATCAGCCTTTTCATTACTACCGTCTCAATCTCATACAGAGTAGTTATTGCCTTTGTTTAGTGTTTTCTGCAAAACACGGGGGCAATCAACAGACTTTAATGCGTGCGGTGGAATGTGAGCCGTCCAGTAAGTCAGTTTTGAATTCTGTTGATATTGTCACTTAAATATAATGTTTGTATGACACGGCTCAACCTGGGGGTGTAGCTCATATGGTAGAGCGCTCGCTTCGCATGCGAGAGGCACGGGGTTCGATTCCCCGCACCTCCATTTTCTTATATTTTTTGAAGGTTCCTCAAAGTTATTTTGTCTTATATTTTTAATTTAGTTTCTAAAGACTTATAGGGATAAAGAGTGGCCTACTCAAATAAATCGAGTGCCCATTGCAAATCCGATATAGTATGTGAATCCTTTGTAAAGTGTATTAATTGTCCTTATACAACAATTATTATGGCGATCGCAATTTGAAGGTTCCCTAAAATTATTTTGTCTTATATTTTTAATTTAGTTTCTAAAGACTTATAGGGATAAAGAGTGGCCTACTCAAATAAATCGAGTATCCTTTGCAAATCCTATATAGTATGTGGATCCTTTGCAAAGTGTATTGATTGTCCTCATATCACGATTATTATGGCGATCGCAACTTAAATCCACGACTTCTTGCATGAGAGATGAATAGGTTTACTCTACGTATCCCACCAAAACTTATAAAATTGGATACTTTCACATATTCCAATCAATCCAAGGTTGCAAATTATTGGAGCCGAAAAGAAAGTAGAAAATTTGATATGAGAGCCATTCTTTGAACGTATAATTCATTAGATATTGGAACCAAAAGAAAATAGAAATTTTCGATTTGTCCTCCAGAGTCATTCTTTGAATCATCTAATTCATTGATAGTCTACAAGATGACGTAGATTTGAAATTGAAGATTTGATTTTTGTAGCAATAGAAAGGATTATTCATGCTCGTCATATGCGCTATCAAAAAGCACCATTCATTCACATGACATGATTATAATAACCGTTGATGGGTAGTATATACTGTCTTAATATTTCTGCAACTATCACTATAAAAATATATTTTTATTTTCTTGTCATTTATCATGAAAAACAATAGGCAAAAAAAATAGACACCCAATTTAAAAATGATGGGCACTGGTTATCTAAGATCTTGTTTTTATAATTTTATCTTTCTTGATCGAACTGACTTAAAGACTTGGGCATGGGCTGCGCCCATAAAACCATGATAGCTGCTATAGTATGGTATATGAAGGTGGTGAGACAATGACCCTCATTTTCAGTACCACCCGAGAGATTAGGTTGAGAATGTTGGACTCTCAAAGTCTCCCTGGCCAATGCCCACATCAGTATTTGGTGGCTATTATTATTCAATTTCACTCGCCCAGCCCCAAATCGTTTATTTATTGGGCATGCAAAGGAAAAATGTTCTTCTTATCCAGACCCTGATTTGTTATTTGGTATGGTTAGGCATTTTTTTTTTTGTTTTATTTTTCTTTACACATTTATCAAAGCTTTATAGCTTTTGTTTGACATTTATTTAGACCGATGATGCTTTTCATTGATTCATGATGATTGATACAATTTTTTTTATATTAATGTTTTCTTGGGGACAATTATCCTTTGTTGTAGTATGTATGCTTTGTTTTACTTTTTATACATAGAGAAATTTAAATTGATTTGTTTAGAGGTTGTCTTCGTTTATCATTTTCCTTTTATGGATTAAATATTTCTATGAGTACGGAGATGGAGGATTGATCACTCATCCGAGTCTATTTATGACTTTACCAAAGTCGAAATAAGGAATTACCAACTCTATCTAGTTTGTTGTTTTAATCGAGTGTAATATAAGTGCCAATTTAGGTCACTCAAAACCAGCTATTAGAGCACAATTAATATTGACAGCAATTTTCTGAAATTGATATTGAGTAGAAAATTCTTATCTCATGAGCCCCACAAAATATAAAGCATTTAACTAATTAGTCGGTCACTCAAGGAAGAACAAGTCGTAGGGCCAGTTTGATATTATTGTGTTGTGTTGTAGCACTATTATAATTGTACTATGAGTAAAAAATAGCTGCGGAAAAAAAAATCTAAGTGTTTGATAAACTATAAATTATATCTGTTGTAAAGTGATACTCTAAACAATTTGTATTATGGAAGAAGAATCAACTTTGAAAAGCAACTATTACCCTATTTTCCAAAATTCTGCTTAAATTTGCGGTTATGCAACGACTTTTAGAATCTACTGACAAAAAATATGAACTTACCAAACGCCTCTCACTCCCAATTTTTTCACTAACCATATTTAAAAGCTAAAAGCAGCAGTCATAATCAATCCTAAACGGACTCATAATAAATAAACATATGAAAAGCAAAGTGGCGTAAAATTCAACTACAAGGCAAATTGTGAACTTTAATGAATTAAGAAAAAGAATAATTGGGAATCCAACATATAAGGTCGTATAAACACATATACATAATCATAATTAAAAAATGAGACCATTACCCCAAAAAAAAAAAAAAAAATCACCTTTAGTCACACCAAAATTTATGACTAAAAGTGAAAATTTATGACTAAAGTAATGATATCATTATATCGTGATTAAAAAGCCCACAACTAAAAAGTTGTTATAAAAAGTGTTATTGTGACTAAATGTACTTCTCATCACATCCAATTTCATTATTAATGTAAAAAGAACATTAATAACAACTTGTGATCAAATATTACTTTTTAAACACAATTTTCTTTTACCTTTTTGGCCATAAAAAAATTTTGTTGTGACTAAAAAATTTATTACTAAATGATTTTTTTTTTTTTTTTGAGTGAAGGAAAAGAACATGGTACAAATCTCATCAAGGAAACAAACTAATAATAAGCAAAATTATAATCCAAATTTTACAATTCAGTTAAATTTGATAACCTCCAAGAGCCTCAATGCAATGAATATCATATAGAATTAAAAACATGCCAAACATGAGAACCAGGACCGTAGTTCTTTGGATGAGAGTTTCACACGTTTGAGTGTCCCATTTTTCTTCCTCTAAAATCCTCTCTCAAACTCTAATCTCACTTTTGCCGCTTGAGTTGTTGGATTCTAAAACCCTAAACCTTGAGCCGACTACGTGCTTATTGCGATTCATAACGTCATCTGTCAAACTTTTTATAACTTTTTGTTAAATAAGGCGGTCAATATAGTATTAGTAGGATATATCTCAAAACGACTTCGTCTTACTTAGAGGTGTTCGTCAAAATAGCCAAATTGACGAGTTACTGAACTATTCATTCTTGTTTAGTTTGGTTATGGTTTAGATTTTCCAAAATCATTGGTTTGATTTGTGGTTTTAATATGTCAAACCGTTAAAACCAATAGCTTGATTTGATTTTTGGTTTTACCACTAAATCAATAAATGTACGTACACTACTCACACTTGCCCGTTGCTCTAAAATACACAGTTTGGTCAATATCTGTCAAAAGAAAATTTTAAAATGTTTTACCAATCCTTCCTCTTCCGGGTGCGCATGCTAGTCAATACTGATTGTGATAGAAGTATAATATGTGAAATTTTTGTCGTTGTCAACTAGGGAAACTGAATTCCCTGAACTTTTTTTAAAAAAAAAAAGAAAGGGAAAAAAAAAAGAGGGAAATTGAATTCAATGGAAAAGTTCTCATCGTAAATACGATATGTTCCGATCTAAAAAACGATACATTTTTCCTTTTTTTTAAAAAAAAAATTCTTATATGTAAACTGATACAATAACCCTAAAATGACAAATGAAGCTTTTAATTGAATGATGTTGTAACTTGTAGGTTATTTTAATTTGCGTTCTATATTTATTTTACTTTCTTTTTTGGGGAAATATGTGTTTCTTTATTCTTCAAGAGGCAGGTAGGTTGTAAAATACATAATTTATCACTTTAATCAATCCCGTACGAAAATGCAAATTGTAAATAAAGCTCTACTACATGCGCGAAGCTGGGCGGTAGTTGGCCCGTTACTCTTGAAAGTTACTAAATATCAACTGCCTTTCATCAAACAAAAGATGAGAGATGGTAAGGAAAAAACAAAAATGGTTAATAAACAACTAATTAAATAAAAGCTTTCACATTGGGGCCAAAAACAACCCAACAAAAAATAATGTAAAACATTTTAACCACTTGCAAACTAAACCGAAAAATAAGGAAAGGAAAAAGGGGGAGGATTTTGATGCATGGTTTGCAACAATGTCATTAAGGGGATAAAACGGCAGAAAATAACATATAAAAGTTGTCATTGACATTTGATTATAACAAATAGGATGGGAGGGAATTAATTTACTTGGCAATTTTCTAAATTAATTTATTCAATAGTTTGTTGGTTTGTCACTCTCCCAATCCCAATAATAAATAATGCTATTCTATCAATAGTAATCGTAATAAAAAATTAAAAAAAAAATAGTAATCGTAATCGTTGCCTCCCCACCTTCTGGGTGAGAAAGTAGTATACGGGGAATAACATTGTTCAATTTTGATTAGTAGCTGGTGATACTTCCTCGTTCTTCACAATACAAAGTATAATTTTTTAACAGCGAAAAAATCAAAAACTCCAAAAACGACCATTAACCAATTTAAACACTGAAACGTTTTTCGCATTTCATCTTACATCTGTCAAACAACAAGAAAATTAACCACATAAAAGTCCATATAACTAGTACATATACTTATATATATATATACCATATGCTGTTACAAGCAGCGCAACTAAGACTAAAACACCAAACCATACGCCACACAAGTTTATTTTGTGGAAACAAAGCGTGTGACATAAGAAAATGATCATATTGAACTGGCGGAAAGTTGATTATCTACAGATGGCTGAGACTTGATAAGGAGAAGAGATCATCTCAAATATGGAACCCTCCTAGGAGAAGAGATCATCTCAAATATGGAACCCTCCTTTCTCATTTATTTTTAATTTGTTTTGATCAAAGCATAAGTTATTTTTCTGGACACAAGAAACTACCGCTTGGCGATAAAACATGCCATAAACATAACTAAAAGCTGCGGCAAAGAGATGGAGCGGACCTAGCCCAACCGAAGAAGCTCCAGAGGGACCTGTTCTTGCCTTTCACAGGAGACTGATCTGTCTCATTCCTCTGCAGCATCTCCCACATCACTTGCACATCCTCATACTCACAAGCCCTCACATCATGCTGCAGCTTCAGTATGCCTGTTCAATTTCAACAACATGTTCATTCACAGCCATTCAAATCAACAAGTCCATATAAATGAATTCACCAAAGGTCAATTTCTCAAATTGGACATAAGCGAAAAAAACAGAACGGAACTAATTCCAGTTAATTTGTTCAGCACAATAAAAATTCCAGAGCATTTACTAATTAAAGAAACTCTGCCATTTCAGACCATTGTTACCAACATCTAATCTTGGCTTTTTTTTTTTTTTTTTTTTTTGAGAATTAAGGGCATGCTCACTTACTCGTGTGTTTATATACCAACTAGTTACACATAAAAATATAAAAATATAGCATCATTTCTCGTTGTTTCTTATTCCCCTCAATTTGCTTTTCCAACGATTGCAAAATGGAGTTGTGACATAACATCTATGACCTGGGGTTTCGCAGACTTTTAGGAAGTATCTATCTACCTTAACTAAGAAATTTGTTGGTGAAAACAGAAGAAATCTGAGACATTAATAATTAGGTCCTTTCTTACTGCGTGGAAAGTGGACTTTTGGTGTTAAAAAGACTAACCAACAAGTTAGGTTGTAACAGTAGAAGTAGAAGTGTTTCTAAGATTCTAAGTTCTAACATCTCTTCATTCCTAACGGATTAGACAGCTATACAGTAAGTCAAACAACACCAAACCAGCAAGGCTGGCACCGGAATCCGCCGGCGGCGGCCGGCCAATTTCAAATTTGGCCTTAGTTTTGTCGGTAGCAACTATGGTTACACACAGATGAGACAATTCAATAAAATCCAGCCGACAAAATTAAAATGGTTTGAGGTAACGAATGAACAAAGTGTAGATCAAATAATAATGTAACATAGTGTACATCAAATAATACAACATAACCGACACCAATAAAGTTTCCAGTACACCAATAATTGAATGTAACAAATCTGATATGACATGACATGACATAACTCCTAAAACTTGACTAAAATCATCATCATCATCATTTTAACCATAAAATCATGCCAATCAATCCAATAAATAATCCTTTAAAAAAGAAAAAAAAAAAAAAGAGTAGGGACAGTTACGGAATTAAAACTGACCGGTTTTGCGAATTCCGAGACGGGAAGCGACGCCAGTCCAAACTCTCCGAACGGGAAACACCACCTTGCGCCACCACTCCATCCCGCGAGATATGTTCCACTGGTTCCGCTCCATCGATCGAGAGAATCGAGAATAGAGAATAGGGATCAGTTACAAGGATTACGCAAATATTCTTGGACGGTTGAACCAACAAAGTACTATATCTCCCTCCCTCTTCGCCTTGGGCTCTGTTTTTATGATCCGAACTAATATTAAATGGATGACCAAACTGTATTCGAGATCAGAAAGAATCAGAATATTAACAAAAATGGGGATAGAATAGAATAAAATATTAATCAAAATTTAATAATATCGGAATTATAGTAAAAATATATTGGAGCCGAAAGGAGCACAGGAAAATAAAAATAAATAACCTTTGGCGCTTCTCTCTCTCCTCTCTCCTCTCCTTACAGGAGAGAAGCGAAGCTTCTCTTTGTTTTTCTTCTTCTGTGGTTTTCTCACTCCTCTCGCCCCGTTAGAGGGTAAATATATATGTATTTATATGTGTGTATATGACTATATATAAATGTCGTTTTTCACTCTGTTTTATTTGTAATTGTTTGCTAACGTCGTCCTCTTCAACCACAGAGACGGGATTGCCTCTTCAATTGCCGCCACGTATTAGACTGCCCGTTGGGCCGTGTCCGGATCCAATGCTTACGTCCCCTGATTTCGACCTACCTAAATAAATAAATAAATACGAAGAGAAAGACAAAAGAGAGAGAGTTGAGAAACTACCCGTTTGGTGTTTTTTTATTCCACGTGTGAAGCCACTATTTGTCGATTAGGCTTTGTCTCCGTACTGTCATGTGAAGATATTATTGTCGTGTGGGGTCCTTCACGGTCGTTGAAGGGCCCACGTGCTTGTGATCCCCACGCGGTAGACCAACGCTCATCTTATGGCACGCGAGGGCGGTTCGCCAAAAGTAGCACGAATGAGAGGTCGCGTGTGTTAACGCGCTCGGTGGGGGAAAATACTAGAGTGTAGGCAAGAGGACGGCCGGGCCGGGTCTCCGAGTGGAAGAGAGTGTGAGCTACGTGGCAATTGAAGACAGGTTCGTTGAGATTAGATGAAACCGGGTCAGCTGCGTATCAAAGTTTGTGGTCCTCGAGTCCATGTAAGCCCCCATACAAAGTCCTGTCTAAGTGGGCCCCCATAAGAGATGACCTAAGCACGGCCGCACAGGATCCTACAGCAACGCCACGTCCTTGCAAATTACTAGATTTTTTTTTCATATATATATTTTTTTAAATAGTGGTTCACTAGTTTGTGAGCGTGCAAACAGTGGGTCACCCGTCCAAAAGCACGGAAGGGTAGATTTTATTTATTTGTTTATTTATTCGAATTAGATGGGCAGCCTGAGCTAGTAGGACACTACAACTCCCACTAATAAATAAAAAACCAGAAAGGGGAAAAGAATGAAAATTAAAAGTACTACTAAAGAAAAAGCTTGAGGACGCCATTACATGGTGAGTGAGCGATTAGAATGCTGACGTTAAAATAAGTCTTGAGTTTAAAAAATCACATATTCTCAAATCACAGAAGCACAGTTCAAGTTTGAAACTTTAATTCTATAAGCGTATCATATCATGAATATGATGCAATATCGATTGATATTTCTCCCCAAGAGAATAGCAGTCTTTGTTTACCACTTATTAAGGTCTTCGGTTTCACTAAATACTATTATCGGTTAATGTCGTTTAATGTATCTTAATTGGTTTTGGACCCCATTTTTGTATTTAATGTAGTGATGAATGGGCCAAGGACGTGATTGCATTTATATTGTTCAATTTCATTTTTACGCCTCGAAGATGATGTGGATATTGTTTATAGGGACATTATAGCAGATGTACATATTGACGTTCCAAATCCAGATTCTTTGTATGTAATAGTTCAATCCAAGGCTGTTGCAATAATAACAATTAGAGTAAGACTAGGACACTAATAATTTATACAAAAAACTTACACTATATGAGTTGCATCTATATTAATCACTAAATTTTAAATAGTGCGATCCCATTCAGAGATAAAATAATAGTTTAAACAGATGTCACATCGTTAGTGTAACTTTTTGATATCTCAATCATTATTCTAACAATTATACATGGAAGAAACCAGAATCCCGTATCATAAATAAGAGAAGATAAAGAAGCCATTTTGTGATTAGGGTCCACTAATTCTTTTCAATTCCAACAATTCAATCATTGAGCTTAAAGAATAAAATAGGTCTAATACTTAAATTAAACAACAAATAGAACAAACATGACTCTAAGAAGAACTATAGCATATACTTACCATAAGGAGCACAATTCTATTCCTATAAGAATTTGATTGCAAATCAGAAACCCAACACTAATCTGCACTCACCTTTTTTAAGCTTGCCATATATGTCAAATAAATGGTCCACAAATATGCGCAAGAATTTGATTGCAAATCAGAAACCCAACACTAATCTGCACTCACCTTTTTTAAGCTTGCCATATATGTCAAATAAATGGTCCACAAATATGCGCAAGAATTTGATTGCAAATCAGAAACCCAACACTAATCTGCACTCACCTTTTTTAAGCTTGCCATATATGTCAAATAAATGGTCCACAAATATGCGCATGAACTGTTCATCAATGGCTGCCAGCAACATCAGCAAATATATTAGCTAAAGAAACTTGAACAAGTTCACATGTAGTTGGTTAGCTCAAAAACATAGACATAACATTTGATATCTGTGTTTATTTGAAACTATCAAACTGAGAAGAGGATATGCAATCCACAGACCTGTAGACGAACAGGTACAAATTTGAAGGTGACGAAATCGCAGATGGGCCAGTACATGAGACCATTAACCAACGTCGGAAGCAGGTCTCGCTTCAATCTGGCAACAATCTCCTCACCACTTTCACCTGATTGTTGCACCATTAAGGAACTTGTTACGAAATGTGCAACCAAAATAACAATTCAACACAACAATATCTAGAAAAGTAGATGTTTTCTAATGAGCATCAAAACCACCAATGTAAAGGGACTCGGGAAATTATAATGATAGAACTATCAGACATCATGATTCTTATCAGTGAAAGTTTCTCTGACCTTGTAAACTTGCATTATATGAGAAGAAAACAGAAGTGATACAAGGTCCGTATAGGGCCTGCCCCATGAAAATCTTCTTCAAGGTCGAAAGCAAATCCCGCTTTGGCAAGAGCTTAGACACGAAATTAAACCACAAATGTTGTGATGGTCCTAAAATTAGCAAGCCATATGCAGCCATTCTTAACGTCCTTATCAAGTCAAAAGAACCAGAAGCCGGAGACGTGATCCTCTAAGCAGAAAATCGGAAATTAAATTTAGTACATGAATTTCATGAGATAAGCAAAACAAAAGAAATACTAAAGGATATAAAGTAGCAATATGGCGCCAGAAATGGAAGCAACTGCACAAATTTTCGAACGTCTTTAACAAAAAAAAAAAAAAAAAAGGGAGGTGCCAAGAGATCACCAGTCTTGAGATAGACTTTGGACTGACTGGATATAAGATTACATGAATCTATCAACAGCTTATACAAGCAGGAAAAAACAAGGTACATAAATTAGTTTGCCTAGTATCACCATTATGCAGTAAATACTAAACTGTGCCTAAAACAAAATATCTATTCTACAAATCTAATTTAAGTAAATAAAAGACACGAGAAAAGGCTGAGAAAGCTAATTAAAGGCTTCCGAAGCAGATAAGGAACAGGGGCTACCTATTCTACAAATCTGATTTTGTAATATTGATTAGTGTATGGAATTCAGTCCAACAATCCATATAATTTATGACGTACATACGGATAGTTATCTAGGTAAATATGGTTTTGCTTTCTTGTGTTTTGGATATAACTACGTCACGCATCGGAATTATCGAATAATCCATATACATCAGTACGCTTTGAACCAAATGATCATAGAGATTCATCGGTATTTCGAGTTATCTAGGTGTACCATGACTTTTATCCCTTGACATTTTTGATACTCATAAATGGCATATACATAACGATTTTGCCTTATTTTCGATTATAGGCCAATATTTCTTCTGTTTTGGTGGCCAGTGTAACACTTTAGAATATCCAAATGCAGCCAAGTTAAAACAGAGTGATGTGTTTTGGTTTTTCTTTTTAAGAATTTTTTTCCTTATAAATTGTGACAAGATCCACGCACTCATCAACAACATTCAACAGATATGACCGGGGAGTGTAAAAAAGAGCATTATAACTCCCGTACAAAAATAACCCACTAATGAACTACGTGAGACTAAAAGCAGGAAAATCAAAGGGACCTTCAAAGAACCCGCGCATCCGATAAAGATATAACTCTTCTAGCAAAAGAGACTTCTAACCATCATATTAGAAAGCAAGGACTAATTTCACTAAAAATCACATGCAGTAGAACAACCTTAAACGACACGACAAGAAACATGACCATAATAATAACAAAAGGCATTAGCGGCCGTATATTTTGGAACATTTGATGTAGTACCTGGGAGGTGAAGTCGGCGGCGGCGAAAATGAGGGAGGAGGAGATGGCTTTGGTTAAAAGCGGGCGTGATTGGAGGTTGGCCAAATACCAACCCACGAACCCAATCTTTGAGGCTGAGCCTGAGGAGGAGGAGGAGGAGGAGGAGGAGGGACGCGTTGTAATTGTGCAGAGGGGATGGGATGATTTGGAAGAAGCTCTGGTCTTGGTCAGATGAGATTGAGCGTAGCCCCTCCATTGTCGTCGTATCTGCTCATTCGAGACCAAGCCTGCTTGTGGTTCGGCTACATTCAATTGCTTCGCCCAAAACCCATGACACCACCGTTTTCTGATGTCTCTAATCAGATTGCTCCCCATTTGTGTTGCAAATTTGTTCCGAACCAGGCTTCTTTCTCGTGCTACCGATTTTGGTACATATGGAGAAACTTGTCTCACTTGTAATTTTCCAAGTTGTTTTCTTCGGAGCAGGAAAGGAAAGGAAGGGAAGGGCAGGGAAGGAAGAAGATTATGTAATTGTTGTTTTGTTCGTCGCTTCTTCGTCACCAGCTCCAGACACGTTACACATGAATGCGACGTGTCGTTTTTATGGTTTAGGTACCATAATATGAAATCTAGAATCTAGATACACGAATACGACATGTCGTTTTAGTTTTGTTTTAATTTCCGTTATTTTTTTTTTTTGAAAAAAACAATATAACCTTCGTTAATTATTTTAAAAAAGAAAAAACACACAACAAAAAAGTATAATAACAAGCAACAAAGAACATGACTCTATTTGGTAGAGAGGAAAGAAAATGATAAGAAAAGTAAGAGTGAGAGAATAGAAAAATATGTAAGAATGAAAGAATTTTTTTTCTTTTTATGCATGTTTAGTATAAGTGATTATATATGCATTCTTATGTGGCATAAAAGCATTTTTTTATCTAAACTAATCCTATTAAAAAATTTTAGAAATTGCGTTTTTAGTAGGATAATGTTATGTGTATCAAAATTTTTACCAAATTTTTAATACCAACACACATGTGGCATGTGAGTTGGTAATATTCAATTGGTGGATATGATTAATTTATTTGTAGTAAGTTTTAATATACTAATTAAATAGTGCCAACTCAAATGCCACATGTATTGGTATTAAAAATTTGGAACAAAATTTGGTACACTTAGCATTATCCTTTTTAGTATAAACATTCCTTATCATCCCAAAAGTAGGTTTCTTATTATTCACCTCATTAATTTTGGTTGCTTATCCTTCTTGACACCCCGCATTGATTCTAGAAATTAAATGACTTCAATTTTGGAGTAATATATATACATATTTTTTTCATCAATGGAACAATTCACCCACTAGATTTAAATCAAATAATTCAAAATGGGTATAGCAGTTACAGTCCCTAATGTTTTCCTTGTTTGGCACTTAGGTTCCTAATATTTCAAAAGTAGTACTTAAGTCCTTAACGTTTTCTTTCTTTGCTACTTGGGTCCCTGATGTTTCAAAAGTTGCACTTAAGTCCTTAATGTTTCCCTTGTTTGGCACTTAGGTCTCAAATATTTATTTATAAACTAAAATATAAAATTAGAAAGATTAAATTATTATTCATTAAATCATAAAACTAGTCCATACATACATATAATGCTGAAAAAAAAAGTGTGCTATGATTAAATGAATGATAAATTTAATCTTTCTAATTTTATATTTTAGTTTATAAGTCAATTTTACTGGCTAAACTATATAGAAAAGATGAACATCATATTTCATCAATTTTTTAAGAATAAAATATAATTATTTATTAGAAATATATAAATGTCACGCAAATAATTTATTTTTCACATAGAAAAGCACAATTTATTTCATATAGACTTTCTATTTGGCTATGTTTTTTTTTTTTTTTCCTTTCTCTTTCAAATGCTCTTTATATAAGTCATATGCTAATTACCAGTCATATTCGATGAAAAATAATAAAGGACTAATGGATGTCAACGAAAGAAAACGTTAGGGACTTAAGTGCTATTTTTGAAATGTTAGGGACCTAAGTGCCAAACATGAGACATGTTAGGGACTATTGCTGCTGTTAACCCGATTCAAAATAGTAGAAACATAATAGTCTTATATATACTTTCCCTATAATTTTTATTTTCCTCTTATTTCTCTCAACTTTCTCTTTTGATTTGTACTCTTTATGGCACGTTTACTTCGCCATAATCGTAATCGGAATAAATAAAAGGGAAAATGAGTGGGAATAAAATAGAAGGATATGTGAATCATTATTTGTATTATGTTGTTTACTTAAAACTAATAAGAAAAGGAATCATATTTATTAGAATACTATTCATTTATTTACTTAATAAAAGAAAAGTAATGGGAATACGTTATTTACTAAATTGTCCCTTTTAAATATATGTACATTTTAAAATAGATAGATTTTTTAGTAAAATTGTATTTACAATTTTAATAATTAAAAAAAAGAAAATGAATGTTTACGGGTAATCACAGTATTGGTGGAAGAAGTATTCATATTCTTTTTACCTAAATTTGTGTGGGCCCCATACATTTTCCACTTTTCCAAATTTTAGTAAATATTTAAATAGGAATTATTACCCCATATATTATTCTCATTACTCTTTAGTAAATATGTCATTAGAGTTCTAATCAATTCAAGCACCAGTATGGAGGCAAGCCTCCAAACTACTTCTTCTTCTTTATCATCTTCTTTTTAAAAAAAAATTCGAATAAAACTTCTTAAATTTAGAAAAACACAACTGACCTAAAAAAAATGAAAAAATATGGAAAAAAATTTGAAATGATATAAAAATTGATTGGGGTTGATAGGAAAGTAGCCAGAAAAATTGAACAAATTAGCATTGATTTGGGACATAAATTATTTTTATGAAGGAATTTAGAAAAGGCTTTTGATTGATATTTAATTTTATTAGGCCCACCATGTCCAAGCTCATATTAAAGGCTCATCTCTCTGCATTATGCTAAGGAGGATCCCATTAAAAATAAATAATTTTTTATTTTATTTTCTCCTTTGAAGGATGAGGAAAGATGAGTAATCTTAAATTATGATTATAACTATAAAAAGTCTTACAAGGCATTAGTTCAAGTGGCAAGAAGATTAGCATAAGAAGTCTAACTAAGGTAGCCAACTGGAGTTAGCTCAGTTGGTCCAAGGCTTAAGGGATGTGTGTGTGAGTTTGGGGGGTCAGGGGTTCAAACCTTGGTAGAGTATGTGTGTGTGTTATTTTCCTTTAAATTTGTAGTAAGTGGTGATCATTAGTTAAGTCCCACTTTAAAAAAAAAAAAAGAAGTCTAACTAAGGTAGACGTCTCAAGTTCAAATCCTGGTAACTGAACTAATCTCTGCTGTCTCCCAGGATCTGGCGTTGGGGCGCACCGGGTATCCCCCATAAGAATTTCAATAGGAATTGGAGTTAGGAGGCTTGTCGTGAAATTTAGAATTTCTAATCCTAATATGATGGGTGTGATTATTAAAAGTAGATTAGCAAAAGTTTAATTAATAGGTATGTAATTGTATCTTTTACTCTTTTTACTTAAGGATAAATATGTAATAAATCTTTATTTGAAATAAAGAGTGTTTTATAGTCCCTTAAAGATATAGGGGAAAAAAATAGTGGATCTATTACCACCCCTCTGTATACTCTTCACATTCCTCTTTTTAGTAAAATTTTATATTACTAAAATGACGTTGAGTATAATTACTTTTTAATACATAAATAGTTGTTTTTTTTTTCTCCTTTAGAAAGAAAGGAATTTTTCCGCCCTTTCTCCAACACATTATTTATTTTGAACCCTAATTCTCTTGTAGACGTGTGATTCATAAAATTATCGTCACAAAATAATAAGTTTTTTTTTTCTATTTTCCTTTTCACGCTATTAGATTATAACGAATTTGTTTTCCTAAAAAAAGAATATAGCGAATTTGGGCTCTACAATATAATTGCTCAATACACAAATCGAAAAATATGAGATTTAAATATATATATATATAATATATATTATCTCTATATATTTAGGATTTGGAACCCAGATTGTAATTGGGTTTACTATTTCCCTAAGAACGAAAAAGTTCTTGAACAGATAAAGGCTTTATGTATATCTATAATGAGTTGTTCTTGTTTTTTTTTTTTTAAATATAAATAAAAAAGGTGTTGGTAAATCAATACTAAAAAAGGTGAGAGGATTGAAAAAAAGAAAAGAAAAGTAAAAACCAAAAAGAGGGATGAACACAAGCTGGAGGAGGAGAAAATGAAGGGTGGGAAGAGAAGAGATAAATTTAGGCTAAGGACAGGTTAGGAAAAATAAGAGCTATAGAAGGTAGTTTTTAAATTTTAAATTTTAATTCAGGTGTGGTTTTAAAAATAGTACGAGGAAAATGGAAAGAGGTGTGGCAATAGAATTACCCGGAAAAAAAAAAAATTTATAATGACCTTTTACCCTTAAAGATAATGCCAAGTATCTCACATTTTTAATACTACATGATGTGACATTTGATTTATTAATATACAATTGATGAATGTCATTTAGTTTATTTGTACATTTGTAGTAAGTTTCAATGCACTAATTATGCATTGACAATTGATCTACCACATCAAGTGATATTAAAAAATATAGGATCCCTAGTAGTATCATTATTTTAAAGTTTTGTGTGCAAGAATAGTGTTTTAGTTTTTCTACTATCTCTTAAGTTAAAACAAATTTTCATTCCGTTCTCTCTCAATTTTGATGGAAGACATATTTGGTGTCCCTTACTAAATTATTTTTCTATCAACTTTTTTTTTTCCCATTATTCTCTCTTAATAAATAACCTCTTTTTTTTCTTTTCATTTTTTCTTTTTTTTTTTTTTTCATTTTGCCTCTATAATTTTTTTGTACCTTTTCTTCTCTATTAACCATTGCCTTAAAATATAGAAATGTTAAATTCACCATCTTTTATACTCTTAATATCTCATTGTTTGACATATAGATCAGAGAATGAACCTCATTATACTTTATAATATCATTGTAATCTGAAATATTTTAGTAGAGTCCACGTGTTAATCAGTGAGACTAAAGAAGGAAAAAAGAGTGGTCTAGTACTTCTTATAAACTATTAGCTTATACATTTGTAATAACAATTATAGTAGATTTTTCTCTTTTATTTTTTTTAGTTTGACGTAGAATAGATAATACACTTTTGATATACAAAAATTAGAATAATTTGAAAACAAAAGTGCATAAAACACAAGATCAAGAAAAATAAAATATATATTTTTTTGAACAAAGAAAGAATGATGTTTTTTTTTTCTTTTTTTCTTTAAATTTGTTTTAGGTAAATATAATTATGTTGTTACTAACCTGTGGTAATTTGGTGCTCAAAGTTCCAATTATAATTAAGCCCTTGGACTGGCCTTGAGCTTTCAGATTTGAAGCAATTTAGTTTTTAAATTATCTAAATTACAAAATACTGTTAAAATTTTGACAAATATATATAAAAAGCACATTGTAGCATCTGAAAGTGTATTTGAAAGGTAATTAATGAATCACAAGCATAAATATGGGTTCTTTGCAAAATACACCTTTTTAAGTTTTAAATTATTTTAAATATAAAAATGCTCTTATCATTTATCTCATTAAGGGTCCACATTCCGGCTAAATAGGGGAGATCGAGTTTCTAGATACCTTGTCTAGTATGACTAGACATCCTGTTTAACTCTGTCTGGTGCTAGACACTAAAATGTAACATTTTATTCCTATTAAGTTTTTAGACACCTTTTTCTTGCGCGACTTAACATAATGTCTAGTACGGTTTGACACCCTATCTGGTGCTAAACACTCAAATTGTACATTTTTTTTTTCCTGTCAAGTTTCTAAACACCTTGTCTAGCTCTCGACATCTATGTTTGGCCCTTTCGACTTAAGGGTATATAAGTCATTTTATACCCATTTTTTAAAAAAGGGTGTATTTCATCTAAAAACTATTGAAATGAGTGTATTTTCTAAAACTCACTATTATAGAGGTGTATTTTGCCTAATTTTCTGCATAATATAAATGAACAATCAAGAAAAATTTTATCTAAATTTACAGATCTAATAACCCTAAAAATAGAAATACTATATCTTTCACATTTTCCAAATTCTTTTGTTCATTTTCTGTTCCCTTAAATACACTTTCAAATGTTACAACGTACTCCTCATGTATGCATTTGGTTAGAAATTTAACATCAAGTTGCAATTTACAAAGTATACGGATAATATTGTTTTATATTAGAAAATTCAGGGACTTAATAGCCAAAGTTAGGAATTGGAAGACCAAATTGCCACAAATTAGATAGTTCAAGGACCGTGTGCCGTAAACATTTTTATTTATTATCTGCCGAGAGTGCAGTTAAGCGTGAAACATAGTTCTGAATCCTTATTAATCCTTTATATAAACTTCTTCTGGATCGGATGCCGCTTTCCCCGATCGTTTTATGAGTTTCCGTTTATTTTTTTTTCTAATTAGCTGTTCCCGCTCGCTCTCACTTCAAAACCCCAATTTCGGCAACCTCAGAAATTTTCCCCTAGTTTCCCGAGACCTAATCTCATCTCTCATCTTTCATCTATAAATTTTATTTTGCAACAATAAAGATTGTTATCATCCAACTATTTCAAACGTCGATTTTCATGATAAATAACATAAATTGCAACCATTTCGGACCCGAAATTGTTTGCGATTGCCGACCTTGAGAGTCCGTTTGGAAAAAAGCCCATCTTTATAAGGCTTAGACTCACAAAATTATCAGGGCATGGACCCCTCCATTATGAAGAAGCTCCTTGAAGACGATGAGGTTCCTTCTCTCTCTTTCTCTCTGCAAATTTTTTTTTTTTAGGGTTTTATAAGGATGGAATTGGAATTGGAATTGAATTGTTTTGAAGGACGAAAGCATGCATTCAGGGGCGGACGTTGAAGCTTTCCAGGCTGCCCTAAATAGAGACATTGGAGGGGATGCCTCTTCTTCTCAGCCCTCTGATCCAGACTCCTGTATTTTCCGTTTCATTTCATTTCCTTTCCTTGGATTATATCTCGGTTTTTATAACATGGGTCTCTTTTAGATTTTGGAAAGGGATATAGAGGAATAGGAATTTCAAGTTATTTAAGTTTCTTTAATCTACTATTATTATTATTATTATTTTTTCCGTTTAGCTTGTTATTAATTTGTTATTTTCGTTTCTTTTGTGATTGCATGATTGTAAGTTAAATTAGTTAAGTTTCTTAAATTATGATTTTTTTCTTTCCTTGAGAATCTATAGGAGGAGGGTGGTAGGGTTAAGTTAAGTTTCTATGGTCAAATTTTTTGGGTTTTTGTTTTGTTTTGTTTTTGTTTTTGTTTTTTTTTTTTTTTTTTTTTCATTTGGGAAATTTCTTGATTATTTAATGAAGCATTTGATCAAATTATATACCAGCGGGTTTGTCCCAAGGAGGCAACACTACTTCTCATCAGTCACTACCACAGTTCCAAACGGTTACTCGAGATGAAACTACAAACTATCAAATTCAACAAGACCAGAAAAGTGCGCAACCGCAAACAACAAATTCGCCTTTGCAGGGGCAGGGGCTAGTGAAACATGAACCAATTCCTGAAAGCCTGAACAAAACACAACCACCACCACAATCACAACCACAACAACAACAACATAATAATAATAATGCCCCACAGGAAGTCAATGACCTTGGTTTGCCTTTGATGCCGTCCCAAGATGATCGTCAACAGAGGCAGACTGAACAAAAGCCTCTCCAGATTCCTCAAGCAACTGGGATGCAGATTTCTGGGAAAAATCCTGTCACGATGCACGAACCAGACAGAGTGCATATTCCAGACGGTGACTCACAGTACTTAAAGCTCCAGAAGATGAGTAATCAACAGGCTACGGTCCCGGAGCAGGCAAGCAACCCACCTGCTCGTAGTAAACAAGTACCCTTTGGCTTGTTATTACCTGTTTTAATGAACCAACTTGATAAAGATAAGGGCATGCAACTTCAAGAGTTATTTGGTAAACTCAAGGTGGGTGTTATATACAAGTTTCATCGTAAACCATAATTTGTACCATTATACATTCGTTCTCTATATCAAATTGGTTTTTGTAATTTCAGAGAGAAGAAATCTCCAAAGAGTCATTTGTCCGTCTCATTAGAGGTGTTGTTGGCGAGCAGGTGCTCAAATTGGCAGTAATGACAGTGCAATCACAGGTAATTACAGAATGCTCTTATTACTTTAGAACATTTGATTTCGTGATTAAGCTTAAAACTAGCATATACAGAACTTTCAACCAAGCTCCAAACAATACCAGTTACAGCCTCAAGCATCAGCACGGAAACAGCCTCCAGGGATGCCATCTGTCAATTCGGGGGCCACACAGTTTACTGATCCTCGATCATTTGCACAAGTTCATCAGAAGAGTACGAGCTCTTCTGCAGATGTCTCACACATACCTGCTTCAACGGGCCAAATGCTGACCAATCCAAGCCACCAAATCATGGAAAAAAATGTTCAAATGTTACGTGAGGCCGATCGCCAGTTAGATTCTCATGGAAAGCATGTTAATCAACTGCCTTCTTCCACTGTGGTTACTACCAATCAAGAGAGAGATCCTATGCAAGGACTTAACAAGCAGCAACAACAACATTTGCACTTTCCACAGGCATCCTTCTCCTCGTATGGAGGTAATGGTAGTAGCTCTCACTTGTATTCTGGGACAAATGTCAATACTTCAACATTGGCTCTCAAACCGCAACTACATGATTCACAAATGAGGCAAATCTCACAACATCAAAGCATGGGATCAGCTCAGCTAGGTGGGGAAACACATGGTGTGAACGTCTTGGGTGTACCCAAATTGGAGAGACAAAATTCAATTAGTGATCCTAGTCGAATGCATGGTGGGTCTCTTTCTCATTTTGTAGGCAATTCCACGATTCAACAGAATCCAGTTCCTTGGCAACCACCAACAAATAAAGATCAGAATGCTGGCCCACTATCATCAATGTCTTACGTAAAACCTGAACCAGTTGAGCAGGCTACCGAGCTGCAGCACAAGACTCCATCATCTTCGCAGGGATTACCTTCTGTTTCTGCCGCACAGTTTGAACAGGGAAACACGTTATCTGGAACTTTAAGAGATGACTCTTTAGAGAAGCAACCTTCAAGAATGGGTTATCCAACTTCTGCAGGCATTGTTCATTCAGCAACCACAATGGCACCCCCGAATTCACTTTCTTCAACCATGACTATGCAGCCGGATCCAATTGTCCCAGTAATTCCATCTCTATCATCTTTCTCTGCTGTATATGCTATTTTTAGGTCTCCATGAATACTTTCCTTATATAATACTTGAGTATTTGTTGTTAACTTGTTCCAACTAAGTAAGATTATATACAAGGGTAGACAATGTAGTTTGCACTTGTTGCTTCTTGGTACTTTTGTTTTAGGTATGTAGTTAATGTAGATGTGTAATGTGGTTAGCAGGCATTGAAAAGACCGATATGTTTGTTTATTACTAAGCAATCTGAAGTTAGTTTTCCGTTTTCAAATATCATGCCTAAAAGAGAGTACATTAGTTTTCGTTTTTTTTTCCCTCCCCTTAGAATCACCTTATTTTGTGCCTAAAAGAGTACTCTCCTAACTTTTGTTTCCAGGGGGAGGGTGAAAAAATTAAAAAAACGTTGAGTGTTGCATATCTGATATACTTAAGAAAGTGCAAACTATATTGGGTACCCTTGTAGGAAAAGTTGGAAATTATATGGAGGGATTGTTATAAAGTCTGTTGTCTTTCTACTAGTCTTGGTTGACCAATTTGAAGGTGAATCCATGTTGTGCTGTAAATTTTTATTTTTTGAGCCATAAAGCTTTTAGTTGATATGATGATCTCTCCGTGTTTATGATTCCAAGTTTATTTGCGGCTTATCTACTATTTCAGTTGGGAGCTCGGGCACCTTCTGGAACTTCTGCCGCTGGAATTAATAATAAGACACCTCCAAAAAAGCCTTCTATTGGCCAGAAGAAGCCGCTCGAAGCACTTGGTTCTTCACCACCACCAGCAAGGTGATTTAACCAAATGCTATTGTGTACTTGACTACTTGTGTCACAGTCATAGGATGGTTTCAATTTGCTCATCCAAAACATTGTGTTGCTTCTCTCTCTCTCTCTCTCTCTCTCTTCTTTTTCTTGTGCCACTCTCTTTGTTTTCTGGATGCAGTAAGAAGCCAAAAGTCTCTGGCAACTTTTTGGATCAAAGCATTGAACAACTCAATGATGTTACTGCTGTTAGTGGAGTTAATCTTAGGGTACAGTATATTGTCAATTTCAACTCTGGCTATAGTAGACTTTTTGGTAATTTACGAGTGATTTAACCTTGCCTTATTATGTTTTGCACCAAATAGGAAGAGGAAGAACAGCTTTTTTCTGGGCCCAAGGAGGATAGTCGAGTATCTGAAGCTTCTCGAAAAGTTGTGCAAGAAGAAGAAGAAAGGTTGATCTTGCAGAAGATTCCCCTGCAGAAAAAATTGGCAGAAATCAGTTAAGAGATATATACGTTCCCTCTTTTCCATGGATTGTTTTCGTTTCCATTAACATAGACAGCTTAATAATCTCTCAAAAGGAAAACACCGTTCATTGAGCTTGATTCATTTTTTTGCACATTTTGTGCCTGCAGTGGCCAAATGTGGCTTGAAAAGTATAAGCAATGATGTGGAGCGATGCTTGTCACTGGTGAGATGCTGGCTACCTGCTTAAACCTTCTCATTTTCTATATAGATAGTCACATTACATGTTCTATTCTATGCTAACCACTAATTGGACTATCAGTCTGTGGAGGAAAGAATGCGTGGGCTGATAGATAATCTAATCAGACTGTCGAAGCAGGTTAGTTTTTATTTCTTTTCCCTCTTCTCTCTTCGTGCTTACTTGAAGTTTTGAGTTATCTCCTTGCTATGTATGTTCTTATGTTGATTGAATTTCACAAGCGCGCTGATACTGAGAAGTCAAGACACCAGACTGTTACCACATCAGATATTCGGCTTCAAATTATGACAATGAATCGGAAAGCTAGGGATGAGTGGGAAAGAAAACAGGCTGAGGCAGAAAAGCTTCGAAAACAAAATGAAGTGAGTTTGGTGCATTTTTTATCTTAAATTCCCTGATAAAGTGCCTACTTGGAATAATAATTGCTTTCCCGCACGCTAGTATTTGAAAAAAAATTCTGTATGTATGTCCTGTGTACTTTCAAAAAGTTTTGAAGACTACTTCTTTCTATGCAGCCTGAGAGTAATAATGGAGTGGATGGTGAAAAGGAGAAAGATGATGGTCGAGCTAAATCATTTAAGGTATCAAGGATACTTTCTTCCTAGAGTTGTTAGATTTACTTCTAACACAGTTAAGGAGATAATTTTCTTCTCTATTTTTCCCTCCTAAAGGGACAACCAAACAAAGAGGAAGATGACAAAATGAGGACAACAGCTGCAAATGTTGCTGCCCGTGCTGCTGTTGGAGGAGATGACATGCTTTCAAAATGGCAGCTTATGGCTGAACAAGCCCGACAAAAACGTGAAGGAGGGACAGATGCAGCATCTGGCTCCCAACCAACTAAAGATGTAAACCGCAAGAATTCATCAACACCTGGAAAAACCACGAAAGACCATCAGGAGGCTGAGAAAAGAAGTGGTGCAGCTTCTTTTGCTGCTCCTGGTAAGTTTTAAATTACTAACCAGATCTTGATTTCGTAGCTTAGTCGCTGGCTCCATACGTTGATGAACTGCTGATATCATAACTGGTATATTGAGACATAATTATGATGAATCATAGACATTGATTTCTTGTTTACAACAATAAGTATGTAACTTCAAATTGTTTCAACTTGATGATTCTCAAATCAGTAAGGTTTTGTTGCATAAGGATGCTTTCCTTCATTTAATTGAGAATGCAAATAACTTACATGTGCATTGGCGCATGATTCAAATTCTCATCTTCGTTAAGGTCTATAAGCTGTTCCAGAAGTTGAGAGGCATATTGAAAATTGTTGCATGACAGTTGACAGTGTCGGTTGATGGCTTTGTTACTTTCAGTGTCAACTTCTGTTGAGAGGCATATTGAAAATTGTTGCATGACAGTTGCCAGTGTCTGTTGGTGTTTCAGTTGACACTGTCATTTGGTGGTTTTTTTTACTTTCCAATGTTAACCTCTGTTGAGAGGCATTTTGAAAGTTGTTGCATGACAGTTGACACTGTCGTTTGGTGGTTTTGTTACTTTCCCCTGTATAACTTCTGTCAGTTCTACATTTTCTTTTTTCTCCTTGGTTTTGATCAAAAGAATTTAATCAGCCTCCATCTCGAATGCCAATATGGGATGTAAACAGTCTCCTAGTATCTTTTTCGTACTTTGGTTCACGGCCTACTGTTTGTTTTATCGTTCGTTTAGGTTGATATTGGTTGAAGAAAACCTCTTGCCTATTCTTATTCTATCAGGATTGTTCTTGATTTGTTTTTTGTTGCCAACATTTGCTTTGCCAGGTGCTGTTAGAAAATTTGGAAGAAACCAAGTTGTGGTGCCTCAAACTAAGGTGGTTCGTAGTAGTATAACCATCAAGGATGTAATTGCTGTCCTCGAAAGGGAACCTCAGATGTCTCGGTCTACTCTCATATATCGTTTGTATGAGAAAGTTCGAGCTGATGCAACTGCGGAATAATCTAATAAAACAGTTGCTCCGACTGAAATCATATCTGGTTTTGCTTCTAAATACTGATTTTGAAAAAGAAAAAAAGAGTTATGAAAACCAAGATGCCCAATATGGCCGAACTAGGTGTGTAGTTACTGGTTAGAAGCCTCCGCAGTTATTCCTTGTGAGTATTTTTCGACTTTAGGCTTGCAGCATGGAGGGTCGAAGCTTGTAATACAAGCTGGCCAGTGCTAGTTTCGTTGTGTTACCAATTATATACATAATATTAACCGCTGATAGATAAATCATTTTATGCTGTCAGCCTGTGCTAATGAATTACAATACCTTCTAATTTATTGATTTTTTTTTTTCGTCTGAAAGGACCTTCTAAATCGAAGTCTCCGTAACATTTAAAATGTAAATGATTGATTTTGATTTAGATTTTGGACACTTATACCTATTTTTCAAAAAATATTACCAAATTTACGGCTTTTTAAAAATAATAAAAATCCGTACGACTTTTTTATGGTATTTTTTCAAATACTTTGGAAGCTAGAAAACACGGTGGTATTTTAGTAAATAAGTCATCTCATTTTTAACAGGAAACTACAAAGGTTTCCTGGAAACAAATTTCGTTTAATTTGGTTTCCGATTAGTGGAATGTTCTGTAAGTAAGTAAATCACAAGAAACTACAAAAGTTTTCTAGAAACCAGTTTGGTTTCCTTTAGCCAAAAGTTCTGTACGTAAGTAAATCACAGGAAAACACAAAAGTTTCTTAGAAACTAGTTTGGTTTCCTTTAGCCGAATGTCCTATACGTAAGTAAATCATATGAAACCACGAACATTTCTGAGAAACTATTGTGGTTTTTTTTTT
>JXTC01000077.1:702759-716507 GCA_002914845.1 Trema orientale | reverse complement strand
GAAATTCTAAGACGTTATTTGGTCTTTCTTAGCAAGAATTTGTTATTTTTCTAAAAAAAAGTAGTACAAAAATAAGTAAAAGTTTGGACATAGTATTCTTGGTATTATTTATCAAAAGATAGTACTAGGTGTCTTTTTTCCTTTTGATTTTGGATAAGCGTTAATCCAATTTTCAGTCCCTGACAAACATTGCAAATCCTATTTTGTTTTTTTGTTTTCCTTTCCGCAATAACATCACTCATGGTAGTATTTGAAATATCTTTGTCTGCAGCTTTAGTCACAAAATTTTTAAATTTAGATTAGGATTATTCGAAACAAGACAAAATCATAGCTATTGTACCAAGAAGAGTGCTAACACCTATAGTTAGCAAAATGTGAAACGAGAATAGAACAGCTAATAATACAGACGTGTATAATTCAGATTGGTAGTATTTGAAATATCTTTGTCTGTAACTTTAGTCACAAAATTTTTAAATTTAGACTAGGATTGTTCGAAATAAGACAAAATCATAACTATTGTACCAAGAGGAGTGCTAACACCCATAGTTAGCAAAATATGGAACGAGAATAGAACGGCTAATAATATAGATGTGTACAATTCAGATTTTTTATAAAAAATATTTTTAAAAATTGGGTATAAAAATAAGGGTTTTTAAGAGTTTTACTGTTAAAAATAAAATAAATTACATAAATATGGTACCGGGAAGTAATTAACTTTTGTACCGCACGTGGTTGGTATTTTTAAAAAAATGAGAGTAAAAGACGCAGTGGCAAAAGTGGTAAATAAAACCATCTTTGTTTTAACACTAATTTATATATTAAAATGCATGAACACCATAAATAAAATTGTCTAGCCTAGTGGCAAACTCCTTTACTTGCTCTTTTCGAGGTGCATTTGAATCTCTTCTCACTCGGTTCTTTATGTTCATTATTTCATTTTGCTTTCTATTTATTTATATTACAATCACTTATACATTAAAAAGGATAATAATTGCAAAATATTTTACCTTTCTTCATTTTTATTTTCCTTTTTGTTGTTTTTGTTTTTTTCCTTCTTAAAAAAAATAGTGTTAATTACAAGACTAGTGGCTATTTGCTAATCTTGATTTCCATACAAGATCAATCTAGTTACTGGTTTCTCTGGTTATTGGTACCAGTTACCAATTTGGTGATTTTTATTTTTTAAGGGAAACTAATTTAATTACTAGTTTCTAATAAGTTAGAAATTTGGTTACTAGTTTCTAGAATTTAGTTTTTTTTTTTTTTTTTAAAAAGTGGGGCTTAACGAATGACCACCACTTACTATAAATTTAAAGAAAAATATCACACACACACTACCAAGACTTAAACCCCTGACCCCCCACAGACTCATACTTCTAGAATTTAGTTAATTACATTAAAAAGTAAAATAACTTCAAAATGATGTATCCTTCTTCGTTTTTATTTTCCTTTTTTTTAGTTTTTTTTTTTTTTTCCCTTCTTTTTAAAAAATAGTGCCTAATTACAAGACTAGTGGCTACTATTTACGAATCTAGTTACTAGTTACTAACCTAGTTACTTATTTTTGGTTTCCACACAATACTAATCTGATTACTTTACTAATATAGTGATTTTTATTTTTTAAAGGGAAACTAATTTAATTACTAGTTTCTAATAAGTTACTAATTTAGTTACTAGGTTTTAGAATTTATATATTGATTACCAATTACAATATTGGTTACTAGTTTCAAAGCCCCCCTCGAGAGAAAAGAAAATAATCAAAATAACCAATAATATGATTGGTTACTGTTAACCAGTTACCAATGTGCTTACTAGTTACTAGTTACTAATATAGTTACTTGTTGCTTTGGTTACTAGTTTCCAGTTTCTCTGGTCACTAGTTATCTGTCATGCCAATTTGATTATTAGTTTTTCTGTTTACTAATTATTTTGTTAGTAACTAATATGATTACTGAATTCAAACTAGTGGCTAGTTACAAAAATATGACCAATAACCACTGGTATCACTTAGGTTACTGGTTGCTAGTCTAGTTACTAGTTTCCAAAAACTGGTTACTAGTTTCAAAGCCCCTCTTAGGAGGGGAAAAAAACACATAATCAAAGTAACTAGTACTAAGGTTGGTTACTGTTTACCAATTACTAATTTACTTACTGGTTATTATTTGCCAATATAGTTACTCATTTATTTAGTTACTGATTTCTAGTTACTTGTTACTTGTCATGCCAATATAATTACTAGTTTTTTTGGTCACTAATTACTCTGTCAGTAACCATATTGGTTATTGGTTTCAAACTAGTGGCTAGTTACAAAAATCTAATCAATAACCACTGGTACCACTTGTGTTACTGGTTTTATGTTATTGGTTACCAGTAACCAGTCTAGTTACTAATTTCCAGACTGATGGCCACTAAAAAGATTTGTTACTAGTTTCTGTAGATAACTGGAAATCCGGTTACTAGTTTCAAAACTAGTGGCTAGTTACAAAACTAGTGACTAGTGGCTACTATTACCAATCAAGTTACCAGTTACTAATTTAGTTACTTATTTTTGGTTTCCATATAAGACCAATCTTATTACTCGTTTTTCTTTTCTTTTTTTTTTTTTCCTTTTGTTGGTTATTAGTACTAGTGACCAATTTGGTGGCCATTTACCAATTAAGAATTTAGTTAGTCTTTTTTAAGGGAAATTAATTTAGTTACTAGTTTCCAAAAAGTTACCAATTTGATTACTAGTTTCTAGACTGGTGACTAATTTAGTTACTGGTTACTAATGCAATAACATTGGATACTAGTTTCTTCCTTCTTTTAAAAAAAAAAAAAGCCCACAGTAATAAGATTGGCTAGTTACCAATATAATTACTTGTTTCTTTAGTTACTAATTTCTAATTTTTCTAGTTACTGGTTACCTATCACGCCAATTTAGTTACTAGTTTTTTTTTTTTTGTTACTAATTACTCTCGATCAATATAGTTATCAGTTTCAAACTAGAGGCTAGTTGCAAAGATCTAACTAATATTATACAGCAAACATATAACAACTTGTGAAATATTCTCATAATGGTTCCTAACTCTTCCCATAAGCTATTAAAAAAAAATCTAAAAAGCAAATCATTCAGAAAAAAACAAAAAAGAAAAAATTGCCAAATGAATTCACGCTCATAAACTTATACCTAATAAAAGTAACCCATTTTGTTTCTTCTTTTTGTGACAGTAGCATTTCTTCATGGAGAATAACATCAGTGTCTTCAAGTTGACCGCCATTTATGTCTTCTAACATTGATGGCCTTGGGCTAGAAAATATGTTCTTCAACTCAATTGCTTTTTTTTTTTTTCTTATTTTCAATTAACTAGCATTGCCTCTTGAATCATACTGGTGCTCCCAGATGTTCCTTGTATCTTCATTCTTCTAGAGCATAACACATTGAAATTTGAAAGACGCTAATGCATATTCATGGCTAAATAATTCTTCAAGCTTTATTGTATCTAGGAATTTTAGTAGTAACTAAGATTTTTCTATCCAATGTTCTGAGAACGCTAAAGGAAATGCAGCTACTTAAAGATCGTTATTGTACTCAAAATATATGATAGCGAAAAAAAAGAAAAAAAATAGTGATACTAATATCATTCAACTCTATAAAATTATTATGCTGCTTGAACCAGAGCTATATCTAGATAATATTTACATTTTATCTCTTAGAAACATTTTATCAAACAGATTTCTTGCATCTTTAATACAATTATTTTCACAAATCGAATTAAAAAACTCTAAACAAATACAGTCAACAAATTCCCCACAAATAGACCCCCTTCAAAGAAACTATTAATCAAACTCTACCATTATCAAGATAAAAATAAATAAATAAACATAATTTCCATTAAAGAGATTCAGTACAAGAATATATAGGAGCGTGGATTGAAGAACACATAGCTTGGTCGAGATATAGAAATTGACCATCGATTAAGAATATCCGACTGAAGCTTGCTGACTCAGGGCTTTTCTGAAGCTCATTGTCTGCCGACTTCGGCTGGACCTACCCTGTTTGCATCAACCTACATCAAGTCGTCTCAATCTTCCTTGGCCCCATTGATGCCCTGCCACCATCTTCGCCGGAACGATATCCTCTTTGTTGCCACCGAGATTCGCAAGATGTGTTTTAATCTGACTTACTTAAGATCATGAAGAATGGAACAAATTTCAGAGATATTAAGGTCTAAAATTCGATGAAGAAGAGAAGAACTTTTAACACCCTAATTTTTAATTACAGAAACGTTTTAATTAAAAAGTTTCAAAAATGGTATTTATCAATAGAACACCGTATGAAAATAATAAGAAGAAGAGATGTACCGTATATTTGAAATATGTTTTCAAAAGTTCGTGTATTCCCTAATTTCCTCTAAAAATAAAGGTACACCAAAAATTTGAGAATTTATTCATACGAGTATAATACGATTAATTTAAAAAGTAAGTGTCTAAAAATACTCTGAGAAAACGTGTAATTTTTTATAAAAATATTACATTTTTTTTCTATATTTTAATGTAATTTTTCATAAATTTTGAATACTGTTTATGGATAATTTATTAAAAGTTCAATAATCCAAAACAAAAGCAGTATTGTATGATAAATAATAACATGACAAATAATAACAAAGATCTACTGGGATAAAAATTAATTGGATTTGAAAGAAAAAAAATTTAAATAAAGAAAATGAAAATGGTTAGAAGTATTTTATATGGGTGAAAAATACGTATATAATACATTTTCATTGAAAAATACCAGTGTTTTTAAGTAGGTTTAGCAAAAATACGTAATTTGGCTATATAATTCAAATATATTCAAATATACATACGTACATGTATAATATACATATATTATACGTAAAATTGCTTTTCCGACTCATACGTTTTTTTTTTTGCTCAAGGCTTTTCCCACTCATACTTGATATGTGGACTCATACAGCAATAAGACGAAAGTAAAAATAAGGTAGTACTAGCACATTTATTTTTAAAAAGTGACCCTTTGAAAGTTAGGGGGTGAAATGAGATCTAAAGTTTTTTTTTAGGGTGATTCTATTGTCACCTCTCTGTTTGCTTTCTTCACACTACTTTTAAAATTATAAATTTATTTAAAATTTAAAATTCTATTAAAACTTATTATATCTTGATTATTCCTAAAATAACCTTCAGTTTGTAATAACCTTCAATTTAATTTTAGATTTTCTCTTCCCACCCACCTCCCTACCTTACTCATCTGTTCATCTTTCCTTTATTCACTCTGTGTTCTATGAACAACATCTTCTCTTAAAAAAATTCAAAGAGTTATTCTTATCATTACCATCAATATATCTCATTCATTTTTCTAGTTTTTCAAGAAACCAAACAAAGATGTCCAAAAACCCACCTACAGGAGAAGATATGGCCGAGGACCAGTTGGTATGTATTTGAAAAATAATCGGTTCTGATCCTTAAAACTAGTAATTGACTATTCGTGAGTCTTAATGATTTTGACTGCTAATTCATAATAATCAAATCACACTTGGGAAGAAATCCTTCAATAACTTTGCATTGCTCAATGTTATGTTTCTTTATTCTAAAACCAAAGAGATTAATTGATTTATACTGTTTGCATTTTTGCTGATGGTACAATAAACGGTAATAAAATTGATAGCTGATTAGAATTAAAATGACTTTTTTTTTTCAATGAACAATTGAAATAATCTTAAATAACTTATTTAAAATTTAAAATAGGGGATGACTACGGTAGGGGCGTCCCTACGTAGGGTCATGCCTTAATTATCGTTGGATGGGAATCTGTGGGGAATAACGAGAATCTGTGGAGAATCTATTTATATACAGATTCCCATCCAACGGTGAATAGATAGGGCCCTACGTAGGGGCGCCCCTACTGTAGACGCGCCCTTTAAAATATATTCCTTTATTATCCGTACTCAGCATATAAGAAACATACACATACAAAAAAAAAAAAAAGAGTGGATATAGGAAAAAGAAAAGAAGTATCAAGAAGATATATGAGAAAAAAGTGGAGAGTGGGATGAGAAAAACTAAATTAAATTAGGGCTAGTTTAGGAATAATAAGTTTTAATTTTAATTTTAATTTTAAATGAAATTATACTTTTAAAAAGAGTGTGGAGAGAGTAAACAAAGAGGTGGTAATAACCACCTTTTTTTTTTGGGCGCGTCTACAGTAGGGGCGCCCCTACGTAGGACCCTGTCTATTCACCGTTGGATGGGAATCTGTATATAAATAGATTCTCCACAGATTCCCGTTATTCTCCACAGATTCCCGTTATTCTCCACAGATTCCCATCCAACGATAATTAAGGCATGACCCTACGTAGGGACGCCCCTACCGTAGCCATCCCCTTTTTTTATTATTATTATTTTCTCAGGGATTAAAATAACATTTAATTCATGTCAAAAAGAAATTGTGGACTAAGATATTTAATTCATCAAAACGACGGGATCTTTCAAATGTAGAACGAGTGTCGTTTATAGGCAGGCAGCGCATCATTTTCTTTTTATTTTATTTTTTTTTATTTTATTGCGATAAATATAAAAGAATTTTTTAACTTAGAAGAAAAACAAATAAAATCCTCACAGAAAAAAGAATAATATCACAAAATTGAAAGTAGAAAAGAAGCAGATTAAAAAAAATAAAATAAAAACATCTCTGGGCTTAAGGAGGAGGCCGGCAGGGCAACCTGGAGTGGCTCTGTTGGGCGAGTCTTCTTCCTGATCGTCGTCGTCACCTCCGTCAAACAGGAAACACTATTCAGAAAAAGTCAAATCCGCCATGTCCAGAGCTCGAGTTTACGCAGACGTTAATGTTCATCGCCCAAGAGAGTACTGGGATTACGAATCTCTCGCCGTTCAGTGGGGGTTAGATATTAATATTATCCATAAACCCCTAATCTCTCTTTCATTAATATTTAATCGCTCCTCATACCTAGGTTCCTTCGCTTTACGAAATTGCAATTTAGGGTTTCTTAGGTCTGATTTTGTTGATTTGAATCTATCAGTTTTGGGACTTTGTGTATTTATTATACGAGTTTGCTTTGTATTGTTCAAAGTGTTTTTTTGCGAGTTAGAAACTGAAATTTTACGTTTTCCCCAATTTTTCATTGGAGAGATGAATGCTAGTATTGCTTCTCCAATGAATCTAAGCTGAGATTTGTGTATTGTGTGACTAGACTGGTGATTTTGTTTTTGTGGCTGCAATTGTGTTATGTGATTAATTTGTTGATTTATATGATATCTAGTTAGCCTTTATTCATTGTAATTGTCGAGAATATCTTATCCAAAGTTATTGATTATTGGTGCTTAGTGATCAAGATGACTACGAGGTTGTTCGAAAAGTGGGAAGGGGAAAATATAGTGAGGTCTTTGAAGGTATAAATGTCACCAACAACGAGAAGTGCATTATCAAGATCCTTAAACCCGTAAAGAAAAAGAAGGTAAGCTATTAGTTTGGTTAACTTCATCGCTTTGGAAGTTCTTTAATATGGCGGCGGCAGATAGTTTACACTTCATGCGGATTTTGGGCAAAATGTATGTTGTGATTATATGCTTGGATATGTTGTTAATGGTGGGATTTGTTTCGTATTTCCTTAATAGTGTATTTGTTTGCACTTTAATGTAGTTACCCCGGTTGGTATTTTATGCAGATAAAGCGGGAGATAAAAATACTACAGAATCTTTGTGGAGGCACAAATATTGTGAAGCTGCTTGATATTGTTAGAGATCAGCACTCGAAAACTCCTAGCTTAATCTTTGAACATGTGAACAGTACGGACTTCAAAATTTTGTACCCAACATTGACAGATTATGACATCCGCTACTATATATATGAGCTTCTGAAGGTTGTTTCACCTTGTCTCTTGGCAAAGAATTTGAATTTGAAAGTTTGTGTCAATTTTTAACCCTTTTCAAATTGTTGGATTATGCTTAGAATGCTTTGCAAAGTTGACCATTTATTTGTTGGTTAAGGAAAATTTTTGATAAAACTACCTCTTAATAGAGAGAAAAGAAAACTTGGATACAAAGAACTTATTCAAGGTACTAGTTAGGAAATTTTATCTTCCTCATCAGTTTGTGTACATGAGGAAAGTTTTTGTGAATAGTTATGTGATACTTTTTCTGTATTTAGATGATATTCACCTAATAAACTATATTAGCTGTCAACCCTATGTCTTTCCAATTCTTAAATTTGTATGGAGGTAATTGGTTTCATCTCTACTTGAGTGTGGTATTAGGATAATATGACCCAGTTTAAAAAATTTTGTATCATGATTTTTTCAGTTACAAATGGCTTTTTGATTACTGCTGTCTCCTCTTAAAAGTCTGGTGGATAATTGGCTTCCATCTTATGTTTGATTCACATTTTCTAATACATTCTTTTCCGTACTATTGTATTTATCAACATGGTACACTGTTTATAGTGTGAATTTTTAGGAATTCTACCAATTGATTGTTTCATCTTAAAATTGTCTAAAATATTGTTACTGCAGGCTCTAGATTACTGTCATTCACAAGGCATAATGCACAGAGATGTCAAGCCACATAATGTTATGATTGATCATGAGCTACGAAAGCTTCGGCTGATTGATTGGGGTCTTGCTGAATTCTATCATCCTGGCAAAGAATACAATGTTCGAGTCGCTTCAAGGTAATTTCATGGGTTTTAATGAGTTGTTGATCAATCCATGCAAAGTAGTTTGGTTCCCCTTTTTTTGTTTAACACGACCTTTCAGTATCCCCCTGGAAAGGAACTGTACGAGTTCGATATATTTGTCTTTTTATTTATTTATTTATTTATTTTTGTGGTGTCATATTAAAATGAAAATTACTTCTTGTTTATCTAACTAGTTAGAATGAATTTTCTTGATTAATGCACCGGTTTCACATGACTTGTTCAACGTACTTCAGAATTTTACATTTGATTTTATGGGCAAATTTGCTTTAGAATTGGCCTGGATCGCCTGGTTGCAAATAAAGAATGTTAGACATCAGTATTATTCTTCTGAAATTGACCTTTGTTTTCCTGTCAAGTTAATTCATGGGACATATTGGAATTTATAACGTTTTTACATTTCAATGCCGAGTTATCCATTTTCCCTTGACGAGTGCCATTTCATCTTATTTTACCAAGCATGAATTTTTTTTTTTTTTTTTTGGATAAGAAACGAATTATTTTACCTAACGTGTTAATGGTGTTAACTGTAAATTTCTGGTTATGACCGTAGATTTTCCGTAAAGGATTGGGGTTTGTGTGTTATATATTCATGTCAGAGAAATTAACTAATTTAACATGTTCGAAAGGTATTTTAAGGGCCCTGAACTCCTTGTTGATTTGCAAGACTATGACTACTCATTGGACATGTGGAGCCTTGGCTGTATGTTTGCAGGAATGGTGAGACTTATGTTGGAATTCCCTATTTACAGCGCATCTTTGCTATTTTAAACTTCTAGAGCGTGTTCTTCTTTACCATGACGAATGATCCATGGTGTTTTGTTCCCGTTGCAGATTTTTCGCAAGGAGCCATTCTTCTATGGTCATGACAATCACGACCAATTGGTCAAAATTGCTAGGGTAATTGTGATTTGGTACCTGACTTAATTTTTTAGTATCATGGTCAACTTTTCTCACAACCTGTGACAAAAGTCACTTCAGTGGCCAAAATATTGCATTTTATACCCTTAAAAGTTTACCAAGAATTTGTTTACTACCCGTTAGCAGAGTGACTGTTAACAGAATCTTGGTTCTCTGGCATCTTGCTCCTGCTGTTGCAATTTCCATAGACTTGTTTATCATTATTCACATTGCATGCTAAAGCAATGCTGAAGTGCAATCTATATCACTATTCTTGGCTGGAAGCTCTGAAATCATACCTAGTTATTAAGATTTGAATGCTGATTTTTTGTATTTTTTCTTCTGAGGTTTCATGTACTGTCGACAATAATTCATAGCTTATTAAATAGCGTACATTGTGAATGTTTGTTTGATCAAGGTAATTATATGTTGATGAAAATTTTCAGGTTCTGGGAACTGATGAATTAAATGCATATTTGAACAAGTATCATCTTGTGCTTGATCCTCAGCTCGATGCCCTTGTTGGAAGGTATGCTTTAATTGTTGTCTTTCAGTCATGCAACTTGAATGGTTCTGTATCTATCCAGATATTGTTATAAATCTAAGAAATTCTTTTTTTGTTCTTCTACACTATCTTTTGACTTTCATAACCCTACACACACACACACAGACACTTATATTTTGAAAAGAGAGAGCAAACGAGCAGCTGTTTGTGACGTGACTCTCACATATGGAATATTTGTTTATTTTAAACTCTATGCAGGCACAGCAGGAAGCCTTGGTCAAAATTTATCAATGCAGACAATCAGCATCTTGTTTCCCCGGAGGTTATTTTTGTTGATAACTTTAGCATATTGGCTTTGGCTGGGTTTTTTTACTAGTTCTTTGCATTTTTTGATCTCGTTTTCCCGGCTCTAAACGTGCAGGCTATTGATTTTCTGGATAAGCTACTTAGGTATGATCATCAAGATAGGCTTACAGCTAGAGAAGCAATGGTATGTATGATTGTATCATTGTATAACTATCTTCTCTTTCATTTATTGGAGTTAACTGCTGAATCAGTGTTATGCTTTCTTTTCAATTCGTTTATGTATTTATATTCTATTTCAGGCGCATCCATACTTCTTCCAGGTGAGAAGTGCAGAAAATAGCAGGATTCGGACGCAGTGACGATAGTAATTGACTATATCATAGAGCTGTGTTTTAGTGAGACTTATACAACATTCAGGCCATTCTTTAGGACTTATGGTCACTGAATAACATAATTTCCTAGAAAAGGTCATCCATCTGTCACAGCTGGATTTTGTTGTATTCTGATGTTCATAATTTATTTTTTTTCCCGTGCTGAGTTTTGTATTGTCGACTTATTTTTTACAAGAGTTCTATGACTGGACTTTGCTGCGACTCTTTTTAGTGAGAGATTTTATTTATTTTGCCTTATTACGACTACTACCACAAAGTATTATTATGATTATTACTTTCCAGAAAATGTTAGGAGATAAAGCTTTATTGTTATTAATCTTTTCCATAAAAATGTTGTTATTCTCCGTGAAAGTTAAGAGGATAAAGTTTTGTCATTATTAATCTTTTAACGGTTATCTACGATAACAAGCCTCGTTTCTTCCTTTGGTTACCCCAGATTACTACTACCCAGAAAAAATTAATAAATAACAAATCTTAAAGAATTAATAACGTACTTTGGTCGTTTCTGGTCCAAGTATATCTGAGCTTTGGTATTTTCTTTTAGCGTTTTCGGACATCTTGACTAATTTTTAGGCCATGTACCGTAAAACTATTTAAATTCTCGTTTGCCCTGTTTCTTGAACTAAACAAGTCAAACTAAACAAGTCAAACATTAACTGTGATGTTTTCTTTCTTTTTTTCATTTTGATTCAGTTGGACAAGGAACTAACTCAATGCAGCTAGTATGAAAAATTATCTTATAACGAATCATTGATTAATCGATTAGTTTCAAGAATTACTGGGTAGCCTTTGAATCATGAAGGGAAATAATTTGGAGAGTGATGGAAAACACATGAATGAATAGGAAATATAAACACTTTCCTTATTTTCATTCCCATTATGGATTAATAAATATGGCCTTAATATAATTACCTTTGCTTCCAAATGCTCAGTGTGCTGAAATTAAACAAGCCCCATTCTTATTATTCAACGAACACAGACACGACTAAAATTGTTTACAACTTTTAACGAATTTATAGTATAGGTACTTAATAACCATCAGGAACTAGTATTTTCAAACAGTTTTGAGTCTGAAGCTGAGAATCTTACAAAAGACAATTCCTAAACTTCCAAACTTAAAATAAAAGCATAGCGAATAAGATACAATGGACGAAGCTTCAAACGTCTCTACGAGCTCGATCTTCTTCTTTTGTGTAAATAAGATCATTAATTTCACTTCTTAAGATGTGGAAAACAAGTGTAAACATCAGACTTGGGATGTTTTGCTTCAGCGTGTTCCCTACACTTGACCTCCGTTGTGGTGCAAATGAATGTCTGCATGCATACCTTGCACTGGAACCATATCTCACCATTCATTGGAAAACAATATTAGCAAACTAGATAGTTTGGAGGACTTCTCAATGGTTACAATTTTTTTGTGACCATGAATGGATACTAAAAAAAGTAGTGATAGCATTAAATTTTTTTGATGGTAATAAATAGCATTAAATTTTTTTGGCCAACCACCAAACTAATCACCACCGTAGGATATTAGATCTAACGATTTAAACTATTGTAACTATCCATGGGTAAATATTGTTGTAACCATTTAAACCAAACCCGTATATATATAAACCCAGTTATATATATATATGCGTGTGTGTATGAGAGAGAGACATAGCATAAGAGTTTTAATTAAATTACTTGTAGAAAGTAAATAAAGTAACCAAATATTCAACTAATTAAAGGCAATTGAAATATAAACCGGGTAAAGACTAGTTTTCCAGATAAAGCTTTGATGAATTACAATCTGCTTAGGCATATTGACATGGGAAAATATCAAATGTGTTGATTATAATTTATTTTAATATTGAATCTATCTTTTGGGTATTTTTGCGAAAAAATAATTAATTTCAAAGAGTTTGTATCTTTCTCTACTTACCTGGATCGACATGGCTTTCTTGTTTGATTCAAGCTGACTTCCTGAGAGTCCCAAAAAGAACCGAGTACCAAGTCAAAACAAGGGCAATTCATAGTACTCCATTTTTAAGTCTTCTCAAATTATGAATCTCAGAAGCTTAAGAATAATACTAACCATTAGTTTGAAATCTAAATCAAAATTGATGTAACGATAGTCAATAAAAAAAATATTGTACTAACTACGTATATAGCTCCATATATAATGATTATAAATATATGTATTTATGCATATAAATTTTGGGAAACTAAAACAAGAAACGTGGTAATCAGAGTTTACTTTGGGTCTTGGGTACAATTTTGCTCCCTTTTCTTAATGGCCATTGCAGCAAACGAGAAATTTATTTAGAACCGAGCTTAACTATTAGTGGTACTAATCGGCTAAAACGAACCGATTAATTCGATGTGGTTTTTTGAGGAAGTCAACAGAAGCATACACAAAAATATTAATTCAAAGGAAACTATTAAAGTTTCTCTTTTATTCACTTGTTTCCTTCTACGATTTTTCTCAAATGAAAATTATATGTAATAAATATGTTTATTGTATACCTTTAGCGGCTTTTTGCTTCTCCATGTTCCTCTCACGAGCCATCTTCGCCTTTTGACCGTTGCCTCCACCCATTGCTTCTTCTTCTTCTTCTTCTTCCTTTAAGTTGTTTAGATCAGAATGCTCTTGTGATGCAGGATGTGGGCTCTGGTCTAGCCGAGTAATAAATAAGACGCGAGTACACGTGTATTTATAGTAAGTGCAAACCTTAATTAGGTATAGTCGGACGCAAAACGACAACAAAATACTATAATTAACATTTTTTCAAGGAGGAAATGAGATAAAATAAAATAAATAAATAAACGAGATAAAAAAGATTTCCGAACAATTATGCTTTTGGTGTAACGTTTCTAACGTTACTATAGGTGGTATAAACGTAAACTAACTGAAGAAAACGGAAATGGCCATTGATGGCCATTGATACGCTGTGGTAAC
>JXTC01000077.1:643170-697647 GCA_002914845.1 Trema orientale | reverse complement strand
TTTCGGGCAATGGCTGGAGGTATGCTTCTTGGTTTGTTTTGTGTTTCAATGATATTATAAATGTGTTTATATCATTGAATTAAGCTTACATTTGGATCATGTTATTATGGAGCAACGCACAAACTATAAGGACTACGGAGATTTGCCAGTTCACTCTCCACCGACTTTGAGAGATTGGCCTACTCATAGTCATCGATAGCATTAGATAAGTTTTGAATTAAAAAAATAAAATTTGTCTAATCTTGTAGGAAAATGATAAACAAAGAGCAGTGGTGTTATCTGATTTTGTCATATTAATGATATGACAAATGAATTATCATTAATCAAGAGATGAAATGAAATATATATGTATATTTTTTAATTGGGCGCATCTACAGTAGGGCGTCCTTGCGTAGACCCTGTCTATACACTGTTTGATGAAAATCTGTGTATAAACAGATTCTCCACAGATTCCCGTTATTCCCCACAGATTCTCATCAGACGGTATATAAGGGGTGGCTCTACGTAGGGACGCCCCTACCGTAGTCCTCCCCTTTTTAATTTTATAAAACACATATGTTAACATATTATTGATCGGTAGAATAATTAGTGTTAAATTTAAGTTATCATCTTTTTAGCCAGTGAAACTTCACTTATTATACTCTAGAAGCATTATTGGTTGTACTATTGTTACGTTAAGATGATGTTTAAGTAGCAAAGTAGTAGTAATGTTTTTGAGCATTGTTGAATTCTGTACCATTGAAAGTGGTGAGCTTCTTCTAATGGGACAACCTCACGGCTGGAGCCCACTAGTCACTACCATTTTGTGGTGGCTATTTTGATAAGAATAATGCTATAGGACACCAGTGGTGCCCAGCACTACAGTGATGTGTCAGTCTGGCATTGCCTAATCATAATTATAATTTAAGTGGGGTCCATGTGGGACCCAGTTTATTAATTAAATCATCCAGTGACAAACAGACATGTCACTGTGGTGCTGGGCACCACTGGTGCCCCATAGCATTGCTTTTTTGATAAAGTTAAAAGAACATAAAAAGTGGTGGACCCATCCCCACCGCGTTACCTCCCTCGTGAGTCATGGCTCATGCCTCGTATAGGTAAAAGCGCATTAAATGGGGCAAAGGAAATGTAATGTTTGTTGAGCACTCTTAATTTTTTGCGTTAGTTGTTGGATGGCAGTTTGGAGAATACTGAAATAAATTTAAATTGGTCTTGGGGGTGGAATTATTATCAAGATTGCATTAGACATGCCATTTTCTTGTTTTGATCAGAATAAGTTACGCCATTCCACGCTCGGACGTTCTTGGTTTAGGTATAATTTGTTTGTTTGTGTCAAAATTGTAATACATTCTCTCTGTTTTGTCACCGCATTATGTTAAGAATATAATGTTGCGGCCCAATCGTTTTAGCTCTTTTTTTCTTGTTTAAGAACATGAAACGGGTGTCTAACTATCTATCATGTAAAAAGTTAGTGGTGTCCAATTAATTAGGCTCAACACGAGTGCACGATTGTTAATTATCCTCACTACGACTCGCGTAACTAATTCTGTTTGGACTGGTATGACTTAAGCATGAGAACATATACACGACATGGTCATGGACGATACGATAAACAAGATAATTAAACACAACTAATAATATTCAGTTTGCAAACGAAAAAAATATATTCAAATTAAATTTATATAAGATTTTCTACAATTTCAATTATAAAAAGTATACAAGATTAAAGTAGAGATAAATAGAGTTTAAAGTAGTTATAGATAAATAAAGTTTAATGTACTTATTGAAAATGGTTATAGGGTAATTAATACGTTTAGATTAAGTATTTATAATGAAAACAAAATTTTTTAAGAACACTAAAAACAAATTATAAAAAATAAGTAAAAACATATTTTTCAATTTTTTATTAAAAGAAAAAAGAAAAAAACAAAAAGGAAAGAGTCATCCACAAAAATTTATAAATACGATTGTAGCACAAGAACATAATTAGGCACGAAAAATAAGCAAACTATGGCATGAGTACGAGCAAGAGCAAAATGCGGGTTGGGTATGAGCAAGACACGATTACTAACTGTACGTGGATTAGTCATTACTAACTATACATGAACTGGAATGACACGAGACATAAACGGGTGACGGCTCGTACCTAGACTTGAACGACACGATACAATTAACACCACTAAAAATAGTTAACTATTTGTGAGCTGTTAGGGAAAATACCAAAATATTCCTTGTATTGTAGCAAAATACTAATTTTGACATTATGTTTTTAGAAATGAAAAATGTGTCCCTTAGTTTGTCAATTCAGGTTAAAATTTCCATTTTGATAATTTTCCATTGGCTTTTATCAATTTTTATTCTAAAAATAACCAAAGTGCTATTAGTTAAATAGTCAAATTATTAAGCCTACAAACAAAGAACTTAAATGTCAAATACCCAAATATATTTTAAAATTTTCTACAAAATGATTTTTTTTAAAATTTTTTTTTGCTGCTTGGTCATAGGAATAAGATGGTAATTTGACTATTTTAAATTTTGAGTAAGGAGTAAGGATACTAGTATCGTTTCACACCATAATTTTGACCAATTTTGAACTTAGCTTATGATTTTGATCTGATTTAGTAAACTAAAAGAATACAATTTCCCCTTCAAAAAAAAAAAAAAAAAGAATACAATTTGCATTCGTAAAAATACAGAGGTTGAAATAGTATTTTACTAAAAAACTATTTTCCCTAGAAATTATTGCCCAAGCTTGATGCTACTGTACAAGGCCCAATCTTCGACTTGTTAGGGAAAGGAGGCCCAACAATCTCTTCTCCGTGTTGAAGAGAAAATGATAGAGGAAACTATACCACACGCCCTTTTTCTAAGTTATGTGTTAATAAATATCCCCTTTTCATTTTATTAAGGGATAATAACAAAACTATCTACTGAGTTTTGATGAAATGCTGAATATATCTCTTCAGTTTTTATAAATCACAAAAATATCTATCTGATTGACAAATTAATACAAATTTCACCTCTATAGCTTATTAGGTCAAAATTAGCAAACAAAATGTCAAAATTACCTTCTCTCTAAACTTGTAACAAGCAATTTTTTTTAAAATGACCAAGATACCATTACCTAAATATAATTAAATAGCTAAAAAAATGAAAAAATTTCTTTAAAAAAATTATATAAGACTTTTTTTCACCAAATCTTCTTATTCTTAGTCATTTTTCTCTTTCACCTACCACTATTTTTTTCTTCATCAAACATTATTTATTGTTCTTTAAGTAATATTTGTTTTATTACAAGTTTAGAAAGAGGGTAATTTTGATATTTTGTACTAATAAGCTATAAAGGTGAAATTTGTATTAATTTGTCAATCAGAGGGGATATTTTTGTAATTTAAAAAACTGAAGGGATATATTGAGTATTTCATCAAAACTCAAGAGATAGTTTTGCTATTATCCCTTTTATTAACTTCTACAGCCCTTTTTAAATTTTGATGATTGTAGCTTATTATTATACCCTGATGTAAGTTAATTGACATATTCATGTATATAATTAATTTACCAATATATATAATTTATTTACCATAATATATAATTCATTTAGCGGTGTATATAATTAATTTATCAACATATATAATTTATTTACTAGTATATATAATTAATTTACCCCTTTATATAATTCATTTACCATTATCGGTGTATATAATTCATTTACCAATGTATACATTTCATTTACCCGTGCATATAATTCATTTATCATAGTATATAATTCATTTATCAGTGTATATAATTTATTTACTGGTGTGTATAATTAATTTAGCAGTGTATATAATTTATTTACTAGTGTGTATAATTCATTAACTGGTATGTATAATTAATTTACCGGTGTATATAATTTATTTACCGATATATTTTTTTTTTCAAAACCCATTTCTCACTTAATCTTTTCAAGTAATTCAAGTAAATAACTAATATACTAGTGATTTACCACCATAATTGACTTGAATTCTTTTTTTTTTCCTTTTCATTTTTCAGTGAGTAAATTAAGTAAGTATTATAGTTTCATTAAGTAAATTAAATATATAGTATTCATTTGTTAGTTTTTCATAGCCCTTTTCTATTTATTTTCTTCAAGTAAATAAATAATAGATCACTAGTATATTAATTACTTTGATTGACCAATTTATTAATCTGGTATATCATTTTACCAATTGAATTTTGGAAGTAAATAACTAATATACTAAGAAAATTAATCTGAATGACTACCTACATATATGGAAAGCAAGAAAACTGAAAGAAAAAAAAATAATAATGGAAGCGTTCTAGAGGGAAAAAAAACAGACCTCTGACTGTTCAAAAAAAAATTCTTTTAATGAAAAATTTAAATGGAAGCGCGATACTTCAGATGATTCCATGGAGTCCTAACCTCAAGCAGTTTGAGTTGATGATGCACTTTGCTTGGTCTTGGTGGTGATGACGTGGTGCCACTTCTATCCATGGATCTGTCATTGATGGAGATATTGCCTCTCTTGGTAGCCCCGAGGGTGAAGACGATTTCCTATGTGATGCACCGATGAGATACGCTAACGTCTGGCAGTGTGCAATCTCAACAGCTTAGTCTGCTTCCGCATCTCATTCGTACATATGGGTTTGGGCGAGAGAGGGAGGATGATGGTTTGCTTGGAGGGTTAAAATTAGAATAACAAGAATCTTAAAATGGAAAATGAATATTTCTGTTAATAAAATATAAAATGGGTATCTACTAAAATAGGGACCCCAAAATGGGGCATTTCTATTCAAATCCCAAAAGGATATGGGTAGGACTAATTTGGGCAAAAATGACCCTTTTGTCTAAATAAACAAATATCAGTCAAAAAGTTTACGCCACTTATAAAAATGTTATTTTAAAAAGAAAAAAAGTACATAAATTCCCATTTGGTAAAGCATATTTTCACAATACTCATTACTTATTTTTATTTCAACAATACCCATTTTTTAATAAATGTATACGACAAATACTTTATACTTGTAATATATATCGTGATATATATTTCACGAATAAAAATTAGGCTTACTAGCTATTTGACCATTTTTAGCCCAAAACTCAATATATGATCAAGTTGAAAAGTTTATTACTAAATGTCTAATTCATTTAATAATAAAAATAGAAATACAAGATATTCCACAAATGAAGCTTTAAAAAGAACGGATATTTAGCTATAACTTTTACAACATAGACATTTACTTAAATAAATTTAAAAAATTGGTCATCCATCTAATTTTCTCAATAAAAATTATACCTAAAAGTCATATTTATATTTCAAAATGTATACCATAAGTATAAATTTATACTGAAATGTAAACCACATGCAAAAAATTTACATTATATATGTCTACCACACGTATTTTACATAGAAAATGTATACTTAAAAAATGAATATTTTTGAAATAAAATTAAAAAATGGGTATTTGTGAAATACAAGACACAAAAATGGATACTAAGGGTAAATTTCTTTTTTAAAAATAATTAAAAAAAGGGGATGGCTACGGTAGGGGCGTTCCTACGTAGGGTCATGCCTTAATTATCATTGGATGGGAATCTGTGGGGAATAACGGGAATCTGTGGAGAATCTATTTATATACAGATTCTCATCCAACGGTGAATAGACAGGACTCTACGTAGGGGCGCCCCTACTGTAGACGCGCCCTTAAAAAAAAAGTCATTTAGACCAAAATAACTCTTACCCATGTCTTTTCCCTCGGGTTGAACTTATCAGGTTGTTATAGATTGCAACTAATTCAAGCCCAACGAAAAAATTATGGGAAATTAGAGTGGGTTTCCTTTATGTCTATTTTTCTATTTTTATTAGAAGTGCAAAATGGGTAAAATTGAGACCCACCCAACCTGTTGCCCCGCTAGGTTCCTAGGCAGGCAAAGCTGGGCCGGGCCGGCCCACCTTGTTCTTGGCCCCTTTTTTTTTTTCAAAAATTAACTATTATAGTTTAAAAAAAAATTAAAACATGTTATGTTTTAATTAAGATTTTTTAAAAATAGAAAACATAAACATGTTATGTTTTTTTAATCTATAGATAAAAATTTAAAAATAATTAAATAAGATATATTATGTAAGCTAAATAGTTGATTAAAAAAAGTTAAAAAGCAAAAACATTACGAAAATTATTTAGAATTATAATGAAAATATTAAAAAAAAGAAATAAATAAATTTGAAATTTTGAATTTGATTTTATTGATTTAATCTTTGACTACCTCATTAAAAACTTTATTAAGAAAAACCTATTAGCGTAGTAAGAAAAAAGAGTGTAGTCTTGATGATTACAATTCAAATTATTACATAAAAAAAAAAAACTAGTATATCATCAATTAATACTCATCATCGTTCATATACAAGTTATTGAAATTTTCGGTCAATTCATCATTGCAAATACGAATAGTCTCTTAATTTTACTTGGCTACTTGTTCCCAATCTTTAACACATGCTAGCGCCTCAACCATTTTAGGGGCTACCGAAGTCCTTCGCTCATCTACTATCATCCTAGTCGTGCTAAAAGTAGACTCTGAAGAAATCGTGGACACTGGAATAGTTAAAACGTCACGCGCTAATTGTGAAAACATCGAGAATCTTGATTAACGCCTTTATTACTATTCCAAACTTTGAAGTTCTCATTGCATCTAAATCTAGCTCAAAATACTGGTTAAGCTCAGAGGATTGTGGCGGATTCATTGGTGGTAATGATTGACTTGAACTTGATGATAATGATGATAATGATGAGCCCGACTACGCCCTTGAGAATAAGAACCTGCATGGTCCAAAAAGACTTATTTTTTTATTGTTCTTAGGTGTATTGTGGAGTTTGTTATTGTTATTGACTCTTTGTTCTGCCAAACCTAGCCTCATATATACTATATACTTCAGAAGACTTGTCACGAGCCTCAATATATTGGGAACTATATTTTATCTCAAAATATATAGCAATGTAGCTAATTAAATTAGAAAGACCATTTAATTATTTCTAGGATCTAAAATAAAAGTAAAAGAATATAATAAAGGAATTGGAAATCAATATCTAAAAAATATTTCTTGCATACATGTTATAATGGATTCAAGTAAAGGGTCACATCTTTCTTTAGAAAATATTTCAGCAATAAAAAAGATATGACGTAAAATAATTAGAGAAGTACGATAATAAATACCAGATAAAGCAATAGTAGTTTCATAAAAACTTCTAAAAAATGTACAAATTTTTTACAGACAAACCAATCTTCATCTTTCAATACTAATGAACCCATTTTTGAATTGTAAAACATAGTAATTGGAATTTTATAGGGCATTGAATTTTTGAATATCAAATAAGTGGAATTCTACCTTACGAGCAAGTTAACTTGGAATTTCTTGATTTTAACCATTGGGATGTGAAATATCTTTTAAATTCAGCAATACGAGGATTAAAAGTATGAATGTAAGCAATAGTAGATCAAATATTTTCAATATAGACACTTATTATATCCATACCTGATTTGACGATAAGGTTGATGATATAACATGCACAATATTGATGTTGTAATATTCCTCTAGTGTATGAACTTACCAAATTTTTAAGTAATTTTATGGCATTTGTGTTAGCGGTAGCATTATCTAAAGTGATAAAGATAATGCAGTTAACTATGCCATATTGTTCAATAACATTTAAAATTCTATCTCTAATATTTTCAGCAGTATGTTTATTATCAACAACTCTAAAACCAATTATTATTTTTAGCATTATCCATCTTGAATCTAAATAATATGCAACTACGCTTAAATAATCTTGTTTGGAATTAGTATCCTGAATATCAGATATCAATGCAATGCAAAAGTTTAATGAAGTTAATTCAGATATTAGGTCTTTGCGCATAAACTTTAATTAAATCACTCATAGTAGCATTTCTAGACACTCCTTTAAAGTTTGGATAATAAGATCTTTTAATATGATCTTCATAGCTACTATAATCACCAAATCATGGTGTCAAATCTTTTATAGCAATTAAATGTACTAGAGACTCCCAAGCTACTAAAGGATCATAGTTCCAAGAACTTACCGAACCATCCTTATCAAATTGAAGTATTGATTGAGTGGGCTCCTGGCCTTTTTTATTTTTTTAACACACGTATCACTATGTCTATTGAGATGAGCGGTTCTGCTAGATGGTTTAGCAGTTAATACTTTCTTGTAATATTTACATTTCGTTATTTTTGTCTTCTTGCCATCAGCTTTATTTTTAAATTCTATATCGAAATGGTCCCATACATTGGAAGTTGTCACTGCACGTTTTGAGGTCGTGCTTGTACTCGGCGAACAACTATCCTGAAACTGAGAATAACTTCTACTAGCATTCGGATTAATTTGCATTTTGACAACTTGGTCACTTTCTTCAACTATGCGAATTTGGTCTTCTTCTTCATTAGTATCCATTTCCAAATCAATAGGGATATTTTTTGATATATCCATTTCCTATATTTAAATATATTAATATGTTACTTAATTAATTTGAATTCACAATTTAGAATGATAATAAATATATTACTAATTTAATTAAAATAAACTTTCTACTAACTTAATTGTTAATAACTATAAACTACAAATGAATTGAAATTAAAAAGATAGTATTATAATAAACTTTCTACTAACTTAATTGTAAAAATTATAAACTACAAATTAATTGAAATTAAAAAGATAGTATTATAATAAATTTTCCACTAACTTATTTATAAACAACTACACATTACAAATTAATTGAAATTAAAAAGATAGTATTATAATAAACTTTTTACAAACTACAAACAACTAACTTTTTACTAACTATTATACTAGTAAACAACTAAATATACTATGAATTAATTGAAATTAAAAAGATAAGTGTGATAAATTGAATTTTAGATACTTAAAAAAATGAAATCGTGCCTTGAATTAAGCTTTAAGAGTTGAGATACTTGTTCAATGGAAGATTTTTGGATTTTGAAAGAATTGGAAGTGAGGGTTATAAAATATAATTATTAATTATAATTTAGTAATTAGATAATATAATTATAGAGAAATAATGAGAGAATAAGAGAGTATTAGATTGAATTAAAACTTGAAAGTGTGAAAAAAAAGTGTGAGAGGATGTGGTATTTATAGTATAGGAAAAAAATATTTTTTAAAATAATTTTGAAACATTATAAAAAAGAATAATTTGGGGGAGCCGTTGGTGCTCCCCCTAAGCCCCAATGGTATTATTACCATTGAGCCCAATGGCTATATAGCCGTTGGTGTTTTTGAGGCAAGGACCCTAAATTCTTGGCAAAAAAAAAAATCGCAGGATGGGTCGGGTTAGGTTGGCCCAGGTGAATGCCCAACCAGGCTGGGCCGTGATTCCTAGGCCCAGCTCGGGCCCCTATTTATGGGCCACAATAACCTACTGCAGGCCGGCCTGTTAGGCCTGGCTCGAATTAGCATATTTAATTTTTATAGCTAAACGACCAGGTATAATGTATATGTACTAATCATTTTACTACAGTATTTAAAAAATAGAAATTTATTTTAAATAACTCAAAATTCGGCCATTTTGTTACAAGACTTAATAATTATTACCATTTTTTTTTTCAGTCTCAACTCTCAAGACAGAGTGATACATAAAGCAAACTTTGGTGGCATGATTGCTGTGAAAGGATTCCTTGAGTTTTGAGTGGTGCACTACCTTGAACCTACTTGATTCCTATCCGATCCATTTGACCTGCTTGGTCTAGAGTCAATTTTGAAAATTATTATATATAACTAAAGTTTGAGGAGATTATTACTGTGCAAACAATGCATTTTACTTTACAAAAAACAATAATTCGGTTTTTATTATGATTTTTCGGATTTGCCCATTGAGTTGTTGTGAGAATGGCTGCTTGGTGAGGGCTTTCATGTAATTTTAGATAGGGTGTTTATATTGTTTATAATTTTGTCCTCAGAATTCTGTGTACGGTTTATGAGTGGGTATGGCCATTTAGTCATTTTAATTTTTTGGGCTTTGTGATTTGGTCGAATTACCCTTTGATATTTGCCTTTGGGAGAGTAGTTGGGTTGGGTTTTGTAGTCTTTTCGCATGGCCCTCGGCTATTCCGCCTATCTCTCTCATTTGTTTTCTTTATTTTGATGCCTTTCTCTCTCTCTCTCTCTCTAACCTTTAAATACCTCTCTCTTTTTTTTCTTCTTTTTTCACTTTTCCAGATCATTTCCATCTCTCTTTTTTTGGGTTTTTTTATGTCTCTGTTTGCAAGATTTTCCTTCATTTTTTTTTTGGGATTTGGCTTCATTCATCTGAGCTATTCTCCGTTATTGTTGTCTTGGTTGCTTGGGTTTCCTTCTTCTACAGTATTTTCTTGATCTATTCTTTCTTTGTGTTTTTATTTTGTTATTGTTATTATTATTTTTTATGTATAATATTGCTCATGTTTTGTGTTGTTATCCATCTGATGATTATACTTCAAATAGTATCTGTTTTCTTTGTATTTTAGTTTTTTTAATTCTATTATTATTATTATTATTATTATTATTATTAATTCTTCTCTATTTTGGGCCATGGAAATTCTTGGTGATTATATTCTTTGGACTGATTTCTTACTACTATATTTTGGGGTTCTTTGTTGGGTTTTGGCTTTTCAATATGGAATTTTTTTTGTTTAGACTAGAGTCTTTGTACATATTTTTCTTAATTTAAAATACCTTATTCGTATTTTCTCAAAAGTTCTACACTATTTTTGAAAATACATTTAGAATGATTTTCTTTTTTTTTTTAATTATCTATATTTGATAGTTGTTATGTCTCCCAGATTTTTAGGATGGTAATTATGATTTGTTCTTTAGCTTTTGGTAATATGTCTATTACCATTTATATGATTTGAATGGTATTTAATGCTGCATTGATATTTCTGTATTATTTTCGTCTTAAAAAATAAAAGAGAAAAAAAGGCAAAAGAATTAAAAAAAAATAATTCAATGTAGAGAAGCAAAATAAGGGAAGGCTTTCTTTAATACCTTTTTAGGGTTTTTTTTATACATATTTTAATGAGATATTTATTCTTTTCACTGTTTCTCTATTTTAGAAAATGTACTTAGTAAGTTTTTATTTTTTTTTAAATTTAAATGTATTTCTTTTTTTTTTTTTTAAATATCTCCCTTCTCTAGTACTACCATGTGTGAAATTTTTTTAATACCATGTGTATTCTTTTCATTGTGCTTTGACTATATATACTTGACTCATTTACTGTACTCCTCATATGTTATTTGTATCTCTGTTTCTCTTCACTCATAATTTACTTAGTTTGTCTATTATTTGTATAATCCTTTGTTGTCTGTAATTGATCTGACGAGTTTTTTCTGGAAATATTCAAGATATTATTGCTCCTTATGATCTTCTGTTATGCCGTTTTTCTTCTGCTTTCTCTTAGTTATAACTATAGTTTGTTTTAGTATTCATTAATATATACCTTGTGTTCTGTTGATGCACTGTTTAAGTATTTATTTCTTTATTATTGTATTTAGTGTCATGTACTATTTGAATATTTTATTAAATGCTTTTGCTCATAATTTTGCTTATATTTCTTTATCTTATTTATTAATACTAACTATCTACTTTGCATTTATCCTGCTTAAATATTTAGCTCTTTGTTTTTTATGTTAGGTGTTGTAGAATGATCTGGTATTGCTTTTAATGCTTCTGTATTTGATTTGTTTAGTGTTTGTTTTCTAAGTTCTTTTTTTCTTCTTTTTTTTTTTTTAGTTCCCTTATGCATCTTTTTACTTCTCTATTTTTTTCTCTGTTACTTTTATTTGTTCTTCTCCAAATCATTTAGCTCTATTTATTTTTCTATAAACCGTTTTTATAGAGTCCTTTTTTTTCTTCTTTTTTTTTTAAAAAACTTATTACTATTTTATTATTTTTAACTATATTTTATAACGTATTACATATTTGGCAATGATGGTCAAATGTCTCTTAATTATACAGAATTAAACACTAATTGCCCATAAATTACCGTGTATGATGGCCACTATTGTAGAGTTGAAGAGTGGGTTATTATACAAATAATAGTGGCCTAGTTTTTATTAAAGTTGTATGAGTTTGACCTTAAAGTGGGGAATGGTATAGTTATTACTGTGCAAACAACGTATTTTACTGTATAAAAAATAGTAACTCGATTTTTGTTATGATTATTCGGATTTGCCCCTTGGGTTATTGTGGGGAGTGGCTGCCTGGTGAAGACTTTCACGTAATTTCAGATGGGGTGTTTATGCTATTTATAATTTTTCCCTTAGAATTCTATGTACGGTTTATGAATGGGTATGTCTATTTGGTCATTTTAATTTTTGGGCCTTTGTGATTTGGCTGAATTGCCCTTTGATCTTTGCGTTTGGGTGAGTAGTTGGGCTGGGTTTTGTAGTCCTTTCGTATGACCCTTGCTTATTCCGCTTATCTTTGTTATTTGTTTTCTTCATCTTGATACCTTTGTCTCTCTTTCTCTAACCTTTAAATGCCTCTCTCTATGGTTTTGCTTTTAGGATTATTTTTGTGATTTATGAGTGGTGTGACCACCTGGTTTTTTCACTTCCAAATTTTCTGATCTGACTGAGTTAGTTTTCCTCTTATGTATTTGAATAGGGCTTTTGATTGGGTCCTTTTTGCATGGCCTTCGGTTATTCTGTATGATATTCTCTTACTACTCCTCTGTTTTGTCTTCAGTTCTTCTCTATTTTTGTTACTGTGTTTCTTGGCTTCATTCACTTGGTAGTTTTTGGGCAATTATATGTTATATTTCGATGATTCTATTTCTGTTATGCGACCAATATAATATATATGGAAAATTTTTTCTTATGTTGGTATTGTTTTTTTGTTTTTATCCAATTGCCAAAAACATCGTTTTCACTTTCATGAGTGAGATTTGTTTCTAAGGTAGCTGGATAAACACTTAAATGCATTATCAAATAAATTTGCTATATATTGATAATACTTTTTTATGTCTGAGTTAAACATTTTTTTAATAAGAAACAATAAATTAGTGATATATGAATAGTGATGAAAAAGATTACTGCTTTGATTAAAAAACAAAAGGATGAAGATCTTAGTATGGAGGAAGATAAGCAAAGCAGTAAAATAGACTGTAATTCATATTGTTGTAAAATTACTATATAGTTGTAAAACTGTTAAAGAAGTGTTATTTTCATTACGTACCTGATTTTATTACATATATAATTTAATATTTTGTTTATTTGGACTCAATAATTTTAATTCTTTATGTAATAAATATTAGCCCAAGATTAGCTAATTTAAAAGGGGGGTGAATTAGGTTTTAAAAACTTTGGCAAAATTTTTAAGATAAGCAAGTGAAATAAGCAAGTAAAGACTATATCAAGTAAAAATAGCTCAATATCATGCATAAACTTAAGGTAAATAACTTTAAAGAGATAGAGATAGAGAAATACAAACACTATTTTTACGAGCTTCAACAAACACGACGGTTTATCTACATCCCCGGCTCTTGGCAACCGCTTCGAGCTATCCCCTATCAGATTAAGAGAATGGGCTTGACCGACCCTTATACACAACAAGTGATTTCTCCTTAGGCACACTCACGCCTTTACAATAGCTTTGAATCCAGCTCTATTACGCCTAACTCAAATTGTTTAGACTCTGGTACTAATCTCACCTAAACTAGATTGTTTATAAATCCAGTATCAACCTAAATCACAATTATAATTCAGTTTTTGTTGAATCACTTAACTAGAATATATGTCTAATGAAGATAGTTGATATAAAGTAAACTTAGAGAGAATAAATGTGAACACAAGATATGATCTAGTTTGGCTTAAATGATTTTTGTGAAAAGTGGATTTGAAATTGATTTGAACAACTTGAATATATGATATGTGCAATGTAAGGATTTTCAAAAGTTATTTCAAGTCTTAGAAAAGCTTCTATTTATAGACTATAATGAAAATTAGACGTTTTAGACAATTGATTTTTATAAAATATAGATACTATAGAAATTCATAAATTAATTTAAAAGCTTATATAAAATAAATTTCAAACTTTAATTAGAGATAAACTTGAAATTTTCTTATCTTTATAAAAATTTGAGCCATTAAGATCATATTATATGTAAACAAGTATTCAAATATAAGAACTAAATATTTAGCCTTTAGTAGTCTAAGTCTTGTATTCTTGATCTTTGTCTTCAAGCTCTTTTCCATAATCCATCTTGAATGTCTTGTGATCCTTGCAATTTAGATTGCTACACACTCAAGTAGATTATTAGTTCTTAATTATATGTTTGTTAACTTCAAAATAGTCTAAGATTGATGATACAAAGCATGAGTCAACAATCTCCCCTTTTTTTGATGACAACAAACATTTGATTTAAAAGGAGTAAGGAATAAAGTTTTAATAAACAAAGATAAGTGTCCTTACCAAACTCTTGAATGTTCCCCCTCAAAATATGCTTAATGTAAAAAAAAAATTAAACTTCCCCTTTATTTGTTAAACTTGTAAAAGGTACATATTTTGAAAAACTATTGATACCAATCATATTTGGAGAAAAATTTACCAATTTTGATACCAATTAAATCAAAGCACATTTTTCTCTCCCTTTTGATATCTACAAAAAGTCCACAAGTAAGAAGAATAAAGCAAATAGAATAAATAGCAACAAGAGGTGAGTAAGACATAAAATATCTAATCCAAACAAAAACATAGAGTTCATACATTAAATTAACCAAAGAAATAAAAGTTCAAGAGATTTAAAGTAAAAACACAGAAAAAGAAAAATCTATGGAGTAGGAAAATTCCCAAAGAAGGATTGCATCATCCTCATCATCTCGTTCTGTTGATCTTGTATAATTTGAAACTGATGCTTTTGGTGTTAACGGACTTAGTTGATATCAGCTGAAACAATCTGGAAGTGTTCAAGCTCAGCGTCATGCAGATACTGGATGTCAAGCTGGATGGTGTTAATACATTCTAAGAGGCTATTGAAGGCTTCTTGAAAATCAAAGGCTTGTGCAGGTGCCTCTTCAGCATGAGTGCCCTCAGTAGCACCTTCAGCGGCTCCTTGAGCAGCTGTGCTAGGATGATTATCACCAGCTTCTTGTTGAGCTCCCGTACCTTGATCATGTCATTGTTTAGTTTTGGCGACCCATTCATTGTTATGAAAGCTGAATCCCATGACACTGAAAGTCTTATTATTGATTTCAACATTAATAGTCCACGGTTTACTCTCAGCCTCATCAAAAGGCATGATATTGAAGTGTTGGAAAAAATGAGTGAGGATAGAACCATAAGGAAGAGAAGATCTCCTATTCTCCGTGACATCAATCATCTCATGAATGATGAAATATGGTAGGTTTAACTTTCTCCCAACAAGAATAGAGTCAACGAAACTAAGGTCACAAAAGGTAGGTGCATCCCTATGACTACCTTGAGGAATCATGTTCTGGAACACAAATTGAAACAAAATCCTAGGCTCTAGAGTAAGGTCAGTGACACGAGACTTAGGCTGAATGCTATCAGGAGAGCAGACTCTAAGTAGAGCTTGTTGAGGATCAAAATCATCAAGTATAGGCCAAGAATTTGTTATAAGAAATTTGTAACCACCCAAAGGCAAATGAAAAAGATCTGCTAGGAGTTGTTTAGTGACCACAAAATCAATCCCCTTAAGGGAACTATATATAGCATGTTGTCCTCTAGAGATATTGGCACTGACATAGAAACCTCTAACCAGTCTAGGATATCTTGTCTCTCTAATAGAGCAGAATTCTGTCTAACCCAAATTTTCCATATACACTGGGAAATTGACATAGGCTAAGTCTCTAAAGTTGAAGGTTTTATCCCAAACAATACTTTTTTTAGAGAAAATCTCTTTATATCTAGACATAAGGGCAAGTGATTCTAAGAGAGGAATATCATACCTTACTTTGGTGCATTGTTCAGATTCCTCAGCTTGAATTTCCTTGCCTTTATGCCTTGGGTTTTCCCTTCTAGGAGCCATTGACAAGAGATATGATGATAAAACAGAGACTCAAAGAAAAATCAACCTCAATTTCAGATTCTAGTGTTTTAGGAAGAAGATATATCTGAAATAGGTGTCAAAAGAGTCAGAGAATCAGTGAATAAGAGAGAAAAAATGATAAAATTAACTTTGGTTAGAAGAAAATTGAGTGATCTAGAGAGAAAATTAAGTAGGAATGAGAAGAGAGAGTTTTAGGGTAAGAGATAGAGTGATTTCAGTGGAAAGAGAGAGAGAATGAGTGAAAAGAGGTTGAAACAACTTAATACCCATTAGTCTGCTAGTTTTTGGTAGGCCAAAGAAAATCTACCAGTTCCATGGTAGTTTTTCTGTAGACCGAAGAAGTTTTCGGTCTGTTAAAAACCCTATTTTCAGCAGTTTTTGAAAAAAATTGTTTGAAAAGCGAAAAAGACATTTAAACCATTAACTAAAACATTGAAAAAAAACATCAAATCAAATAATATGGGATGCAATTCAAACGAAATTTAGGCAAGTAAAATTCAACGAAGTTCATTATGATCAATCATGCAAAGTTCTCTATAAATCATGCAAAAAAGGTCCTCGCTAAAAGGTTCAGTGAAAATATCAGCTAGTTATTTTTCCATGCAAATAAATTCAAGTATAATATCACCTTTTTGCATATGATCACGAAGAAAGTGATGTCTAATATCAATATGCTTAGCACGTGAATGCAAAATTAGATTGGACAAATTTGTTACACTAGTATTATCATATTTAATAGGCACATGATTATAATTCATTCCAAAATCTATTAGTGTTTGTTTCATCTATAGAATTTGAGTACAACAACTACCTGCAGAAATATATTCGGCTTCATAAGTAGAAAGAGGAACATAATTTTGTTTCTTACTAAACCAAGACATAAGTAAATAATTAAGAAGCTGACAAGCGCCACTTGTGCTCTTGCGGTTAGTTTGACAACCGGTAAAGTTCGTTTCAAAAAAACTAGTAATGTTAAAGTGTGTACATTTTAGATACCATAATCTTAGGTTTATGGTACCATGCAAATATTTTAGAATACATTTTACTGCACTAAGATGTGATTCCATAGGATTAGATTGAAATCTAGCACATAGACAAACACTAAATATTATATATCCGATCTACTAGCTGTTAAGTAAAGAAGTGATCCGATCATACCTCGATATTTGCTAATATTCATTACTTTACCATTTTCGTCTTTGTCAAGCTTGATTGAAGAGCTCATTGGTGTTCTCATTGATTTGGAGTTCTCTATATCGAACTTATTTAACATATCTTTGATGTATTTAGATTGATTGATGAAAATACCTTCTTTGTTTTGTTTGATTTGGAGGCCAAGGAAGAAATTGAGTTCTCCTATCATGCTCATTTTAAACTCATTGTATATACACTTAGAAAATTCTTCACAAAGAGAAACATTAGTAGCACCAAAAATAATATTTGTTGGAATAATGTCCTATAAAGTAGTTTATTATTTTGACATTATAAACAATATTTATCGGATTATTTGTTATCTATTTGTTATTAATAAATTCCATGTTATGAATTTCTATTTCATTTATGTTCCATCGATATACATGTGATGTCTATGTTTATCTTATACAAACATCTAAAAGATTTCGAGATATATAATGAGTAATAAAGAATTATTCGTATGATGAGTTTATATGTGGAAGACATTATATTCTTTATTTCATTATGTCTAAATTAAATTATTCGTATTCTATATATTAAAGATGGAACACTTTACTATGTCATAGAACATAGCGTTGTCAATTTGATTAATGAAGTCTCCAATTATCAAAATGAGTCTTCGGATAGAAATACTAGTGTATTATAAGAAAGTTATAATAGCATTGAACATGACCAAGTGAATTAGAATTTGAGGTTAAGTTCCATAACTCAAATTTCTAGCTTTACTAATCTAGCACTATTGTAGAAAACCTTAATCCTAGTGATTAACGAACTTACTTTCATGTGTTTTTCTTTTTGATTACTAAAGGACTGATTCCGATTTATAGTTTGAACTCCGGTATCTTGGAAGATAAGGTATATGAAATGTGTAGAACATTTTTCACGATGGACGCCATACATATAATATTACTTTGAGTTTTTTCGAGTACTTAGATAATATAAACCAGGCCCCCGGTATTCACTGTGTGATTTTGGCTTTGTTGGTATAAGCAGATACAAACATCGTAGTCAACTATTATTCATTAGATGAAAAGTGACAACTCAAAGGTAAATATGTACTAGAGGGATAATACGGTAATTTCACTCTACTAGTACGGTATTGTATTGGGGGTACATATATGCTAAATGGATCGAACTAATTATTTGATAATAAGCTTCACAAAAAATAAATGATATTCAGTCTAAGAGTTCGATATTCAGTCTAAGAGTTCAATATTGAGCCTATAGTGGTGTGCTCCAATATTAATTGATAAGGCCAAATCATAATTATGAGTTAGTTATGATTGTGGGTATATAGTCTATTGGAGCTTGGGCTTTATAGATCTATCTAGTCCTCTGTCTATCTCAAATTAAAGCCTAATAGTTATTTAATGATCAGTTGAGCCCAACAAGCCCAATAAGCCCAATAGGGTTTACTAATCTCTTGTTAGTTAAGAGAAAAGTTCTCTAGCTAACAGAACAAGAGTTACACGTGAAACACCCTTGAGAAGTGTGTGTCACACAAAAAATAGAGAAAGGAAAAGCAGAGAAAAATTGGCCAGCCCTAGAGATTCACTATCCTTGGTGTTTCAGCCATCCCGGAGAAATCGGTTCGAGGAGATTGTCTTCTTGTTCTTCTGCAGATCTCTTTGTTGGGAATCAAGAAGGTGACCACTCATCGGATCAATCAAACGACTTTCGAGAATAGACGGAAAGATGAGAAGGTTGTGAAGCGAATCTGAGTATTGTTCTTGTCTAGATCAAGAGTTAATTTACGTTAAATCACGATCCGAAATATTTCGTAAAAATAAAATTTTAAATGACTAATTCTACCACGTTTCTAGATTTTACAAAACTATGGTATTCTTGAAAATAATTTTACGATAATATTTTTCTGAATTTATTCCAATTAGTACTAGCAATATCGTAAATATAAATTTGAACTATAATCATCTCTACTTTTTTTCTTTTTATAAAGAGAGTAGTATCCTCTTTTCCCATATTAAAATCATTTAAAATCAAAAGTTTACTTAATCTATCATGCCAAGCTCTAAGAGCTTGCTTTAAACTATAAAGAGCCTTTTTCAATTTAAAAACATGATCTGGATATTTATGATTTTGAAAACCAGGGAGTTGGACTACATATACTTCTTCTAAAATGTATCTATTTAGAAATGCACTCTTAACATCCATTTGATATAGGATAAAATCCTTGTGATATGCAAATGCTAAGAGCATCCTTATGGATTCTAATCTTTCTACGAGTACAAAAATTTCTTCATAATCGATACCTTCTTCTTGATTGAAACTTTGAGCTATTAGTCTAGCTTTGTTTCTCACAATCAATCCATGCTCATCTAATTTATTTCTAAAGATCTATTTAGTTCTAATAATCGATTGGTCCTTAGGTCTTGGAACTAATTCCCAAACATCACTTATTTCAAATCTATTTAATTCTTCTTGCATAGCTAAAATCCAAGATTCATCTTTTTCAACATCTTTAAAACTTTTAGGTTCAATTTGAGAGATAAATGCTATGCTATTGCAAATAGAACTAAGTGATGCTAAAATGTGGCGAGCACAGTTAGAAAAGCATAATCAAATAAGATCAAAAAATATATAAGAGGTACTGAACTAAAATTAAACAGGTGGCAATACCCCAATGGAACACATAATAAAATAAATATTTTTTGAAAAAAAGTTCAGAAACTAATCCAGCACAAAAGCCTAAACTTAACAAACAGTAAATTCCAATATTACTTTCCTAACAAATAAAAAAGCTTCAAGAAATATATTTAGAGTGAAAAAAAAAATAGAAATATCTTCGTTATTCTAATCTCCTTTTAATTAAAGTATATATATAGTACTAGGACTATAAATACGAAAGGACAAAGCATTAATAAGGAAAATAAAAGTCATGATTAGGATAAAAAATCTTAAACACATAATAAACATCACAGCCAAAAAAGAAAAGACCAAAAAAAACAGGGAGACCAGAGAATATTCCAGAGAATAGCCTAGGAATGTAAAACGACAGAGATGAAATCGCGAGACATAGATATATACATATACATACATATATATACACGTATATACGTATATATTCGCAAGAATTATAACAAAAAGCCCAATCAAAATAAACAGATAATAAAACCAAGCCCAAAAATCATAAAACCCAAAATTGACAGACTCATTGGGCCATTAATTGGAAGTGCATATCAATAGCCGAAAAACTAACAAATCTAAAGCATACACATATCGAAGTACAACAGAAGGATATAATCAACAAATTTCCCTACAACAAAGGAAAACGAAAAAAAAATACTAGCAACTATTTGTGATAGATAAAGAAAGATAAACCTAGGAGAGCACCACACCAACCATAAGATCCAGAGGAGCAAGAATGCAACAAAACAATGATTCATAACAAAGACAATATCACACAGAAGAAATAATTATACAAAATAAAATTACAGGATAAAAAAATACCAGACAAAAAGAGGAGAACAACATACCCAGAGTAAGATCATGAAGAGCAAAATACGCAACAAAATTTAGAGGAGCAAGAACATAACAAAACAATGATCCATAACAGAGATAACATCACCGAGAAAAAATAGTTATGGAAAATATAATTATGGGATGAAAAAATATCAGATAAAAAGAGGTAAGCACCACACCCACAATAAGATCCAGTGGAACAAAATAGGCAACAAAATTTTGATCCAGACAACAAAATCTACATTAGCAAACCAAAGATTCGAAAACAAAAACTGAAAGAAAAGAACCAAAAGTGAAGGAACAGAAGATGAACGAAAGGAAGAAAAGGGGAAAAAAAAAACAAAAGAAAACGCCCCCAAATCGAAGAGGACCTAGAAGAATCACTGGAAGAAAGGGAGTAAAATTTATAGTTTATAACAGATCTAATAGAAAAACAATGAGAAGGACAATCGAAGAAGACAATAACTAAACCAAGACAAAGAGAAAAGGAAAAGATTTCATGAAAGAGGAAGAAAAGAGCATCTAGTTCAGAGAGAAGAGAAAAGGAGACCATTCGAGAAGAAAGAGAGTGAAGAGCATCTGGCAAAGCAACCGAAGGGTCAAAACCCTATCAAATGCTGAAAAAACCCCCACCGAAATCACTTCAGCTAAGCATCCATCCGAGGGTCTTTCAGTAAAATCACAAACACTAAAACTAAAAAGATTCAAAACCCACACCCACAAGGAGGCTATAGACAGAAATTCAATGGCATGAACGTAATTATGGAACTCGTAAAAGCCAAACACCAACAATAAAAAGACTAAAAAATCACACCCACAGGGAAGCTACAACGAAAATTGAAAGGGCATAAGAGTCATTGCAGAGCCTTAAAAGAGCAGTTTAAAAAAAAAAATGTGTCATTGTTCATCTACAGTGATTTATTCCTCAACTTTAGCTATATATAATAATGTGACATGGGTGTTTTTGTACAATTTTGATATATTGTATCCCTTGATGTATTCCCAAGGCCTACCAAGAAAGCGACACAGAAAGTGGGTTACCATTCATGTCGTTGGCATTTACGTTGCTTTAGAAGAAACGTTTGAACGATGTGAATGATTTGTTTTGTAGAACCATTGGACCTAATGTAGGTCTGTCATTAGGTTAGAGTAATTTAGGCCAAAATTACCTGTGATTTATTTTTTAAAAAAGTGACATTTTTAGAAGTATTAAGAATGATTTAACCTATAGTTAAGAGCTTTCTGATGATGAAAAAAAAAATATTATTTATGAAATTTTTAAGAATTTTTCACAGACAAGAAGCTCTTGATTATAGGTTAAACTATTAAAGAATTCTTAACACTCCTGGAAATACCATTTTTGAAAGGGTGATTTAGACAAATACAATATATTATACACGAGTCTTAAAAAATACAGACCAACTAAAAAAGTTTTCAAAATATGATATGCGGGCCATTTTTCTTATAAAAGTACGGGATATATGCTGTAAATACAACATAACTACCTGACACGATAAGTCAGGTAAAAAAAGAATAAAATAAAATAAAAAATAGAGAAAAAAATAGTTCAAAAGGCACGTTTGGGTTGACACATGCATCGGGCGTCAGCATCAAACTTGACGCCTGATGCATTTATTTATTTATTTATTAATTTTTTAATTAATGATTTATTTTAACACTTTTTATTTTCCGCTTTTGAAGTTTTTCTTTCCTAAATTCATTTTTAAATTGTTTTTGTGTGTTTAATTTTACATTTTAGAAACTACAAATGTCTAATTGTCCCATCACACATTATTTGAATTATTATTTAAGGGAAAGTATATCTAATTTCTAATACAATTATTTTCTAGCATTTTTTTTTAATCATAGGAAGGCTGAAAAAATAAGTAACATGATAGTATAATTACGGTGACCTCCTATTTTTTGTTTTAATAAGGAATGTCGAACACCCATTTATCGAATACTATAAGTAACCTCCTAAAAAATACTATAAGTAACCTAATAAGATATACTTACTTTTTGTTAAATGATTTTTTCTCTAATTTATTTGGATATCAAGATAAATCGGTTGGATACCTATAGTAGTTATCAGATACCATAAGTAACCTAATAAGATACCAATTATAAACTTTTTTCTTTTTTCTTAAAATTTACTCGGTTATCAAGGTAAACTGGTTAGATACTTATGATAGTTACTGGATACCTATAGTAACCTAATAAGATACTCATGATTAAAAAAAAAAATTCTCTTAAATTTACCCAGTTATCAAGCTAAACTAGTTGGATAATTAATGTAGGTACCGAATATCATAAGTAATCTAGTAAGATACCTATTATAAACTCTCTTTTCCTCCGATTTACACGGATATCAAGGTAAACTTTTGGATACTAGTGTGTCCTTAAATATCCAAATTCAATACCTCTTAACCTCGAACTAGCAAAGCTTAGGACAATTCTACTAATTACCTAGTATAGCAACAAGTGAGGTCGATGCGATGAGGAATTGGTCTACGTAAGTTACTATTATTCCTAGGGTAAATGGGATTAAGAAATAAAACTAAAAACTAATGAAAATAATAAAAGATTAAGGAATTATAATTCGCCTCTACTAAATAATCATGCCAATTAATTACTAGCTCTATATTAAGTTCTTTACTTAGACTATCAACCATAGGTAATTCGTAAACACGCAATTACCTTCATCTTTCCTTAAATTATATACTAAATAGACAAACTCTATACCTAACCTTTTTCTACCAAACAACCTAAGCAAGTGCTCTAAGTTAATCCAACAGAAGTATTAAGTTGAGAAAGATATAAAATCAATTTAGATCATAATCATATAAACATAGATTGCTAACTTAGGTTATATTTCTCACTATAGCTAACACATCAATGATCATATCAACTATAGATTTGCTACCTATGGATTTAAATCATAACAAATGCCTAACTCAAACCCTAGCAGTATATTTCATTATCAATCGTCCAAGTAACCATCCTAAATAAAAGGTAAGAATAATTTATATGGAGGAACACAAACAATCTTAAAGCAAATAATTGATATGATATATAGAATTTGAAGAATTAAATAACAAATACGTTAGAATTTTGAAATCACCCCTAGCCTAATCTCGGGCTTAATCTAGCATTTATATAAGAATAAATAATAGGAACATCGTACCAGTATTCAATATTCGGGAACATCATACTAATTCCAGTGTTAGGGTATCAACTTTCTGGTTGTTTGATTTTTTTTTTATTCTCTTCAGGCGTTGCAGTGCCAAGCCTTTTTTTCAGCCCATCTATTGCTAGCTCGTCCAACTTGTCTTGTACCCTGCCCTTTTACGGCCCGATTCATCTCTTATTTGTATTTTTACCTCTAAAACACCTAAAAACACAGAAATAACACTATTAGTCTTAGAATGATATAAAAACTAATAAAGTAGTATAGGAAATAACTATTATATAGGTGTAAAATTAATACCTATCATATCCCAGTTTAGTTACACTACAAGAAAATAGGGCTTTTACCCACACACAAATGTGTGGATAAAAATCAATTATGTGTGGGCTACATTTTTTACCCACACATAAAATAAGTGTCATCATGTGTGGGTAAATGGTCGTAGAGAAAGGTATTTACCCACACATAAGAATATGTGTGGGTAAATCCCTTGCTTTTACCCACACATAGATATGTAGGTAAAGGTTATTGTATGTGTGGGTGCACTCATTAAAACATGATATTAAATCTGATGTGGAGGCTGATGTGGCTTCCATGTGGCAACTTTTGGCCACGTGACAAATGACGTGGTTGGTGACATAGATTGATATGTGGCACAATTAGTACACGTAGTTAATTACATGGTGCTTACATGGACTTCCACGTGGCTGTGAGCAATGACTTGGATTAGTCTATGGGTGACATGTGTATTTGTTTATGTGTGGGTAAAACATTTCTATGTGTGGGCAAAAATTATAAAAAAAAAAGTTTTAAAATTTCAATTAAAAATATTATTTAAAAATCATGTGTGGGTAAATATAAATATGTGTGGGTAATATTTATATTTATGTATTTAAAATTTATTATTATGTGTAGGTAAATATGTGTTATATGTGGGTAAATATTTTTTTTTTTTGTTGGCATATATATATTTCTGTGGATATATCTTTACATACAATTTAAAATCTCACATTTTAATGATAAATAGAAACTAAAATAGTAATCATTAAATCAAAATTATAGCAAACCAAATTAAAGTGATATAAACTAATACAACATCAAACAAAATCATACAAATCCAAATGAAAAACTAAACAAGTCCAAATATAAAATGTAGAGCACATAACATAATAACTTAAAATAAAGTCGAAAAAGCTAAAAACATTATTAAAGTCCTAATAGGAGAGAAATCTAATGAGTTTCATCCACAAACTCAGAGCTAGACTGATGGGATGGATTGAGGCGGAATCTAGAGGAAGGTCCCGAGCTCTGATCAGATACATGTGGTCGTGATGAAGGAGGCATGATGTTCTTTGAAATCAATGCTTGCCGCATCAACTCTACATCACCCTCGAGCTCCTGAAAACGAAACTTATATATGTTTAAATCCTCTAATAACTGAGCGTACGTAGGACGACCTGACTCCTCACTAGTACATGTTGCATCAGAAGTACTAGGAGACCTGCCCCAACCAAACAAACGAACAGATTGTCGTCCAAGGACTTTCTCTAAAATGTCCTTATCGGTCATGTTCTCTGGAGGATTATGTTGCCTCAGTTGCAACATTTCATTCTGCGAGTAAAATTAAATTAAAATAGGATTATTTTAAAATAATAATGTTAAAGTAAATAGAAAAAAAGACAAAAAAATACTTACGTATTTGGCCTCTAACTCTGGGGATGTCCATCCATGCTCGGAATGCCAATGACGAAGACGCCAAGTCTCGATATGACCGGTCGGAGCATCCCAATCAGCCCCGCGAGTAACATGATGACGAGGAGTGGACATTGAGCCATTTCTTGAGTTCCACTTCCTTTTTGCACGATTGTCTGCATTCTTCTTTGCTTGATCCTATAAAACAAAAGGAATTAGTTAGGAAAATGCATGTATTTAGTGATGTAAATATAATGTTTCCATTGTATTGATTACCACAAAAGTAGGATCAGACCAACGATCACAAAGAAAGACCCAATCATCTTGGGTCACATCATTAGGGCACTGACTCTTAGCCTTAGTCAGATCCTGAATTCCTCCAATGTCCTTAAAGTGAGAATGTAACTTATATTTGTGGCCCCTCCATGCTCGTTGCATTTGCTGATCAATGACTCTTCGAACTTTTTCATCGTTAAGGTTAATATCAAACGTATTCCACAAAGAAAAATAAATTTACCCAAATATTAGGGAGGAAAAATACTTATGATGAATTATTTTTCCTAACAATTTACCCAAATATTAGGGAGGAAAAATAAATAAATTCTTAGGAGTTCCATTTTTCTTTTGTTTGGATTTTATTAAAGATTGAAGGAAAATTTTTTACAGAGATTCTATAAGGGACATTTTCTGTAAATATGGAGGATTTAGATTATAATGAAAAGATTATAAGAGAAAAAATATCGAAAACTAAATTTTATGGAATTTTAGGAAAATATTTTTCCTATCTTTTTCCTTCAACTTTTTCCTCACAATTTTTTTACCTACTAAAATCCAAGTTCCAAACATAGCCTAAGGTAAACTGGTTGGATACCTAATACGAAACACATAACACTATAATTAATATCAATGATACCAAAGATTACCTCTTAAGATACCAATAGTAAGTAACCATTAGAATCCAAGTAGGATACTGATAGTAATCAATCGGGTTACCACAAGTTTCTTTCTTTATTTCTCTCGCTCATCCTTCCCGCCTATAGTTCACTAAGATCACTGTTACCTTCTTTCACTGTATCTACTGTGTTTAAACCTGCTTTCTGTACTCTACTTATAATCTGTACTTTGTTGAGAGTTGGTTGCAAGAGCTGTCTTTCTGTGAAGTGTTTTAGGTATTACATATATTTATTATATTTTGATCTTTGTCTTCATTTATGTCTACTTTCTTTAACTTATATATGTGTTTTGTTCTTTTGTTAATTAATGTTTACTTTCTGCATTGGTGATATAGTATTGATGCATTTATTTCGTTACTATTGTACTAAATATCATAAATTGCTGGAATATTTTATTAAATTCTGCTATATTTGAATCTGGTTGCATTTTGTTATGTCCTTCATTAATATACAATATTCTTGTTGCATTTAGTATATGTAAGCATTTAAGTCTTTCTTTTTAGATTGGATATGGTGAAGGGTGGTTATGTCTGTTCTGTTGCTTCTCTCTGTTTGATATCTTTCTTTTCTTTGCTTTATAATTAAGTTGTTTTCCCTGCCTTTTTCTTCTTTTTGTCCCCCTTTATCTCATTCTGTGACTTCTTTTTTTAATTCCTGTCATTCAACGTTCTTTCTTTCTGCATCCTCCCTTCCGCTTTTTTACTTATTTTTATTGTGGTCTCTTCCAAGTCTACTTTATAATTGTACACATTTGGTAGTATTTTTCTTTTTCAGATCATGTAGAGTAAACTGCCCAAAGATTGCTGTATCTAATAGTATCTGTTATCACATAGTAAACTTGGTTTGTTGTTAAATAGTAGTTTCATGGCATTTGCATCCAAGGTATTGTAAGAGTTAGTTGTCGAGTTAGAGCTCCTTCAGTAACTTTATTTCGATTTCAGTTTTCAAATTCTTTAGAATAAACTGAGGACATTACTGTTGTAGATGAACAATTCCTACCTTTTCTTCTTTTTTCTTTTTTTGAGATTCAATGGTTTTTATAGGGCTCCGCAATTATGCTTATGTCCTTTAAATTCTTACTGTAGCCATCCTGTGGGTGTGGTTTTAAAGTCTTTTCATTATCAATGTTTGTGATTTTACCCAAGGAACCCTCGGATAGATGCTTGGCTTAAGTAATTTTAGTGGGAATTTTTTGATTATTTGCCTGGGTTTTATCTCTTCGTTACTGCCCTTGATGCTCTTCACTCTTGCTTTCCTCTCCAAACATCTCCTTTTCTCTTCTCCCTAGACTTGATGCTCTTTTCTTTCTTTTTAGTCAGATGCTTTCTCTCTTCCTCTGTTTTTATTTGATTATTGTCTTCTGACAGACACCATCGTTGGTTCTGTTTTTTCCTTGGATCTATTTTAAACTCTTAGTTTCTCTCATTTCCCTTCGGTGGTGTGACTTTTCTTTGTTCTAACTATTATTCACCTGGAAGTTTTTAGGCAATCATAGGCTAATACTCTTATGATCCATTTGTTGTTACTTAACTGGTATAATATATATGGAAGGTTTTCTATTATACTGATAATATTTTCCGTGTTTATCTAATTGCCGGAAATATACATTCTTACATAACGAGAAAATGATTTCTTAGGTAGTTGGATAAACACTTGGAAATACATTATCTTATAAACTTGCTATATATTGATAATACTGTTAAATATCTGAGCCACATCTTATATATTCATGCATTAAATCAGCTATATTTATCCAGATATTGTTACATAATTATAATACATGCAAAAAATTAAATATATATATACATATAATCATTGGTGAACAACTTTACTACCTTAATTGACAAAGAAGAAGATGAAGGCTTTAGTATGAAGGAAAAGAATAGAAGAAGCAGAGTATATTGTAATTATCATTGTTGTAACAATATCATATTATTGTGAAATTGTTAGATTAATTTTACTCATATTATGTGTTCGAATTTGTTCTATATTTAATGTAATACCTTATTCATATGGATAATATTTTTATTCTCATTTGTTTTTTCCTTTTAGATAATATAAAATGAAAGTGTGATTATGATAAATCCGATAGCATATATGTAGAACATACACTCTTTATTGAAAAAAAGGCTATATAATATTACAAATATATGAAAGCTATAAACATAATCTTAACATTACCATAGAATATTAAATACACAGTACAAATTTATAAACTTAACGATTTAAATCAATTTTATATTTGACCTCTATTCACAATCATTAAAGTATATATAATGCTTAATTTCATTTATTAAAAAATAAAAGGAAAAAAAATAAAAGAGAGAGAAAGAGAGAAAGAGTACAAAACAATATTAATAGTATAACAAAAAAAATAATATTACTACTATTAAAGTATTTTGAATAACTGACATAAATTAATAAACTAAGTCACTTATTAGGTTAATAAAAAGCTTAAAATGCAAAAAATCCTAATCACATACATTATAGAATAAATTTTGGTATAAAATTTAATTTTGATAAAGAATAAATAAGCTCATATTCTTTTCTTTAAAAAAAAAAAACCGTACTTTTGTTCAAGGGCAAGAAAAATAACTATAAGAAAGAATCTTATTAAAGTTGAAAAAAATTAATCAAATTAAAATAAATAAAAAACTTATGACTAAACCCAAAAAAAACATTAATATGTACTTATTAACAAAAGAAGAAAAAAAACTACGCAACCAAGAACAAAAACTAAGGAAAAAAAAATAGTATAGTTAAAAATATTAATGATATAAAAAATTGAAACGAAAAAAGAAAGCATAAATCTTATCTAAAATCTAAATATCTATAAAGTATAATTAAAAAATTTTAAAAATCATTAAAAAAAACGAAGATCTTAAATTTACATTATATGAAGAAATCATAAACAATAATAAATAATCAAAATTAAAGTACATACTTACAGTATATCTTTCCAAAAAATCTCCTGTTTTAAAAAAGACAGCTTATAAAACATATTTAAAAATATTGATGTATAGATAATACCACAACAATAATATCGAAAATAATAAAAATAATATTATAATATAATATTAAAAACTTCTAAACAAAAATATTTTAAACAGCCCTAACATAGTAATATCAATGTATTATCTAAAATAATTATCCAAAATCAAATTTACCTAATCTAAATAAACGAATTTAACAAGTAACAAAAAAAAAAACAAAAATGCGAAAAAAATATGATAAATATTATTACTACGTCGATGTTCAACCTCGGTTTCTTCATTTTTATCTTGGTCCTGACTATTCTCAATAATAGTCTCATGTGTTCGTTTCAACGAACTTGCTTCTTCTTTGAATTTACAAATAAATACATATTCAAAGAACGATGCATTCCTTGATTCCATTATCGTGTTCTTATGTATGTCTGGAATATTTGACTCATACACAAGAAACAGATAAGTACTACTGTTATGTGCATTGTCAATAAAAATGCAATCAACGGTTTTCGGACCAATTTTCATCTTCTTCGGTGTTGGTACGGCCACTTTGGCAAGACATCCCCATATTCGTAAATAGTTGTAGGATGGTTTTCTTCCTTTCCACAACTCATATAGAGTCTTTTCTATTTTCTTTTTGGGTACCTTATTCAAAAGGTAATTAGTCGTCAAAATGGCTTCTCCCCACATGTTCTGGGGTAACCCAGAACTTATCAACATTGCATTTATCATTTCTTTCAAGGTACGATTCTTTCGCTCAGCAACTCTATTTGACTGAGGCGAGTAAGGTCCTGTGGTTTCGTGTAAGTCTTGACTCCTTGTAAGGGGTCACCTAGAATTTGGCCTTTAGGATGAGCATAATTGAATTTTAAATCTTGTGGAAGAGAGAGAATGTTACCATTATCGCTTTCCTTTTCTTTCTTGAGATCTTGTTATAGTTGGATGTCCTTCTCTCTATTTGTTTTCTTAATTACACTTAGCTCATTCAAGCTTGGTTCCATACCTACAACTTCATCATCATCTATTTTTCTCTCCTCAGGGAGAGCGTTAGACTCATAAAAAATAATATGCATTGATTCTTCTACTACCAATATTCTTTTATTAAAAACTATATAAGCCTTACTAGTAGTAGAATATCCAAGAAGAATACTAACATCGGATTTTAAATCAAAATTTTCCAAATTATCTTTAGTATTCAAAATAAAACATTTGCAATCAAAAATTTTAAAATAGCTAAAGTTGGGCTTTCTACCTTCCAAAGCTCATAAGGGTCTTGTTCAAAATTGGCCTTATCATAACTTTATTCACAATATGACAAGCAGTACTTACCACTTTGGTAAAAAAATATTTTGGCAAACTATTTTCATTTAGCGTACTTCTTGCCATTTCTTGTAGGGTTCCATTCTTTCTTTCAACTACTCCATATTGTTGTGGAGTTCTAGGAGCTGAAAAGTTATGGTCAAAACTATTTTTGTAGCAAAAAAATTCTATTTCATTATTTTCAAACTCACCACCATGATCACTTCTAATAGATATGATGGTATAGCCTTTTTCATTTTGTATCTTCTTACAAAAAATAGTAAGAGCATTTAAAACATCATTTTTATGAGCAATAAATAGAACCCATATTAATCTTAAAAGTTCATTAACTATCACAAAAGTATAGTGTTTTCCACCAATACTAGCTACTCTTGAGGGTTCAAATAAATCCATATGAAGTAGTTGCAAGGGTCTAGAAGTAATAATGGTATTTTTGGATTTAAAAGAGTTTTTTCCTTGTTTTCCAAATTGACATGCATCACAAACCTTGTCTTTTTCAAAAAGTAAACTAGGTAAACCACTTATAAAGTTTTTCTTTGAAAGTTTAAAAATGATATTCATGCTAGTATATCCAAGTCTTCTATGCCAACGCTAAGAATTATCTTTTAAAGCCAAAAAATACTTATCTTGATTGAAATATTTTTCAATATCAATAGTATACACATTATCTTTTCTTTCTCTTTTAAAAATGATTTCTTTTGAACAAGTATCCTTAATTAAGCATTTGGAAGACTCAAAAATAACTCGATAACCTTTATCATAAAGTTGACTTATACTAAGCAAATTGTGTTTAAGACTATCAACATGCAAAATATTTTCTATAATTAGTATGGGAGTAGTACTAATGTTACCTATACCCAAAATTATACCTTTGGCATTGTCTCCAAAAGTAACATGTCCTCCATTTCTTTTTGTGAATGACGAGAGCAAATAGTAGTCTCCGTTCATGTGTTTGGAACAACCACTATCTAAGAACCAAAAGTTCCTCTTCTTTTGTACCTACAAGTAAGAATCCAACTTTAATTTTTAGTACCCACACTAACTTGGGTCCTTGAGTGTTAGTTCTTAATTCTTTTAGTACCCAAGCTAGTTTTCCACCAAAATAAGCATTTTTTCTTATAAAGCATAAAAAACTAGTGTGTCCATATTGATTGCAATAAGTGCAAGTGTATTTTGTGTCACTTGTACTAGCTTTCACAAAATAATTTTTGAGGTATTTTTGTTTTATAGAAGATTTATACCCAATACCTCCTTTGTCAAAAATATATTTTTGCCTACCAAGCATTATATCAAAATTTTTCTTTCCATTTGTAAATTTGTGGACAATTTTAGTCAAATAAAAAATCTTGTCATTTAAGAAAGTATTTTCTTTTGATAAAAGATCATAATTACTACAAGATAATTTAACTTCCTTTTTTTTGTAAACTCTTCAACTATTTTTGACAAACTAAGAATATCTTTTTTGAGAGCATTGTTCTTGAAAATGAGTTTTTCATAGTTTTTATGTAAATCATTGAAATCATTCAATAAACTCTTATATGATAAATCACAATCACTATTATTTTCACTACTAGTATCACTATCATCAAGAAGTTCAATTTTAGGTTCACGAGAGCTTACCTCATTTTCTATTGCCATGAAACATATGTTGGCAATTTCTTCTTGTTCTTCTCCATTGGATTCTTCTTCATCACTATTATCCTAAGTAGCCTTCATTGCCTTCTTCTTTATTTTTCTTCTTAAAGGACATACGTTCTTCATGTGTCCCAGTTTTTTGCATTCAAAGCAAATAATGGGATCATCTTTTACTTTCTTTTCTCGATAGTCATTGTCTTTGGTATTCTTCTTGAAATTCTTCCTTTTGAAGTTTAAGTACTTCTCATATCTTTTAGTGAGTAGGGCAATGTCTTCTAATTCACTATCCACAAATTCTTTTTCTTCCTCATTATTTTCTTGCATGGCGGCTTTAAGAGCAATTCCTTTCTTTTTCTTTTCCTCCCCTTCATCTTCATTCGTTTCCTTCATAAGGATTTTACGGGTCATAAGGGATCCTGTAAATTCTTCAAGAGGAAGTTTGTTAAGGTTTTTTGTTTCTTGAATAACTACCACCTAGCTTCTATATGCTCGAGGAATACTTCTAAGGATTTTGCTTACCAACTCACCATTTGGAAAGATTTTTCTAAAAGTACCACGAGAGTTAATAATAGTAGTAAATCTAATAAATATTTGAGGAATAGATTCATTTTTTCTATTTTGAACAACTCATAGTTTCTAGTAAAAATATTAATTCTAGTTTCTTTCATGGAGCTAGTTTCTTGATAAGAGGCTTTTAACATGTTCCATAATTTATTAGTATCTCTAGCTTTTTCAATATTGTTATATATATTCCTATCTAAACTATACATAAGAATATTTCTAGCTCTTCCATTTTTAGTGAAAGTGATTTTATCCTTTTCATCATATTCCTTTATGTCTTTTTCTACTTCTCTTCCATCAACTATTTTTGTTATTATCAATAATCCTTTAGTAATTATATACCATAAATCAAAATCAATAGACTTAAGGTAGGCATCCATTCGGTTTCTCCAATTAAAATTACTTCTATTGAAAAAAAAGTAGTTTAGAAGGTGACAACCCCTCATATTGAAAAAAAAAATTGTTTGAGTTAGCCATCTCAAAAATGGTTAAGTTTTAAAAAATTTGAGCACCAAGCTCTGATACCAATTGTTAGCTCAAGATTAATTAACCCAAGAGGGGAGGAGGGGGGTGAATGGGGTTTTAAAAACTTTTGTAAACTTTTTAAGCTAAGCAAATGAAATAAGCAAGTAAAGACTATATGAAGTAAAAATAGCTAAATATCATACATAAATATTATGAAAATAATGAACGCAAGTGTACGTATCACAAACAAGTAATAAAGTAGTGAGTATGAGTATCATCCCACGAAAACTGTTGATTTACTAAGTACCGAAATTTAGCTAACCCTAATTTTATTTGAATAAATCAACTAAAAAAAATTAAATTAAATTAAATTAAATAAAAAATAAAAATAAACAATCAAAATAACGAAAATAAAATCTAAAATAAAGAGAGTGTAGAACGAAAATTAAATAGGGTTTAAATCAATGGAAATAAACCTAGGGTATCTGATTTCACCATAACTAATCCACTCTAAATTTTCTATCATTAGCCCAAAATTATTCCCCTAGCTGATAGTCGAGATTCCCTAATTTATTCATTATCCTCTCCCGAGTTCAAGTAAGAATATTCTTAATTACTAATTCACTATATTCCTATGTGAATTAAACTAATAAAGAATTCATTAAGATCTATAGAAACTCATATAGTGACTACACAAACTATGTAAATATATTCCTATTTTACATGCAATTTATGGCTTTTAATCCAATGAACTAGACACATAAATCTCCTTTCCGGTTTCATTATGATTAATAAATCAACTATTTAGTGGCCAATTGAATAGAAGCATTAAGAATAGAATTGAAAACTCAACTAGGAAAAATAATTCGTAGAATAAATTGAAAGAAAAATTATTTAAAGCGTTATAGTTAGGCGACATCGTAGCCCTAGAAAAGAAATTTAGAACATGACTAAACTAAGAAAAATAAAAATATTAAATATAAACATCTTAAAGAAAATAAAATTCTAAAACTGAAAATAGAATCAAACTAGAGAAATCGCCATTGAAGAGGCTCCACTCCACTGCCCTGCCTCCCACTGATTTTCTCTCTCTGGACTACTGTGCTTCTCTCTCTGGAATGATGTGTTTTTTTCCTCTGTCTCGTAGTCTTTTTATAGCTGAAAAGAGAGTGTGTTTGTGTTATACACAGATTCTAATACTCTTTTCTGATTGGTTGTGTGATGTGTTAATTTCCTATTTATTCTCTTTTTCTCCTCGCATTTCTATTCAAAATATGATACAAAGCAAATAAACACTTGAGCTCTGCACGAAAATTGCTTTTAATTGGTTAAAAACAAATCTGATTTTGACTTGCTGACGTGGCGAAACCTAGTTGGGGAAAAATCTGGTTGTACCATGCCGAGAAGCACTGGATCCGACCGCACTAAAGACTCCTGTGTCAGCTTCCTTCCGCGTGGGCCCCAGCTATCCCCTGCATTGCCAAACTACTAGCCAGCTCCTCGCGTGAACTGCACTCACGCATCTGAGCCGTTTGTCCGCTTGATCCGACGGCTCTGATTTAATCCAGACTTCTTCTTCTTTTCCGATTTTTTCCTCTTTTTCTTTTAAAAACCTAAATCAAACAAAATTAAATAAAATCAAAAACCTAAATCTAATTCAAATTAAATTAACTTAAACTAATTAAATAAAAACACCTAAATCTAATTAAATAACATAAAATTAAATAAAATTAAATCTAAAACAAAATAAAATAAAACACTTAAATTACTTAAAATCTAAATTAAAATTACTCTAGACACACATTTTTAATGAATAAAAAGCATAATTAATCTTATTTTTATAGAGTTATCAACAAACTTTAGCTAAATAAATTTAAAGAGATAAAGATAGAGAAATACAAATACTATTTTTACGAGGTACAATAAATACGATGGTTTGTCTACGTCCCCAGCGTTTGGTGACCTGCTTCGAGCTATCCACTATCGAATTAAGAGAATGAGCTTGACCGACCCTTGTACACAACGAGTTATTTTTCCTTAGGCACACTCACACCTTTATAATAGCTTTGAATCGAGCTCTATCATGCCTAACTCGGATTGTTTAGACTCTGGTGCCAATCTCACCTAAACTGGGTTGTTTATGAATCCTGTGTTTACCTCACCTCACAATTACAATTTGATTTTTGTTGAATCACTCAACTAGAATCTATCTCTAATGAAGATAATTAATACAAGATAAACTTAGAGAGAATAAATGTGAACACAAGATATGATCTAATTTAGCTCAAGTGATTTTTGTGAAAAAGTGGATTTGAAAGTTTGAATCATAAAAATTGATTTAAATAATTTGAATATATGATATGTGCAATATAAGGATGTTCAAAAGTTATTTCAAGTCTTAAAAAATCTTCTATTTATAGACTATAATGAAAACTAGCCATTTTAGACCGTTTGACAGACTTTTTGTCATTTTCGATAGACTGAAAGTGTGTTTTCGATCGACCGAAAATACTAGCAGTTGAAAATACATTTCTAACGGTCGAATTTTAAAATCTGTTAAAAATTTGGCAGAGAATCGGTAGACCGAAAACCAAAAATCATGGTGTCGAAAATACCAGAGAGTAGGTTTTGATTTTATTTCGAGTCTTTTTTTATTCTTTTCAAAATTGTGACTTCTTAAATTGATTTTTATAAAATATGGATACTATAGAAATTTATGAATCAATTTAAAAGTTTGTGTAAAATATATTTCAAACTTCAATTGGAGATTAACTAGTTTGACTGTATTGATTTGAAATTTTCTTATTTTTATAAAAATTTAAGCCATTAAGATCATATTATATATAAACAAGTATTCAAATACAAGAACTAAATATTTAACCTTTGCTAGTCTAAGTCTTGTATTCTTGATCTTTGTCTTCAAGCTCTTTTCCATAATCCATCTTGAATGTCTTGTGATTCTTTCAATTTAGATTGCTATACACTCAAGTAGATTATTAGTTTTTAATCATATGTTTGTTAACTTCAAAACATGAGTATAAGATTGACGATACAAAGCATGAGTCAACAATAAAAATATTTTTTTCCCTTTGATTATTATGAGTTTTGACAACCAAATAAAAGTATAGTTAGCTTAAATAATTTATAACCCAAAGTATATATATAAAGTATGTGATTTTGGTTCGAAAAATAAGAGGAAGATATATATATATATGTAAAATATTCGACAATATTAAGAGTCTAACAAAAAATAAAAATAACATTAGTACTATTAAAGTATTTTGAACAAATAATGCAAATTTATACTTTTGGCCATTAATACTATAACAATTTAGTAATACTATAAAAAATAATTACCTAAAATCAAGTTAATATAATCTAAATAGATGAATGCAATAAAAATTAATAAATAAATATATGACGACTTAAAAAAATATTTTGATTATTTATTTATAAATTACATTAAGATATTATTTCATAACCTTTCAAGAAAATAAATACGTTATATTTTATTAAAAAAATTCATTATCTTTTCTATTTTAAAATAAACACATAATTACATTTTATTTTTTCTTCCTATTATAAAAAAAATTATTTTCTTGATTGCAATGAAGAACAACAAGAGAAAAAAAGAAAGCAGAAATTATGAAACAAATAATCAATCACTTTTATTATAATAATCTTTTGTAATATTTGAAACAATATTATACGATGTTTTAGATAAATATCATCTTATTGTAAAAAATTAGTACTTAGTGTAAATAATATAACCACTATTTCATAAATAATTATTTATACAATACAATAACTTTTCATATTTTATATATTAACTTATTCTACCCATATTATAATTTAACATAACCCATAGCAAAAGCGCGGGTTACAAAACTCATAAATTCTATGGTAGAATATAAAATAAATAAATAACAATTCTATAGTTTGAATTGTCAAATTTATATAATTTTATTATTTTTTATTTTCTGATATGATGTTTAAAATGGCGTGTTATGGATAAATATAGTTTATCCTAGAATCAAAACAAAATTAAGATAAATATAGTTTATCCTAGAATCAAAACAAAATTAAGGAAGAGGGAAGGACTATTTGCATATTATTCAGAAATGTCTTAAATATGAAGATTGCTAGAGGATTTTATCTCTAATAACATGGTCAAACAAGAAAACAAGTTAATTAAATTAGTTTAGCATGCATGTTTCATTGTTTCCAATAACATGTAGCCTAATTTTCCATTCAATTATGCAACTTTTTTTTCCTTCAAAAATTAGTTTAGATAAAGAGCGAGTAGTGACTCTTTCTCAAATAATAATAATATTATAGACAATAAGATGTTTAATAGAGTTCACATATCAAGCAACATAGTGTAAATGAGAGGAAAAAAAGGAATTGACTCTCTAATGTTTTCGTCTTTTTCTTCCTTTTATTGTATTATAAAGGTGACAAATTAGGTGAGATTCCTAGTAATATCTTTTTTTTTAAAAAAAATTTGTTATTCATTTGTTGGACATGGTAGTAAATTTAGTGGTTTCTGCCTACCACTTTTGTTTGTGTGTTTTGGTTACCATTTTGATTACTGTGGGGTTCGAACCCAGACCCAGACCCAGACCAAGGAAAACTAGAAGAGACTCAAGTCCACGACCCCTTTGTTGAAAGTTCATTATTAGTCATGTTTTGCAGTTTAATTTAAATAAAGTTTCACAAAATTTGCTAAAATTATAAAGACTGCTTTTGACACCGAATATTTCTGTATTTTTTTTTTTTTTTTGCTTTTATACCATATGAAAAGAGTATTTATTATATTTTCGTAATTCTTTTTATTTTGTAACGGTATTTGGCTAATTTCCCCTAAAAATAAAGTGAATTTGTTTGGAGCTGACCACGTGGACTTGTCAAACTAAAAGCCCACAAAGGATCGACCAGTGATAAAGAGTACGAGTCGGATCCACATGATTTTTTCTAGCTCTTATCTTTATCACTTCACCTACTATGAATAATGAACTGTCCTTATTTAAGCCTAATTAATTAATCAGCCACGGCCGTCATCATATCACACTTCCAATGGATTATTAGTATTGTTATTCTTTCCTTTTTCAACCTCTTTTTACTTTTAACAGAAGACCTCACCCAAAAAAAAAAAAAAAAAAACACTCTCTTTTTAGAGAAAAAAATAAAAACACTCTTTTTAGAGAAAACGGGATAAGCATTAACGATATAGATTTATCCTAATTTTGGGGGCAAATCGCAAAAAACATATACATTTTTAAAATTTTATTTTAATGATAATTCATATTGACCAAAATGCTCAAATGGTCAAAGGAACTCGTTTTTTAATATGATTGTTTTTCATATAGAAGTTAGTTAAGGACAGAAAGATTTATTTCTTCGTTGTTCTGCCCTACCCAGTACCCATATCTTGATAATTATTTATTGTTTTTTTGGGAGGGTCATTGTTTGACAATTGAGTTTCGTGAAAATAAAAGTTTAAAAAAAAAAAAGAAAATCCCCTTACAACTTTCACCAGAGGGCACCGCATCATTATCCTTTCACATGGTCATAAATGAGCCTCCCATGCGAATATATATGTATATAAGTTTGGTTTAAATGGTTACAACAATATTTATCCATAAATGTTTATAATAGTTTAAATTAGTATATCTATGTTTTACGGTGCTGATTAGTTTGGTAGTTAACCAAAAAAATTTAATACTATTTATCAGTATAAAAAAATTTAATACTATCACTATTTTTTTTAATATCCATTCATGGTCACAAAAAAATTGAAACCATTGAGAAGTCCTCTATATGTATATATATGCACGTTATAGATTAGAATTCCAAGTATTCAAGAAAGAAAAAAATTCCAACTACTAAATTTTATTTATTCGTGTCCATCATAAATATTGGCGTAGATTAAGTGGTTCTTGTAATCCCAAAACCCAAATTTATTGTAAGTGTCGTCTATACAACTCTGAAAAAAATCATAAATAAACTTTCACTAAAATCTTGTAGGGTACCGGTGTGATATATACTAATTCTCCTTCAAAAATGATTTTAATATAGTAGACAATAATCAATAGAGTACTATACTTTTTGGGAATAAGCGAGAGAGAAAAATAAAAGATAATTAAGATTTTGGAGATTAGTGGCGGCTTACATTTTCTGATAAAAAAAATATACTATTTATAGTGACTTTGTGGTCCTAAAATTGTTAGGGTGACCACATGTCCTCTGAAATAATGGAATGTATCTCACCTATACCTTGTATGGATAAGGGTATATAAGAGTCCACGTGTCATCATTCTTTGTTCATATGACTCATATGACTATAGTATATTCCTGAGGAAATATTATGTGGTATTAGAGTCCATCATTAACTGAGTGGTCAGTCAATGCTGCCCGGTTAGAGTGGTTCGATGTGGTTGATAACTATTCTTGATCGAATATTATTTAGCTAACATTTCTAGGGCCTGCTATTTTCTGACAGGGTCATACTCCGAGTATGTCGACCAGTGCTATTCTTGCTCTCTTCATTCGGTCGCTATAGGGCCATCTAAGCACAATTAGAGACCTTATGCGAAACTTGTAAAGAGGCCTTCTAAAAACTAGTTTTAATTATTCTTTACAATTGGCGAATATAGTATCACATATTTCATAGGTTTACAATCTTTATTTATATACTATTACTACTTCATCATCTCATCATTCGTTTAAAATTAGTTGTTAAACTCTAAATTTCCTTAAAAAAATCACAAACTTTTTATATATTCAATTGGCTTTTTTCTTTATTCATATCTTCAATATACATAGTTATTACTATAATTGAACACATTGCAAAGAAACATCCTAAAAGGATGTGTAATCTTTAAAATAACAACAAAATTAAAAATTGTAGAAATTTCAAAAAATAGAAAAAATTAAGAACAAAATAAAACATGAAATTAGTAAGAATAGATTTAGAACTTTTGATAGAACTAAAGAGATGAGATATTATACCAGTTAAGAGTGAAGTTAGTAAGTACCGAACCAAAATAGAAAAATGAATATTTATGAATATTACGTTCTAGTAACATATTATTTTCATTTCTGTAATTAGTTTTTCTTTTTTATGGTACTGAAACAAAATAATTGAAATGATATGTATATGTTTATTTTTCACATATTGATAAGAATGTATATAGATATGTTGTTAATTATATGAGATCTTTCATTAAAACTAAATCAACTGTTTATTTGAACGAAAATATGCTAAATCGAGTATTAATTTTGAGCTTTTATCTTTTATCAACCTAACATATATTTTAAATTAGATATAGCAGATTTAAAAGTTATTATATCTAGAGCATAATCTAATTATCCATAAATTAGGCCTAAAAATAGAACTACAGTCGATAGAAACCATAATTAAGGAGCTTTGGTTGATGGGCCCCTAGGCCATTGCCTTAGTGGTCTACCCCTTCACCCGACCCTGATCGCTGTTCGGTCAAGTATCAAACCTTCTTTGTCTGATCCAACTGGGAGTTAGCGCCACGGCAAACAACATGTTATTTTACATCATTCCCACTTACCATGTGTACTCATTTTATTGGATGGAAAAATTATCCCTAACAATAAACATAAATTCGAAATATACATGTAAAAATTTTGAAAGTTGTCAAACAAAAAATTTACCTTAAAATTGAAAAAAATAAATGGCACATTCGTTACGGTAACAACTTGGCTAACGTCCGCCGCAATACGTATACACGTCCGTGACTTGAAAGGACGACGGCCAGCACAGCGTGGGGCCTACACATCCCACAAATTCAGCAAAAGTAACGAACAGGCCCCTCCAATGGGCCCCACACCTCCCCCTCAATATTAATAATACTAATAATAATAATAACAAATAATAAAAAGTAGCCGAATATGCTTTGCTCTGCTCTGCAAATATCCCTTCCTCTTCAGTCTTTCCTACTATGATTGCAGCTTTCTAATATTTATCTTTCTTTGCTGACTAACACTAGAAAAGAAGCCTCAAAACTCCAATCCCAGAAAATTTTCTCTTCTCTTCTTTTTTTTTTCTCTCTCTCTCTCTCTCTCTGTTGATATTTTCCCTGGAAAATTATGGAGCTTGCTGGGGAGCTCTTCCTCACGGCCTCTCTTGCGCTTTTCCTTTCTTTCCTCGTCGCCAAACTCGTCGTCATGGCTATGGCTGGCGATGTTGCTGCCGGTGGCGATTCGGACCTCAAATCGGGTGCCATCGCCGATGATGAGGGTGTTTCCGAGGTGGAGAGACACGAAGAGAGTTTGAGGGTTCAGGGCTTTGGAAGCGAGACGAGGGTTGAGTCTGTTGAAGGAGCTTTGGACAAGGAGGTCGATCGTCTGGAGGAGATTGGGGACGAACTGCGTCATCATCATCATCATCATCATCATCATGAAGAGGACTTAGGTTTGGGTGAACGATCGGAGACTGTTGGGTTGCCCGGAACGATCGTATCGGAGGGTGAAGTTGAGAAAGCGTTATTCGAACTTGATGCGAGAGGAGTCAATGGAGGTTGCGCGGGTGATTCTGTGGAGGAAAGCTCGGAGAACGGAGGAGTCGAGGACGAAACTGGTGTGGAATCGGTGACGAACGACGTCGTTTCTCCCTCTCCCGGACCTGAAGAGGTTGGGGATGTGGGCGGTGAGTTGGAGGGAAAAGATGAAGCGAATGAGGTTGAATTGCGTGGTATTGGCGACGATGATGACGTCGATGACGACGATTGGGAAGGAATTGAGAGGAATGAGTTAGAGAAGGATTTCGCAGCGGCGGTGAAATTCGTGGAATCAAGGGCTGAGGACGGTGGCGGCCGTCTTGCGGAAGCGGGGAGGGACGTACATATGGAGTTGTACGGACTCCGCAAGGTTGTAATGGAAGGGCCTTGCCACGAGGCTCAGCCTCTGGCTCTTGACCTCGCTGCCCAAGCCAAGTGGTACCAAACTTTTTGTTGCTTTTTTCTTTTATCATTTATCTTTATTATTTGTCTTTTACTCTTTTATTCATGTATGTCGGTTATTTAGAATTAGGATTTTTCATAGCTATTTATGTGTTTTTGGCTTTGTGTGTTTGTCTATAACTGATTGAATAGTAAAACTGGATAATGCTGGTTTGGATATTCAGCAAAAACAAAAAAATTCGAACAAAGAAATAGAATTTTACTAGCAATGTGGTAGACGGCACATCAATTAGTTTGCCTTTTTCACAATATAGACTGTTAATTTAGCGGATTAATGTTTTAAAAACCTTGTGCACTAAAATTTTAGCTCGAGTCTAAGCTAAAAAGATAATAATAAATAAAGCAAACCACGACAACACAATAGTCCCAGAATAACGGGATCATTTGTTGGTTGTCCACTTCCCAGTGTCTTGTACCTAATGTGATGCAAAATGTGGTAGAAAACTCCTTGCCTGGTATTCAAATTTGGGGTTCTAGATAATCTATTTCAGTCCTAAATTCCTATTTATCATTTTCGACCTTTAGGCTGAACTTCTTATCAGTTAAGTTTCAATTGATGTAATATCTCCTCAATCCAGACATTTGAAACAGGTGAATAAGTCCTTTAAATATATCCAATACTATCCACTTTTTCTTGGGTGCGTGCAAGTGACCCTATAATCACTCCTGCCTTGTATTTGTATAGATAAATTTGAGCCTAAGTTTGCCTAGATCTTCCCATCCCTAGAGCCCAAGTATGAACCATATAAAGCTAGCGCAATTAATCACCGGAAAGTATCCAAATTCAGAAGAATCTAAATTTGTGAAAACACCAGACGGGCCTATACCAAATTACACGGTATAGCTTGATTGCTAGTTATAATAACAGGGTTGACAGCTGCTATGTGTGAGTGATGGAGGGCACTGGTTACGTTGTGTAAGGAATTCTTGGCAAAGGCTGGGGAACTTGAGTCCGGAGATGGCAATGGAACAGTATATCACTATTCTTTCAGATAAAGTTCCAGGGTGGATGGAAGACCATTTTGCTGTAAGTCTGTTGCTGTTGCGGCAAAGTGCTATTGAGTGACTTCTACATTGTAGAATGTTTTTATAAGTAAGAATACATTTTTATTCTTGTTTTTCTTCTGGGTTTTTCAGGGAGAGGATAAACAGAAGTCTTCTAAGGAAGAAATGCCCAATACTGTTGCTGCTGATTTTAGCACATTGTTGCACCATCCACAAAGTAGTACAAATGAAAGGTGGTCTGAAAGAGTTAATTGTCTTCGTCTACCTCTATCAAATAGTCGGTCAGACTTAAATTTGCTTTCTGCTTGTATTTGCTACAATGAATCATATTTCTTCCAAAAATTTTACCTCCTTGTAGGGAACGAGAACTGGAGTCTGGTGCTGAGCCTGAGAGAGTTGATTTTACTGGTGCTCCAGATTTGGAGAACAAGGTATGGTTATAATGTCCCATATTGCTTTTTGTAATGTTTTCTCCTCAAGTTTGTCTCAGTTCTTACTAGGAACAAAAGGAGTTACATGTATGTTGATGAGTTTGCTTGGCAAATACATTAACCACTGAGGCCTTTTTGACTCATTGGTTATTGGCAAACCATTAATAAGTTTCCTTTCTTTTGATACTCATGTTCATGTCCCGTCTTTTAATTTTTGTCATTTTTTAGAATTGTTATTTTCTCCTAAATTCCCCACTAACAGAGTGCATACTGTTTTGATGCAAAATAAATTTCAGGCCACGGGGTGACTGAATCACTCTGCTCCATCTCCAAAACCATAGGTGCTGTTCTTTTGGATTTCATAACTAGAAACACGGAGTTTTCATGACCAGGGATAAAAGAGGTTTCTGTGGTTCTTGGACAATTTATACTATCATTTAATTGTTCTATAATTATGATAACGTGTTTTTATAAATATGTGTTGTGCATATGGATGTATATATAAAATATTTCTCTGTGTTTGACGTTCTCATTTTCTTATGTTTGAAGTTAAACTATTGATATACGTTTCTTAATCGATCTTTTCTGCAATACTCGCTAATCTTTTTAAAACTGCTGTTCAATTTTTATTTTATTTTATTTATTTTATTTTATTTTATTTTTTTTTGGGTGGGGACTCTGGTCCAACGTAAAGAGACAGTTGTTATTCACAACCGCAACTATTGATGGTATTATAATTAGGAGCTGAATTTGATTTGTGAATTGTGTCATGTTTACGCTTCTTAAGAAGATAGACGCACTTGCGTATCCTAATACATGGGCCAGCGTTTTCAATGTTTGCTATAGATTTGGCACGCACTAAATATTTTTCTTGCCAGGTTGGATAAGGAAAGGTATCATGCCTCGTATTGAAGATGCGAACTTTGGGTATTTATTACATTACAGCTACACAGATGGCAAACTAAAGAGGCTCAGAACTCTTAAGGGCACTTATTTTGGGTTTGCTCCCAGTTTTAAAACGTAGCAAGCAAAGTGTCTTACATACTTACATATTACTACTTAGTCTTTCCGGGTCTGCATCGTTGACCCATCATAATTGTGCTCCTCACGACGCAAAGTTTCAGAAGGACCGCCTCCATAGCCTGGGAAGCCTGAGCCAATACCACCGCCACCAGCATTACCATACCCACCACCAAAACCACCACCTGAACCATACCCGCCACCACCTCCAATCCCCACGCCACTGCCACCACTCCCGCCTGGTCCAAAACCAGGACCCCCAATGCCTATACCACCTCCACTTCCAAACCCCCCACCACTTCCTCCTCCTGGGCCAAAACCAGGGCCGCCACCAGAGCCAAAACCACCACCGCCGCCAGATCCTCCTCCGTAACCACTAGCTGTAACTGCTTGATATCGAGCCTTTTCAGTGTCTTGCATTTTCTGTAACATATTGTTTAAACCGTTAGTATTGCTCATGTGGTCTCTTGAAACCATCCCTTCTCTTGCTGCTTCAGTGGTTGCATAGCCAATGAGTTCCAGACCAAAGAAGATGAGAGTCCATGCAACCAAACTAATCCTTGACATCACTCCTCACTCTTAATAGCAAACTGTGCGCACCTTGAAAAGATAAGAGAGACGATCAAAAAGAAAACAGAAACAAAATCAGGGTAAACTTACAAAGTGAAAAAAATAGAACCATGGCACGATCAGTCTTACAGCGTTCCTTTTGCCACTCCTTCCTACTAAGTGTGGCGAGGAGAATAAAAAGTCGGTAGATATGGTGATAAATATACAACTGAGCACTTATGGTTTTGGTCCCTTAGATTTATAGGTAGTTCTCTTGTTCGTTCTTAGCGTTTTAGTGAGGATATGCGTGATTAGAAGAGACAAGCGAGCAGCTGATTCTGGTGATAAGGGCGACTTGCATGACCGCCAGGCGCAAATTTGGTGCTTCATATCGCACGCTGCATATACTCTCTCTCTCTCAGCCTTTGGAGTTTGGAGATTAGAGTATAACTCGTAAATATAGCTGGATTATGGGCCTTCCACTTTTCCTTTCCATATCAAGAAATTGGCAGCTCACGTTCACTAATTACAGTTCAAGTAAATGGGCTGGGATAAGAAACAAATTTTGAGATTTTTTAAAAAATTTATTTATTTATTATTATTATTATTTTTTCTTTTCTGAGGTGAACAAAATTTCGGGTTCTGCCACGTACGTTAAGAGTGGTACGAATTGGGGAAAGAAAAGAGGAGAGATTAAAAAAATTAGAAAAAAGAAAAAGAAAAGAAGAGATGAGGATAGTTTCACCTTTTATTTTATTTTTAAATTTTTTAATTTTATCAATTTATTTTTGATGAACGCGTCTTTTCTTTTTTTTTTCTTTCTTTCTTTCTTTTTTGTGTGTATGTGTGTGAGTTGAAATATGAAAGAGAAATTTAGGTGGATGATCAATATTTTAAATTTGATTAAGTAGATGTCCACTTTTTAAATTTTATATCTAAATGTGTAAGTATATATATTTTTACACTTGGTAGATAAACATATTTATCAATTTCAGCTACTGTACTGAAATGCACTAAGTATATAATTTTTTATACTTGGTATATAAAATTTTACACTTGGTATATAAATATATATACCAGATATTTTGCTATAACATTTGATAAAAAGATATTTACTTAAATTGGGTCTAAAATTTAGTCATATTTCTATAAGGCCCAATATGAAATTTGTCTTAATTAGGTGTCATTTTAAAGAAAAATTTTACGGACTTTGATTTGAAGGGTACAACTACCACCAAAATTTGAGTTTGGGGATTCAAAGGGAAAAAAAAAAGTGGAGAGTGAATGTGCAAAGATATATGAAGGCTGGGGACTAATCAATTATTTACTCTAAAATAAATGACCGTCATTCCTTTTTTTTCTACACTGAAACAAATACCTTGATGCATTTTGGATTAGGTTAATTTCACCAATGGCACTTGAATTTTAGTCATTATATCATTTTGGTGCTCAAATTTTCAACTTAGTATACAATATCCTAAACTTTAATATTGTCGTACATTTAGCCATTCTATTAAAAATTTTTGAATTTAGAGAGTACAATAGTCAATTCATAAATATATTTCAAATAAAAACAATTCAAAGACCAACAAAGTGATACAAATAGCTTAATTTTTGGACCGTGAAATTAACACTTGTTATTATGTTTTTTTTTTTTTAAATGCTAAAAATCTAATTCAGTTTACCATTATATTGCTGCATATGTTTAACTTCACAAAATTAATTGTCTTTTACACAAAAGGAATGGAGGATTATAAATTTTTAACATTAGAAAAAAAAAAAAAAATCTGAGTTAATTTTACCAATTGTAAATTTTAAATCAGCATTCACATGTGGTCGCAAGCTTAGCTTGATTGGTAACTAGACCCGCTTCTAATTTTGAGATCTANTAATATGTAAGATCTTTTTTTTTGTGTCTAGTATACTACGAGGTTGTTATGGTTGCAGCTAGATTAAGCTTACAGAAAAGCCAATTTGGTATTACTGTGCTGTATTACAATTGTGCTGTAATCCTGCTGTGAGCAAGCAGTAGTTGTGAGAAAAATCATTTAAGTGTTTGATAAATTTAATTTACAAAAACCACTGTACTATTTAAAAACAACATCTAAATGAGGTTGTTATAGTTACATCTAGGTTAAGTTTACAGAAGAGCCAGTTTGGTATCGCGATACTGTGTTGCAATTGTGCTGTAACCCTGGTGTGAGCAAGAAGTAGTTGTGAGAAAAATCGTTTAAGCGTTTGGTAAATTTAATTTATATTATTTACAAGCAGCATCTAAATGTTTGGTAAATTAAAAATTGTGGTGCTGTAAAATAATATTTTAAACTATTTGTATTATGGAAGCAAAATCAGCTTTGAAAAGTAATTATTGCTAAGTTTCTCAAATTCTCTTTAAAATAGCGATTAGTAAGCAATTTTCAAAATCTGTTGATCAAAATCAGAGACTTAGCAAATATATATATATATTTTTTGAAAAGCTCCTTTTAAATGCTAAATAGTATTTAGAAGCAATTTCAAATCGGTTCGAATCCATGCCATTTAAATATTTAGTCAAGACTCAAAAGGCTTATGCACTAACCCACTTACATTGATCGGAAATGCATTAATGTTGGATGTGGCAGGCAAGTATCCCAACATTTCAAAATTGTAGATAATGACTTGTAAGGATAACATTATAGTCATTGGTTGCCCCGTCCCTTAAAAATAAAATGACAATAAAAAACAAATACTAGAACAAAAACCACCATTATAGTTGCGCATATGGATAGTTTGTCACCCACTGAGAAATTTCACTCTTACGCACTATTATGCTGCATATGGACCCAACGCATTATCTGGTGGTATTACTGATTATAGGCATAAATGTGGTTGCCTATAACATCTCCAAAACTACTAATAGGTTTCATTTTATTTATTCTTTTTAAGAGGTGGATGATTCAAACCTTAAAATACAAGGCAAGGGTTTAACATACAATAACCAAGACCTAGAAGTTCATCACTCAACCATTGGCAGCTATATATATGCAAAATAGATGATTACATACCTCTCATCAATTTTTTGAGGGCATGTTTGGATGGATGGATGAGATTTGAAATAATTAAATTAGTCCAATGTTTGATACATGAATATGAAAGAGATTAGATAAGATTAAAATAATTTATTCTAAAAACAGTACCATTCGAAGGAGATAATTTTATACTTCTGAGAATTTGCGATTGATAGGGATTAAGAATTTTCTTAAAAATAATAGAATGTTTTGATGTGGTTAAAAAATGATATTTTTTGAAAATTTTTTAAAAGTGGTATTTTTCTAAATTCAACTTTTAAAGTGGTAAAATTAGATAGTATTTTTCAAAATATTTTTTTTGATAGTGGTATTTTTGTAAATTCTTTTTTACAAATGAATTTTTTACATAATTAAATTTTAATAGTAGTATTTTTCTAAATATATTTTAAAAGTGGTATTTTCTAAATCAATCAAACCTTAAAGTTTGTTATTTAGTTAGAAATATGAAATACACATGCTAATTCTATCCCAATAAAAAGCAGCACACCAAAAGTGGGATAAGATTGGACTATAATCTTATCTCATCCTATTAAATCCAATCCAATCTAATCCTTTAAGGCCTTGTTTGGTACATAGGATTAGGATTTAGATTGAGATTATTTATCACATACCCATATTTGATGCCAACTTAGGATTGAGATAAATAATCCATAACTCCAAAATAGTTCCATGAGAGTAGGATAATCAATCCCACTCAAAAGTGGGATTATTAACCCCATACTCAAAAGTGGTGGGACTCACATCTATTCCAAATTCCAAAATAAGTGGGTCTCATATTATGAATATTTTTTACATTTTTTAAGATTTAAACTAATATAGAATAAATCTATGGCATATTTCAATGAAAAGTGGGTCCCACATTATTATAATAATTCTAATCCAATACTACACTAAACATGGAATAGTCTTAAGGTTATCTAATCTGATCTATTACAATTCAATCTGATGCTATAATCTAATCCCGGTCCTGCGTACTAAACGCACCCATCCTGACAGGTGTGAATGAAATAATTCAATCCCATCCTCAAATGAGGTGTGAATGAAATACCCTAAGTTGAAAATAATACAATAATACCCTTAGTCAAAGCCTAAAATCTAGTCAGTCAACTTAAAAGTTAAACAAAATAAAGGAAAAAAAAATCGTACCACCTAATTTTTAGTTATTTGATGAAAGAAAAGAGAAAAAGCGAATCATCTTAATTTTTATCCAATCTTTAACACATGCTAATAGATGACATTACTTTTCAATTAATTACAGTAAATAAGTGAAAATAACAATAAACTTCAAATAAGTTGGTATTACGTATCTTATTACTGTTAAAAAAGAGGGGAAAAAAAATGTTATTAGCTACAATCATCATCGGTTGCATCACCAATTGGAAGGTCTATATCTATGTGGATGCATATGCGGACCGCACATAGCATCTTGTGCTCCAAACTGTATACTATACATCTGATAATTGGTCATATAAGAGTAATTAATCACTCGTCAATTCTAGTATACTCACACATTCTTATGAATTGATATATATTTTTTAAAATTTAATTTGATCAAAATAATACTGAAGTTGATTGAACTGCATCTTTTGAACATTAAGTAGTAAACCAATTACCGAATAGAATCTGAAAACTAATAAAAGCAAAGAATAGTATTCAAATCAGATGTGTAAAAGTGTAATATTACTGATATCTGATTCGTTGAATACTTTAAGTGATACCTTCAGTTATAAATTTCCCGTCCTATATAATCAGCACTTCACTAAGACTAATCAACTCGGAACTAAAAACCTTCATTTTTGACTGGTGACTCTTTTCCCCACCATTTGCCTGACATGAAGTTTTTTCATTTTATCATTCTTTTTATTATGCTTATGAGTGTCACTACTCTCTCCCAATACCACGTAGATGATGATCATAACTTGAAACATGCACCGAAGAAGAGGACTTACATAATCCACATGGACGAGTCCAACAAGCCAACTGTTTTCAACGACCACCTTAACTGGTACGACTCGTCGTTGAAATCGGTATCCGACTCAGCAAACATGCTTTACACCTACACCCACGTCATTCACGGCTTCTCCACAAGGCTGAGCCCAAAAGAAGCAGAGCTACTAAAAAAGCAGCCTGGTGTGGTCTCTGTCGTACCCGAAATCAGATACGAGCTCCACACAACTGGGACCCCCGAGTTCCTTGGGTTGGGGAATACGAAGGCGTTCCTCTCCGGGTCGGATAAGCTGAGTAATTTGGTGATCGGAGTTTTGGACACAGGTGTTTGGCCTGAGAGTCAAAGCTACCACGACGAAGGCTTTGGCCCCATACCAAGTAGCTGGAAAGGCAAGTGCGAGGTGGGCCCAAACTTCAACTCCTCGAGCTGTAACAAGAAGCTAGTCGGGGCAAGGTTCTTCTATAGAGGGTATGAAGAGCGGACGGGCCGTCGGCTCGACGAAAACTCGGACTCAAAATCGCCGAGAGACGAAGGCGGCCATGGAACTCACACCTCCACCACTGCAGCAGGTTCCGCGGTTTCAGGGGCCAACTTATTTGGCTACGCTTCCGGGACCGCGAGTGGCATGGCCCCGACCGCCCGAGTCGCCGCATACAAGGTTTGCTGGAACGGCGGATGTTACGGCTCCGACGTAATCGCAGCCGTGGATAAGGCCATCCAAGATGGGGTCCACGTTCTGTCCATGTCCTTCGGGGGAGCGGCGCACGAGTACTACGCCGACAGCGTCGCAATCGCCGCTTTCGCGGCCGCGGCGCGCGGAATCGTGGTATCGGCCTCGGCGGGGAATGGTGGGCCACGGAGCCGGAGTTTGTCGAACGTTGCGCCGTGGTTTATCACCGTCGGTGCTGGCACAATAGACCGTGATTTCCCGGGTTACGTCAGACTCGGAAACGGGAAACTGTTCGAGGGGATTTCGTCGCTCTACCCGGGGAAGCCTTTGCAGGGTGAGTGGATTTCGATTGTAGATGGTTACAACGCGAGTGAAAAAACAGAGGATGGTGCTTACTGTTTACCCGGGAGTTTGGTTCCTGAAAAGGTGGCGGGGAAAATAGTGATTTGCAATCGAGGGGGAAACACGAGAGCGCAAAAGAGTCTGGTGGTGAAGGACTCTCGCGGTGCGGCGATGATTTTCGTTAACGATAGAAGATCCTATAAGGAAGAGCTAGTGACTGATGCCGATTTCGTCCCCACTATTGCTCTCAGCCTTAAGAAAGGTGATGCAATCAGGAGTTATCTCAATTCCGTGGCTAATCCAATAGCCACAATCGTCGTAGAAGGCACGAAATTAGCGGTTCAACCTTCACCCGTGGTTGCAACGTTCAGCTCCCGGGGCCCAAATAGTGTCACACCAGAGGTACTCAAACCGGACGTATTAGCTCCGGGAGTGAATATCCTAGCTGCGTGGACTGGCAAAGTTGGGCCAACCGGATTGCACAGTGACACGAGGCAGGTCAGCTTCAACATCATATCGGGTACGTCCATGTCTTGCCCTCACGTAACTGGACTGGCGGCTCTGATCAAATCTGTTCATCCGGAATGGAGCCCAGCTGCTATTAAGTCCGCCTTGATGACCACCGCGTATTGGACCTATAAAAACGGTGAAACCATACAAGATGCGGTCACCGGAAATCCTGCAACACCGTTCGATTACGGAGCTGGACACGTGGATCCAGTGGCAGCCCTTGATCCAGGACTTGTCTACGACCTCACCCTTCAAGACTACATATGGTTCCTATGTGTCTCAGACTACACAACAGAGCAGATTAAGACAGTCACAAACAGAAACGTTAACTGCAAATATGCAAAGAGAAAGTACAGCCTCCAAAGCTTTAACTACCCATCTTTTGCTGTTCCATTCGAATACGGGGCTGATAATGCGTCAACAACCGTTAAATATACTAGAATTCTTACAAATGTTGGAGCCCCAGCAACGTACAAAGTGGTAGTGTCTCAAGTTGAGTCGGTGAAGATCTCGGTCAATCCGGAATCGTTGACTTTTGTCAAGGCAAACCAGAAGTTGGCTTACACTGTGACTTTTGCTGCTGGGTCTAAGCCAAGTACTACATCCCAGTTTGCTCGTCTGGAATGGTCAGATGGGAAACATATTGTTGGTAGTCCTATTGCTTTTACTTGGTCATAGTCACTAATGCTACAGCAGTGAAAGAACTGTTAGTGAAAAGAGCAATGCTATGGGGCACCAGTGGTGCCCAGCACTACAGTGACATGTCTGTTTGTCACTGGATGATTTAATTAATAAACTGGGTCCCACATGGGCCCCACTTAAATTATAATTATGATTAGCCAGTGACAAACTGACACATCACTGTGGTGCTGGGCACCACTGGTGCCTTATAGCATTATTCTAGTGAAAATGTATACTTATTTGCTTGATTAGCAAAGCTAAATAAATTAATAATAAATAAACAGTGTAGTTCTAACTCATTTGATTCCTTAAAAGCGGTTATTGTCGAACAGAGCGAGGTTATGGTATAGAGAGAAACAAAGACTTAATCAGGCTAGAATTACAAAGTGAAAAACAGAAACATGGGACAATGATAAGTGGATCAAGATTTTGATGCAGCGCGTCATGAGTTCGAGTTTTTCAAACACTACGATCGAAATAAGTGAAAATTGGAGTTTCTGGTAGACCGCCGGTAATTTCCGGTCTACCGCTCGAGTCTACCGCCCAACAAGCGGTCTACCGCAAATTCGTTCAAAATAGTGATTTTCTCTCTAGAAGAATCGGTAGACAGAATCGGTCTACTGCCAGTTTTCGGTAGACAGAATCGGTCTACCGCTCAGGCTATCGGTTCGTGTTTTGGGTACTTTTTGTTATCCGTTTTTGCATTTTTTTCCTTTATTTTGTTACCAGATTCTGAATATTTCAATATTTTTGGTAGGGTTTCGTGTTTTATCTAGTTTTCCTATATATTGTAAGCCATAAGACGTTTTAAGGGGAATTTTTAGTTTTGAATTGATTAATAAAAATTCTAGAGAGAGTATCTCTTTTCTTCCCAAATTTCCGGTATTCTGTAAGAATCAACGGTTATTTGAAGCCTATTTCTTGGTATTCGTGAGTGAATCAACAGGCTATAGTAGGTTGTCCCCAATTTTCCGAAAGATCTTTCTCATTAGACGCTTCTGCTACATCAGTTGGTACCAGAGCCGCGTTTGTTCTTGACAAGATGCCGCCAAGAAGACGCCCAGCCAATGAGGTTCCCCTGGATGAAGTCTATGAATGTGATCGGACGACGCAATTGGAGCAACTGGTGGCCCAATTAACGGAGCAAGTGGCTGTGTTATTGGCTCTCCAAAATCAACCCCAGAATCGTAACCAACACGATTCAGGGAGTGATGGTTCTAGTGGTGATGAAGAGTACTATGAAGTAGCCCCGCCACGTCGGCGTAGGGTTCATGTTCCTGCACAAGAAGATGATAGACGGCGTTAGGAGATAGGAATGCGTACTGAGATTCCTGAATTCCATGGTAATATGCAACCAGAAGAATTTCTGGATTGGGTATGTACCGTAGAAGAAGTTTTTGAATTCAAGGGAGTTCCTAAGAACAAAAAGGTTTCGTTGATCGCGACAAGGCTTCGTGGTAGAGCTGCTGCATAGTGGCAACAGTTGAAAATGACAAGGACCAGGTTGGGGAAGTTAAAGATTATGGAGTGGGATAAGATGAAGAAGAAGATGCGAGGTGAGTTTCTGCCCTATAATTTCCAAAGGTTGATGTACCAAAGATTGCAAAATTTACAGCAAGGAACCCGCTCCGTAGATGATTATACAACTGAATTCTATCAGTTGTTAGTGCGTAACGAAATTCAAGAGACGGACGATCAGTTGGT
>JXTC01000077.1:624718-641592 GCA_002914845.1 Trema orientale | reverse complement strand
AGACATGCATCTTGGTCAGCTTATTTGCAGCAGTTTACTTTCGTGCTCAAGCATAAGGCGGGAGTTACAAATCGAGTTGCAGATGCACTGAGTCGCCGGAGTAGTCTATTGGCCACTATGAAAGTAGAGGTACCGGGTTTCGATACATTCCGTGATTTACTTGAGATTGACCCTTATTTCTCTATTATTGTGGCTGCGGTAAAGGCGGGAGAAAGAACAGACTATTTGCTGCATGATGGTTATCTCTTTCGGGGTACTCAACTTTGTATTCCAGATTGTAGCTTGAGGCTCTAGATTATTCAAGAGCTTCATGGAGAAGGCCATGTAGGATGAGATAAAACTCTACAGTTGGTGAAGAGTTACGCACAACAGTTTTATTTTCTACAATGCCCTAACTGACCTTCCGTCATTTTTTTTTTCAATTAGTATGTTTTAAAGCTCTTATTTAAATTTTTTTAATGATCAGATGGTGTCACTTTATTAGGTGAATACAAATTGAAATAGAAGAATTGGATAGGGATCTCCTGTTAGAGAAACTTGAGAAATATGGAAGTTGCAACTGGTCTTGTGAACAAGTATGCATAAGCTACTACAAACAGAAAAGAAACTGCACAAGTAATAAATAAATATTAGTGGTGGTCGAGGCGTGATAACACTGTCCGTAAGGAAAGATTCCGCCCCTCTCAGACAATGTTAGGGTATGAAATAGGCTTCACGGCAGTCTTCTCTCCAAGATACAACGACCAATCTTCGAGTGAGGGCGCACTCCCAAAGACGAAGAGTAGGCAACGATACCATAAAAATTATCTCTAGTAATATATAACATTATGCAGACAAAAGGAACCCTCTCTTTTATTTTTCTCTTTCTTTTCTTGCTAAAATATAATCAACTTTCTCACTCTTCTTCTCTCTAACTCTCTCTATCTCTTTCTTCTTTTTACTTCATGTTTTTCACCCATATACCACATATATATATAGTATGAAGCCTTAAAGAAAAAAGGAAGTTGTACACGTGGGGATCAAAGAATGCATTGAAGAAAATGGCAAAAGCCTTGTTGACCAAGATCTTCAATAATAAGGCAAAAGCCTTGTTGACTAAGGTCAAAGGAAGAAAGGTATTTTGGAATTTTAAATAATAAAATACAACAATCCCCCACAAATTCTAAAATACTATTGTCTGCATAATACTAGAGATTACACAAAAGTTCAATGCTTAAGTACTGGTACTTTTAAAGCTATGAACCAGCCATAGAATAACTACTCGTGAGCCACAGGTACTTGGTGAAACAAAAGTTTCTATGAACCAAAATACCTTTGATGTAGAAAAGAGGAATAGCATCCACACAGAACTTTAAACTTATCATTATCTGCGAGTTGGCGCATTAAGGGCCCAACGGCTTCTTGGAATTCATGAGTGCTCTAGAGAGTCTGCCTAAACTCTCATAAGAACTGGCCCCAGTTCTACACTCATATAGGTGAACACTCCATCAAGTGTGTACTGCAGTACCTACACACTACCTCAATAATAAGGCTATGGATTTCACTAAGAGCAAATTAGCTCAACCTCAATCACTGCAGAAAAATATTATCTTGCCATAGGAAGGGATTTCTCAATAGTAAACACAATAGTGTAGTCGATAATGCTACAAGACAACAAGTGACTTGTTCTTACCTCTATGAACCTACTTCATGGGATCTCCAATCACATAGGTGAGGTTACCATCACTTTTGCCTTTTGTTCCTAGACATTAGTCCCGTTTCCCTCGGCGTAATCACCACTAACCCCCTTTTTAGTGGTTTTGTCAGAAGATTGGCCAAATCATATCTGACCTCACACATTCTAGAGCCAGTACTCTAGATTCCAGTAGCTGGTTAAAAATACTCAATTTCACTTTTCCCATCATGAATTTTGCTTTTCAATGTAGCAAACATAGCCTGACAATCATAAGGTATAATACACAAAAGGGGGAACACATGTGTTAATGGGAAAATCTGCCATAATGTTTCTAAACCATTTAGCCTCAAAATATGCCTTTTCTAAGGCAATCAACTCGGACTCCATGGTAGACCGAGTTATACAATATTTTCTTGGAATATTTCCAAGACACCGCATCTCCACCAGGGTAAACACATAACTGTAAGTCGACTTTATCTCATCTGGATCACATATCCAGTTTACATCAGTGCATCCTTACACAATAGATGGAGACGTACCGAATTTTAAATCCATAATCAATAGTACCCCTAGAAAAATTTGCAAGTTTCTCTAAAGCAATCCAATAGTCCTTACTAGGACATTGAGTATATTTACTCAATCTGCTAATTGCTTATATATTGTCAGGCAACAATTCATCAAATAAAATAGGCTACCAATGATTTAGGCAATCACATATAGGCATATAACCACAATAAGTGTTAGTATGAACACAAGTATCTGCCTCATTAATCAGATAATCATTTAAACTAACATTTTAAATTTTCCATGCCATAACATCAAAGCTTATTTCAAGCAATACAACGACTTCACTAGCTTGCTGCCTTATGCTCATTATCCTCGGTAACACAACACTCTGGTTGCTCTATACAAATTTCTTCCTCCATTGCTTCTTTAAGAAACACTATATTCATGTCCAATTGGTGGACAAAAATATCAAGAGTAGATGCTAAAGCAATCCAACTCTAACTGAGAAAATTCTAGAATATGATCAGGATTATCATAAAATTAATGTCTTTCTTCTTATTGTAGCCCCAAGCTACTAATCTCACTTCATACTTTTTGACAGACCCATCAATTTTAATTATTGAATCCAATGGATTCCACACCTAGAAGCAAGTCAACCAATATCCAAGTATGATTAGACATGATACACCATATCTCACTATTGACTGCTTTTCTCTATTAAAAGAGTGTTATTGAAGTTATAACTTCCACATAAATCTATGGGTCATTTTCAATAAGAAAGACAAAAGTCATTACCAAAGCTAGTAGTCTCTTTTATAAGGAAAACATTCTCAAAAAGTTCTATGTTCTTGAACTTAATGATAGTATTATTATCAAATGTACTATTACTACTCAAAATATAGAACTTAAAATTTGCACTTATTTTAAACATATACCCAATAATCGTACAATCAAATATTCTTAATCCAAATACCTTCTCATTAGGTTTAAGATTAGAACATTGGTAAGAACCCCCACATCTTAAAGTATTATGCAATATGTACATAATCTTTCCACAATTCATATGGTCTTACCATTTTCTTTTAGGGTATATTATTTTGAATATGATAAGATAAAAGAATAGCTTCCTCCACAAGTTTAATGCAACCCCAAAGCTTACAATTAATCATCACTAAAGGTAATATGATACCTTTTCCCATAGTCATGGTAATTAGGTCACCTATACCTTTAAGAATTGAACGGAGTAATTCAATTCTCTCTCAATAGATTTACATATCTTCTTTGTTGATTTAATTTCAACACACACATCATATTTCTCTTATCTCTAAAATAGAGAAATCAGACAGTAAACCATGTAGCTTTATTTTCTTTATATAAGAAAATTCACGTGACCCAATCTACTACGCTAAACATCAATGGAGTCAACAATATAAACAGAAGAGGATGTTCACCCAATCGCAACAAAAGTTATAACATCCAAAAAACAGATCACAAGAGCAATATACTTTCCTAATAATCACAATATCCTTAAAACGGATAATTTTATCTTTATGAAAGGACACTCCCAATCCTACTTTGCTTCACATATATAGAGAGATATAATGTTATAAGAGATACTTGGAACAATAAAATAAATTATTTAGTGAGAGAAATTTTCCAGAATTTATTCTGAGAAGAAGTCTACTCTCACCCCTAACTTGGTAGCCCCATAGTCTACCAAAATTTATTATTCTTCATATCCATGCTCTCATGGGAGACTACAACCCAAAATAGAAACCATCCCCTTCAACTAAATTAGTTTTAGGAGGCTTCTCTTCTCTCTAATTATATCTCATCGGAATAAAAAGTCAATCATGATTTCTAACACAAAGCAGCTAAAAAAAAAACATTGTTCTTCAAAGTAAATTATTGGGAATAAAGAAATTTATCTCAAAATTATTTCGAGCCTCACTATTATTGCTCAAATACCTTGAAAAATATTTCCATGACATTCTCAACTCTGACTCCGTCAAATCTGTTCTTTTTCTTTAAGCTGATAGACTATGTCTCACAAATTAATTTGGTGTCATGAAATGATCACAAATTTTAATTGTTTCTCAAATAAATAACGAATCACAATTTTTGCAATCTCACATATAAAAGTATTGCAAAGTAAACACACATAAATGTGATGTTTCACAAATTTTCCGTAAGATTATTTATATATGAATAATATAAATAAATTTCATGATATGAAAAATCACAAATTTCATAATCACTCTAACTAGAAAAATATTCTCAAATAAAAAGTATTTAGGCATACCTTGCTCACGCTTTTGCAAACCATAATTATTATTGGTTAACTTCCCACAATAATATTATATGAGTAGTAACATCCATATATAGATCTTTCCTTACGATTGTTGGAGAAACTTGAGAAATATGGAAGTTGCAACTGGTCTTGTGAATAAGTATGCATAAGCTACTACAAACAGAAAAGAAACTGCACAAGCAACAAATAAATATTAGTGGTGATCGAGGCGTGATAACATTGTCCGTAAGGAAAGATTCCGCCCCTCTCAGACAATGTCATGGTGCGAAATAGGCTTCACGGCGGTCTTTCCTCCAAGATACAACGACCAATCTTCGACTGAGGGCGCACTCCCAAAGACGAAGAGTAGACAACGATACCACAAAAATTATCTCTAGTAATATATAACATTATGCAGACAAAAGGAACCTCTCTTTTATTTTTCTCTTTCTTTTCTTGCTAAAAAATAATCAGCTTTCTTACTCTTCTTCTCTCTAACTCTCTCTATCTCTTTCTTCTTTTTACTTCACGTTTTTCACCCATATGCCACATATATATATATAGCATGAAGCCTTAAAGAAGAAGGGAAGTTGTACACGTGGGGATCAAAGAATGCATTGAAGAAAAAGGCAAAAGCCTTGTTGACCAAGATCTTCAATAATAAGGTAAAAGCCTTGTTGACTAAGGTCAAAGGAAGAAAGGTATTTTGGAATTTTAAATAATAAAATACAACATCTCCATCAAATGATAAGTAGCTTATATACAGAGTCTTCTTTATGTCACTCATTCCTATTCATGGAGCCAGGGGACCAAAATTGATCTCGATTCTATAGATGTAGATGAATGCATATACATATATGTACATGTACGTATATACGAATGTAGAATGACAGAAAAATATTGATAAGAGCAATGAGAAAATTTCAAGTTTTCAGCCTAAGGATGGCCTGCATCCATAGTAAAAGAGAGAGTAATTATGCTCTTTAAGTGAGTTTTTCTTGAGAGCGAAGGGGTTAAGTGTTCTTTTGATTATGTGTAGTCTAAACTATAGAGTATGTTTTCTTTGGTGAAGGCATAGCCTACTTTTATAATGCTAGCCATAGAATGTGCTAAAGTAGGGAATGGACTACTTTGTTCGATTCTTTGTTTGCTGTTAGAAAAAGAGGATAATTTTGTTATTGCCAGTAATTTGTGACACGATATGTTAATACGGCTCAAACCTTACATAATATTAGCGGGTTCGGATAAAAATTAGATTGAATCCACAGACTCATTTATTACATGGGCCAAGTTTGGGTTAACCCACCAACCCGAAACTGACCCGCAATGACCCATTTATTAAACATGTCAATTTCGGTCAACTTATTTATGACTCATGTAATACCTATCTGAAAACTATAATATTTTTACTATGCATGTCTTGACTTTTTTGGGGTATTTTTTAAGACTTTATTATGTATATATATTGACATTTTATGTAGTTTCGATTTATTTTTGGTAAATATTAATATTTTAAAGTCATAAAACATGTATGAATTTATGTTAAATGTGTAAAAAATGTATATTTTAGTTAATTTAGATTAAACGGGTTAAATAGTCGTACTAATTTGACACGAATATGACCTATTTGAATAAATAGGTTACATAGGTTGGGTCGAGTCAACTTATTTATAAACGGGTCAGGTTTTGGGTTACATTTTCTGGCACGATTAAACGGGTCGAATTCAGATTAAGTATATGTTGTTATACATGAACACTGATACAATACGAACACAACCCATTGACATAAATTGACATCCCTAAATTTGGCAAGGTTTTTAAATAAGAACTTGAGACTATTTAAACCCAAATAAAGGATATGTTAAAATAATCCTTTCATCTTTTTTAGGCATTCTCAAAAAAGTGGGTCTTACACTTTTTTTTATTTAACTTTTTCTCATTTTCCCAATAATGTGGATGCCAATTGCCACATATCTTTATATATAATTTATGACAAATTATTTAGTCCTCCTATTTTACTTTTGAGGGACTTGATACTCACTGAAGGACAAGAAAAACAAAGGTTTATAACCAGTTTTTTTCTTAATCGGTTTAGCTAAAAGACAAGACCCTCAAAAGTTGTGCATAATACAAAATGGGGTCAAAAAAATAAAAATAAATCAATTTAATAATAAGAAAGGGTAGAAATATGTGCTGAAATCATAATTTTGCTAGTAAAATGGGAGGATTTTTTGGTACTTTCATAATATTTTTTTAATAATTCGGAACGATTTTTTGACAGCTCGGAACGATCTTTTGGCATAAAAAAAAATTGGTTTGACGTAATTTTAGCAAAATATTATCGTTCTCCTCTATATTTTCAAGGGAGTATTGAACCTTTTCTCTTCTATTTTTTTAAAGGAACATTGAAAATGTTTTTTTTCCCCCCCTTTCATTGAACAAACTTATGTTAAATATACTAGACATCTAATTATTTCTTATCATATGTAGATTGAGTTGTAATTTCAATGTATATAAAAGTTGTGCAAAAAAATTAGTTAAATGTTCGTGTAGGTGACAAAATAACTTAATATATAATTCCATTTGTATATTACAAAGAGATAAATAATTTATATACATATTGTCAAAATAAAACATTAATGTTAGTTTTAATTATATGCAAGTAATGTAACATGTTATCTTCATTAGTTATTGAAAATTCACATTAGTTTAATATACTGTTGACATAATTTTATATAGTAACTAGCGTAGTCTATTATTTAGTTGCAATGTTACATGTTATCATATGCTTAATTAGATTTTAATTAGTTATTCTTTATATTTAATTAGTGAAATTTCACATCAAATTAATATTACCAAGCAAAATTTGATAAAGTAATAGAATATATATCTTAATACTTCTAATATAATTTCAAATTTAGTTGACTATAGTACTTATTATAATAATTAGTTGACTTTAAAGTATATAGTACTTAGTATAATACTTCACATACTTTTATACGCTCAACTAACTAAAATTGGAAAGTTTTGTGAAATGTTATATTAATTAAATACCACTAAGCAAAATTTCACAATGTTGTCATATTCTCACTTGCTCTACTTAGCCTAAAATTGGACCAATTTTTTTTATTAATTATTGAACATTTGTATTAATTAATACCACAGAGCATAATTTGACAAATTAGCTGATTAGTACCTAGGAAAACACCATTTCTCAATGCCAATGCCCTACGTGGACTACAATTGAATAAATTTTAATTAATTAGTGAAATTTCACACTTATTTAATATCACTAAGGATAATGTCACTATTTGGTGATCAATCATCATCACAAGAACACAGACCTAATGACTACTCATTAACATGTGATAGACACAAAAAGGTTATAAAACTACCTCCTGGGTTGGTTATCCTGATTTGATCTCTTATGCACTTAGTGTCGCAGAATATATTGATGAAACAGAACCAAAGAATTATAAAGAGGCAGTAATAATGAGCATCGATGAAGTGAAATGGCAAGCTGGCATGGATGATGAAATGAATTCTTTAAAGAGGAACTTGACATGGGAACTTGTTGATTATCCTAAAGGCCAAAAATTGGGAGGATGTACATGTTTGGTTGGTTGGAATGGACCTTAGAATGGAATGGTCATTCTTTTTCAAGGTCCATGCTATTGTTTGGTTGGACTTTAAAGTATGGAATCAAGATTCTTTTAGAATCTTAATTCCAATACTTGGTGGAATTCTTATTCCTTCCAAAAACCTAAGGAATAATGATTCCAAATTTTTGCCAATTAGTTTAAAACTCAATTTTCCCCTTTTGTCCTACTAGGATATCCAAAAATAAGAGTATTTTGGTCAATACAATATTCATTAATGGAATACTATTTTTATTCCCATTCCAATTCCACTTCATTACTATTCTTATTACCATTTCTATTCCATTCCACCAACCAAACAATGGATTTACAAAAGAAAGAAAGAAATGATATGGTTGAAAAGGCGAGTTTCAAAACGAGGTTTGTTGTAAAGGGATTTACATAGCATGAATGGGATAATTATAATGAAGACTTCTCACTTGTTGTGATTTGTGAAGTATACATTAATTAGAACTCTACTAGCATTTATGGGCCCATTTGGTATATAATAATTCTATAAAAATAGAGTTATTATGTTCTTTTGATTTGTGAAAATGTGTGTTTTTGAGAATTTTTAGTTTAGTTTTTAAATAATTTAGGTTATTTTCAGTTTAATTTGATTTTAAGTATTTAGATTTTATTTTATTTGAATTAGGTATTTAGTTTAAGTTTAGTTTAATTTAATTTAATTTGAGTTGGTTTAGATTTATTTCAATTGAATTTGTTATGTTTTGAATTAAAAAGAAAATCTCGAATTAATTATAATCTAATCTTGCGAGTCAGAGATGAAGGACCAGGCGTGATATGAGCCGTTGATCGACCCTGGACTCATAAGATTTATGCGTGTCTCACTCGTCGAAGCAGGCGATTAGAGCGGAATAGCAGCAGGCGAGGTGGGGCCCAAATTTGTCACTTCTCTCTCAGCATGTGATCTCGTGCAGTCGACTTCTTGTACACCTGGTTCTTCAGTTTCTCAAAACGCCTCACGTCATCTCGTCGTACTCCGTTTTTCAGAGAGCTAATCACCATCAAGCTTAGTGCAAGCTCACATGGGTTCATTTGCATGTGATTATGCGCCCAAAATCAGATTTTTGGGAAAAAAAAAATAAAGAAAAAATAAAAAGAAAGAGAAGAAAATGAGTTGAGTAGGAATTTGTCCAATTTTTAGCCCAAAAATTAGAATATAACCAAAGCCAACTTTTATAGCTGAATATCCAGCAAAAGACCTGTTTAAATTTTAATGAACTAAAATACCCGACCCTTGAAACAAATCACATTCTCTGCACGATTTTCACCCTCATAGGGTTCCTCTTGCTCGAGTTCTCCTGGTCGTTTCAGGTCCTCGCCATATTCTCCGCCACACTCGTCCACGCCGCCATCGCTCTCGACCTCGGCGGCATGTGCTTTTTTTTCATCATAATGTGCCACCTCGCTGCTCGGCGACAACGTTACTTGCCACGTCGATGTGTGTCATTGCATCTCATGAAGGGCAAATGTAATGGAATCAGCGCATTGCTTTTAAAGTTGGTCCTTCACGATATTATTCTCTTGATGTCCTTGAATTTTTATGTTAAAATGCATTTGGGAAAGAAGAAGAAGAAGAAACGGAAGAATGAGTTTGACGGGCCTATGCATGGTGTTGAGGTTGTTAGTTTGGGTTAGTGTGAGCCCGTGGTTATGTGTTATTCGGGTTTAACAGTAGTCTTAGAGGTTGATCATAAGGTTGATGAAGTAGGAGATAAGGAGCTATGATTAATTAGTATTAAATTATTAATAGCATAGGTTTTGTGGTGGTTTTAGAAATATTACATTTTTTTGTTAATTCTACAAGGTAAATTGTACCCAAATACATATATACATATATTTAATTAAGTAGAGTACTTATAACACCCTTTTAGTCTCAGGTTATTAGATTAAAACATGCAAAAAAATGAGGAATATATATATATTTTTTAAAAAATATATAAATAACTCATTAAAGTCTCTACTTAATTCATAAAGATAATACTAACAGTAATTTGAAAGTCACGTAAACTAAAGAAAATTTCTTAAAATATAAAATGTTATTAACAGAAAATAAAAACTAGAAAATATATATTCAATTAAAATCTAGACCACTAGACCACCATGTCGGCGAGTCGCCTCATCACTACCATCTGCTATGCTACTCTTCATCACCTGAAATGTTAAATAATATAATGAGCTAAAAGCCAGTAAGTAAACTACAATGTACATAATTGATGAGACATGCTTTAGTTATTTTCTAAAATATGTTCCTTGTGATCTTTTCATATATTTGAAGACTTTTATTTTAATCCTTAGGAGCGCTCAGTGTAATGTCTAAGCTTTTGGTAACCAATAGGCCGTGATTGCTGAACCAGTTCTTACTTTGCTACTGACTCTTTGATAGAACCATATTAGAGTTATAAAGTGAGTGCACCTAGCCTATGTAGCCGCATACACATTGATGATCCCAAAAGGGCATATCGTCCCCGCAGTCAAAATCATATGGGGCACCTCCCTAATATAGTCTATTATCATTTATCCTTGGTGGGTACGTCGGTCCCCTGCGTCCCATGCCCACTCAGCCCTCGAGATATAGACACATACCAATTTCTTTAAAATCTTTCTTTTCAAAATCTTTAGTTAAACTTTCAGGAAAATCATTCTATTGTAAACTTTTGTTCTTTTTGAAATATTCCCAATTTATATAATAATGTCATAGATGATTATGCCTCACATAAAATAATATGTTATATGTCACCAATTTCTACGTAAAACACAAGCAGTTAAGTATGGTTTACTTACTTTAAGTCCAAGCAAAATAAATAGTCAAGAAAAGTGAGAATGTCCTCTAAATGCTTATGACTTACGTGCCCCGCCTACATCATCGGTATTATAAATGCAAATTTACTTAATTTATTTTCTTATTTCAATGAAATTTCTCGAAAGGCTATTTTATTTTCTTATTTTAATGAAATTTCTCGAAAGACTATTTTATTTTTGATGCACTTAAGATGAACATAATTAATGTATAAAATTGAAAATATCAAATATAAAATATAACCAGCGTCTCATACAATAATCCCACAAATAATTTCATAAAATATACTTGTAGTTTGGGACTTCGAAAATTAATACAAAAATAATAACTAAAACTGACAGCAGCTCATATAATAATCATATCTCATTACTCCCCAATCCATTTGATGTAAAATTTCACAAAAATATTCTTAATATAACATTTTTACCATATAAAATTAAAATAAATCACAAAATATACATAAAAATAATATTTATGTATTTTTAAATCTTAAATACATAATCTGTCAATTTAGTTTGTTATCTGACTAACAGGTACAAAACGATTTATTTCTCCTACTACAAACATAATTTAATATTGAAACTTTTTAGGCACATATTAGACATATATAAATATAAATGGACATTTTTATTGGCTCAAAAAAATAATACTAACTAATTATTCGTAATTTACAATCATCCTCTTACAAAACTGTCAGTACCAAATCACAATAGTACACATAAAATTTATAAAATCATGAACAATAATCCATTATGCAATGCCATCTCTAAATTTTACAGTGATTATATAACATATAAAAATATACCCTACAAATATTAGATCATGAAGAGCTCTATAAAAATAACATAAACTCTAGAATCACAGAATAATGTTTATTGACAGATTTTTAGCACACTGATAACGTGTAATTGAAAATTTATTATTATTTAAATAAGATACTATTAGTTCTGAAAATTTTTGAGGCTAAACTAAACATCTCTAGAAATATCCACGAAAAAGAAGAGTACGAAAATAAATTTTTAACTATTTATAAAAATTCGTAGAACACAGAGATAAGTTTTGTGAGAAAATAAAACAATGAGACTCATTATGCTAAAGAATATTAAAATCACAAAATAATCAATAAAATTATGTTTAATCACATAAATACAGTCAATTGAGACTCATTATCATACTTAAAGAAAGATAAATAAATAAATAATTAGAAGAAATATGTGTAGAGATTTTACCCGCAAATCAAATAAAACTGATAAAAAATCTTGTAATTCTTGGACTTAGACTTCTCTTAGAGATTAAAAATTTAAAGATGGAGAAATAGACAAAGAATGATACTTAGAGAATTTCTTTCTATGTTTTTAGAGAAATGAGGAAGAGATGGAGGTGGTTAGGGTTTAGAGGAAAATAAAAATATAAACATCAATATATATATATATACTTAAAATCCCTAAAATTCCATTAATTAAATCATATGTTTCCCTTTTTTCTATTTTAATTTTTTTTATTAAATCATATAGATGACTTCACGGCAGCCCCCTTCTTTTTTTGTTTTTGTTTTTTTTAATATTTAGTTTAACTAATATATATATATATATATATCTAATTTCTATTTAAATATTAATATATATAGATAGATTATATGAAATTTATAAAAATAAAACAATTACATAAATAATTTCTTCTCCCTTTTTTTTTAACACAACACTTAAATTACATATATATTATAATTAAATACCATAGTGTATCAACTAAATATTAATAACATTAATGACAATAATTACTTAGTTAATTTATTTCAAATAAATATATTAGATTATATTAATTACATCTTTTTTTAATTATTATAAGAATCTACAAAAACTTTAGTACACATTTAAGACAATTAGATTAATAATACACTCATAACAATATATAAAATGACAAACAAAAATTCTCAACATATAGTGAATATAAACTTTACGTTATAATTTTAAATCAGAGTACGTATACATCGATCGAGCACTGTTGGACATTATCATTACATAGAATCAAGTTAGGCACAAATACTTTATAAATTAAATAACATTAAATGTAATTAGTAACAAGTAACACTTAGCAATTCTAGGGCATTCTAATCATGGGTATTATAGTACTTTTATCAAAAAAAATTTAGTAGAGTACTTTTATTTAATTTATAGAATACTCTTGCTAACAAGTAAGGAAAATGAACTCCTAGCTTAATTTGCTTTGAAAAACGGAAAACTAAAATTAAAGTACTTACAAGCACTCTTTGACAATGACTTGTTCTCTCTTTATTTACAACAAAATATGGTCTGGTAAAATCAATAGTCAATTTTAGGCCCATTATTTTTTGTGAATTCTAAGATCAAGGCTTATCATATACCAAAATAGATATCTTATATACCACGGCTAAAATTTTATATACCACAACCAAAATTTTATATATTTCATGAACCAAAAACTAAACCTACTAAAACGAGTATACCATGTACGAAAATAGATATCTTATATACCACACCAAAATTTTATATACCATAAATATTTAATGAACCAAAAACAAAACCTATAAAAATAAACATATCATATACCACAACATATATCTTATATGCCACGGCAAAAATCTTACATACCACAATCAGAATTCTATATACCAAACAAAAATTTTCATGAACTAAAAATAAAACCTATAAAAACAAGTATACCATGTACCACAACAGATATCTTATATACTAGGACCGAAATTTCATACACCAAAAAAAAATTTATGAACTAAAAAAAATATCTACAAAAACAAGCATATACCACAACCAAAATTTTATAAAACCATGACCATAATTTTATATACTAAACTAAAAAAATCTCATGAACCAAAACCAAAACCTATACGAATAAGCATATTATGTATCACAACAAATATCTTATATACCATGACCAAAATTTTATATACCAAAAGAAATTTCATGAACCAAAAAAAAAAAAAAAAAAACCTTAAAAAAGAAGCATATCATATACCACAACAACTATTCTATATACCACGACCACAATTTTATATACCACAATAGAAATCTTATATATCACGACCATAATTTTATATACTAAACAGAAAAAATTTCATGAATCAAAAACAATGACAACAAAAATAAGCATGTTGTGTTCCATACCAGATATCTTATATACCATGACGAAAATTTTATATACCAAAAAACATTTCATGAGGTAAAAACAATACCTCTAAAAACAAGTATACCATATACCACAACAAATATTCTATATACCACGGCCAAAAGTTTATATACCACAACAGAAATCTTATATACTACGACTAGAATTTTTTATACCATACAGAAAAAAATTCCAAAAATAAAAAATTACTAGAAAAGTTACATAAAACTACAGAAATCAATAATTATCACTAGCAAAAACAAGATTAAAGCTATAATGGGAACACAATTTAGCAAGAAAATCCCCAAATACAAAACACAAATAAAATAAGAAATTCATCTCCTCCATTCAAATCCTTCACCGCCTCCAATAAACAGTTGTTAGTTTAAAGCCCGCACCAAAGCTAATCATGAACACCCAATCCCCTTTCTTTAGCCTCTTCTTCGCCTCTATGTATGCTAATACCACAAGTTGCTCGCCGATGTGTTTCTCAATCGATTGGACATCATCCTTGCCTATTCTATGCGGTACGGATTCAGATCCAGGTTCAAATTGATCCTACTGATCACTGCCCCTGGTATGGAAGTCGATCACTAGAGATTTCGTCTAATGAATTGAGGGCAAAATAGGAAGTCAGCTTAAGTTTTAAAAGAATGAGACATTTACCTATAAAATTTTAAAAGGGGACATCTACTTAAAACAATTTAAAAAATTGGATATATACCTAATTTTCCCGAAGAAAATTGTGTGATTAGTAGAAATATCAGCACCTAAGCGCTGCTTTGTAGCACTGTTGTGCTATAGTTTTAGGTCTAGAGATGTTAAACTTCAATTGTATTACAAATTTGCCACTAATTCGAGAATTTTATAAATTGGAATTGCTAGAGCTTATTTTAGAGGACTTTTGGATGACTTTGTGAGACTTTTGGCTACAGACTTTTAGAGAGAAAACAAGAGAAGAGGAGAAGGCTAATTGTGGAGAGAGATTCTTCAATTCTTAAATAGTTTTTTGTCTTCTTTTTCGTTATGCTTGTTTTTAAAATATTTTTATCTAGGGGATTGATGTAGCTTTTATTTGATACTATGTCTTCAATTTCAATATATTTTTATGAGGTTATTTATATTATTTTGTTCTTAATGCTTCTCAATTAATTGACCAATAATTGGATGATTTGGTATTTAGAATTCGATACTTGAGAAAGGGAATTTTAGATGTGACGTTAGGGTAACACAACCTAGGATGAGAGGGCCTATTATTCCTTTGAAGCTTATTCATAAAGAATCATAGAACTTAATGAATTCTTATTTGATGATGATCAATAGAAATATTGGGATCATAATTTATGAATAATTTTCAATTGACACTCGAGAGAGTAGAAATAAAATAGGGTTCTTAGGTTATAAACTAGGAAAAATTGATTAGAATTAAATTGACAATAAAGCTAACTGGAGCTAGCTCAGTTGGTCCAAGACTTGAGGAATATGTGTGTGAGTTTAGGGGGGTTCAGGGGTTCAAGCTTTGGTAGAGAGTGTGTGTGTGTTATTTTCCTTTAAATTTGTAGTAAGTGGTGGTCATTAGTTAAGTCTCACTTTTTAAAAAAAAAAAAACTGACAATTAAAAAATATAGTTGGAGGGTCTTTGCTTCTTTAAAAGGATCTTTTAAATAAAAAAAAGATCTTCTAAGGATTCTTCCAAACACTCCTAAAAGATATTTGAAAACTATGCCATAATTTAAGTTTGACATTAAGTTAGAACAAATAGAAATCAAAATAGCCTTTTTATATGGTGAATTAGATGAAATAATCTATATGAAACAGCCAGAGAGTTTTGTGATCGATGCCAGGAAATGAAACCAAAGTTTGTCTGCTTAAAAAGTCACATTACAGGTTGAAACAAGCTCCATGCTAATGGTATAAGAGGTTTGATGACTTCATTCTTAGAAATGGATTCATAAGGAGCATATATGATAATTGTGTATATTATAAGAATTCTGCAAGATTTACATCAATTTATCTCTTACTCTATGTGGATGACATGCTGCTAGCCAGTAAAGACAAGTCTGAAATTGAAAACTTAAAGAAAATGTTGAATTGAGAATTCGAAATGAAAGACTTGGGATCAGCTAAGAAAATTTTGGGGAATGGAGCTTAAAAGAGACAAGCAGATTGGTAACTTGTTCTTAACCCGGAAAGATTGCATACTCAAGGTATTAAAAAGGTTCATATTTACATAATGTAAGCCAATTGCAACTCCTATGGGAACACAAATTAAACTGCCAAATAGAATGACACCTACAGATGAAACTGGGGAGTAAGAAATGATCAATACTCCATATACAAATGCTGTGGGTAGTCTCATGTACTCAATGGTCTGTACTAGTCCAGACTTAGCACATTCAGTAAGTGTGGTTAGTAGATTCATAAGAAATCTAGGGAACGAGCACTGGATGGCTGTGAAGTGGATACTGAGATATAAGGAACTTGTGCTATAGGTTTGTGGTATAACAAATAGAATGAAATGGATAAAGATCTTATGGGGTTTGTGGGTTCTGACTTCGTTGGAGATGGAGATAAAAAAAGGTCATGTGCTGGCTATGTATATTACATCTCTTGTATATAATAGAATTAGTTTGTACATAATACAATTAGTTTCTAGTTAGTTATGAGTCTGTTAGCTGGCATATTTGTTCCAGCTGTTATATATTACTGCCCCTGTATATATACTCTGTAATTAACCAGTAGAGATGATGAGAAAGCTTATTTTCACAAGCTCGGCTTGGC
>JXTC01000077.1:599012-621041 GCA_002914845.1 Trema orientale | reverse complement strand
TTACGAGTCTGTTAGCTGGCATATTAGTTCCAGCTGTCATATTACTAGTTCCAGCTGTTATATATTACTGCCCCTGTATATATACTCTGTAATTAGCCAGTAGAGATGATGAGAAAGCTTATTTTCACAAGCTCGGCTTGGCTCTAATAATGTATTTATAGTGTTTGGAAATACTGTAAGCTAGAAATCAACACTACAACCAATGGTGGCTTTGTCTTCAACAAAATATGAATTCATTGATGCAACTGAAGTAGTAAAAGAAGCTTTGTGGTGGAAAGGTTTGATAGCATACTCATCGTCAGAAGAAGTAAAAGCAGAATTGCATTGTGAAAATCAGAGTGCAATCTGCTTAATGAAGGATCCCATGTTCCATGAGAGAACTAAACATGTTGATGTGAGGCTGTATTTCATTCGGGATGTAATTTCAGATGGACTGGTTGAAGTCAAGAAGGTTCGTACTAAAGAAAATCTTGCTGATATGCTTATTGAAGCTATTACACATTCTAAGTTCAAGCACTGCATGGACTTATTGAATGTGAAAGGTGGAGAGTAGGTGACATGAAGGAATCAACCAGATGGAAAGCTACTGTTTTATCCTGGGGGAGATTTGTTGAGATCAAGAGCTATGATTTTTGTGTGTGTGGATCTCACTTGTGTATACTAATCAAAATTAGTTAAAAGTCTATTATTAACTGTTAGACAATTAAGTTAGTTATACTTTTTTTTTTTTTTTTAATACTTTAAGTTAGTTATACTTAGTAGAACAGGGCATGTGTTTGAGAGGGGGAAACAAAATGTGCGAGTGTGAGTACCTTGTGAGTGATACTTTCGTGTAAAAGGGCACGCTAGCTTGCACAAGTGAGGTGTTTTAACATAATAGCAGTTCTTACTACAGATCTAGAGATTGTTCCATGAGAGATACTGTAGAAAACAGAGAGCAAATAGGTTCTTGAGTGTGTAGTCTTCAGAAAGTTGATAGTGGATTTTCTCTGAGTTGATTTCTAGTGGATGTAGGCAATTGTGCAAACAATTGCTGAACCACTTTAAATTCCCTTGTGTCATCATTTTACTGCATATATATGTTTGTATGAGTCTGAATTTGTGCTTGCTGGATTTGGTGATGGAGTCTAGCTGATCTTGATCGAGATTACTGGGAGAATAATAGAGTTCCTCCTGCGATTTGATCTTACTATTTATGATCACACGATACACCTTACTGCGTATTATTAGGATTCTAGATACTTTGATATGAGTACTTTGGGTTTGTGATGGGAGGATGATTTGGTGATATGTACAATGGTACTTTTGCGATTATGTTTTATATACATGATTTATCAGTTGATTTAAGCCATACACATGGATTTTGTAATGTCATTTTCAAGATACTAATCACATATGCAGATTTTTTTGAAACAATATGGTTTTAAAAGAAGTGATCAAGTTTGTATTGGCATCCAGCTCACTCGGCTTCCCTATTTCAGGAAGCTTCAGTGTGGGTTGGACAACAGTAAACAGAATGATTTTGAAAGGACTCTTGCAAGTGTCTAAGCAGTTGGTATTGGTAATTGTTGGCTTAGAGACTGTAATTTGTTTATTTCTAGTCTTCGATGTGCATGGATTTAGTTAAGATAATTATTATGAAATCATTCAACACAACAATATATTATTCCCTAATTCTTTAATTTTGATAATGATGATAATATATGGACTTGTTTATGGTTTTTATTTTCAAGCTAAGTCTGCTTGGTGTTCACCTAATATTAGGGAATCATCTACTGAATTAACTTTTTGAAATAGTTTTAAATTAACAGTTTTGTAACTTGGAAACTTCTCAACGTTTTTATAATTAATCTTCAGAATTTTAAAATATGTTAAATTTTCATTCTGCTACTATCCCGACATTTGGATCATGATAAAACAATTTTACAAAAATTGTAAAAACATAGAGATCGGTCAAAGATATAAATCACAAAATAATATGTGTCACGACCCAAAACCCGAACCAGTGGCAGAAAAGAAATTTCACAAAGATAGAAATTCCTTTATTTATTTTAAAAATATCTTAAAAGTTTCAGTTTTATAAAACAGTCAATTTAAAAAGATATTTGGAATTTCATCTTGTGAAACTCTCTCACAGTTTGTATACACCATTAAATATATATTTGACCGAAAAATGTAGTTCAAAAAGTAGAGTTCAAATATCATCATCATCCACAATAAAATCAATATCAAAATGGCACACATAAGTTCATATACATAACAGAAGGTAGTAATCTTAGTTCAATACTAATACAAAATTCAAACACCACAATGACACCAAGCTTCTAGTATTACCAAGACAGTAGACTACAGTCAAGATAGCCTCTTAATTCTCTTGATCACCGAGATCGCACTGAATACCACCTGAGGAGGGAAGGTAGGAGAGCGAGCATAAAATGCTCCGTAGGAAAATAGTTACCTCGATCGAAAATATTTAATGATAAAAAGTTCCTGCATTGTTAGTTTAAATCTAATACATACATATATAATAGTTCAAAACTGGAAATCCATATGTATACGTATAAATAAATAAAAGAGTATAAGCAAAATCCTTCAATTCATGTGCACATGACATAAATTATCCCATAACCATGAGCTCATATCCTCTCATCTGTGGAAACCAGGATGATGGCACTAGGTGTACCTAACAGCCTACCTGACACCTAAGCCCATACCCAGAGAAGACACTCATGTGTCACCTACCAAATCCAGAGGGGCAACCGGATTGCCTGTGCCTACTAAATGGGGAGGCAATCAGAAGTGACAAATCTCACACGAGTTTACGGACTCTGCACCGATGGTGGGGCACACAGTGCTAAACTGTAAACTCACGATGCTAACACGGTACTCATGTATGATTCTATGACATGTGCAATACAGAATTGAAGTGTGAAAACTATCGTGCTCTGGTTTTTCAATAAAATAAGCATAATAGATTTTTATAGAAAAATGGGTAGCATAACGGCTCTATTTTGATATACCTAAAAATAACCTGTACTCAGAAAATTCCCAGAGTAATACAATATATATATCATACAATCAATTTCCATCACAAATATGCAAATAGTTCAAAAATCACAATTGTTCTCATATATTACAGAAAATAAGTTTTATTCAAAAACAATATAAAAAAGTGGTAACTGAATCCCTACCTCACTAAAATAGTGACACCATGCTATTGGATCCTCAAGGTGTCGTTGGACGATCGCTCGGAGTCTCAGGAACTAATTCCAAGCTCTCGATCGTTCTCTTGTGAAAACCAACTTCTCAATAGAGCTTCAATTCTACAAACAAACTTCTTCACTAAATTTCTAGCATTCAAAATAGCTAGGTTAGACGTATAATTCGTCCAATTCGGATCCGGGCTCACACTGGACCGGTGGTATGCAAATGAGGTAAATCTTAGCATCCGATTTCATTTTTCGTGCTGATCACTAAATATAGGCAATATATATATATATATCAATCTTCTCTATTTTTGGAGTACGTTCCAATAATGATATCAAAAACACAATCTAACGGCCGGATCAAAAACTCAAACTTAAAACTCAAAAAATCAAAAAAATAGCAACTTTTGATTATGGCAAAATGGGATCGTGAAATATATACCTTGAAGATCCTTGCGGCGATACGATTCCAACGGGTCCAGTTTGAGGTCAAACGATGGTCGGAATAGTCACCGGTGACCAAAAACGTCTGCGGCTTCTCGAGCTCCTCGCTGGCAATTGGCGGCTGCGGGAGCTGGGCAGTAGGTTGCTGGCAGCACGACAAAGCTTCGCTGGGGGTCCTCGTAGCCCGACGACGACCAGTGGATGGTGCCTGGGTTTTTGCTCCTTCGGCGGGAGAGAAATAAAGAGAGAATGAGGGAGAAAGAGAGAGAAAGCGAAAAAGAAGAAGGCAAGCCTATGTGGGTTCACATGGGACTATGCAATTTTTTAAAATTACAAAATAGTCCCCCAACTTTCAAATCTTTTTAATTTAGTCACCCATAAAAATTGTACTTTAGTCCTCGTTTCTTAAAACTTTGGCAACTTAGTCCCTCTATTATTAAATCCGAAAATTAACAAAATGGCCACTTTACCTTTTAAAAATCTGGGATTTTACAGTATGAGATCATGCGCGTTTGCAGCATCAAATTAACTTTTTTTTTTTCCATAACATGGTCACAGATAAATACATGGTTTTAATTGCATATTGGATAAGTAGTTAAATACCATTTTTTAAGAATGGTTAAGCAAAGTTAATAGCAATAATCAATTCAAAAAAAAAAAAAAGAAAAAACCACACTAGTTTTTAATATAATCCGTTAATTAACTACTATTTTCAGCAACTAAATTCTCTTCTGGTATTGGTTCAGATGGGACAAATAATGAATAAAAACAGATTTTTTTGAAATGAAAGTGCTATAAATTATGTAGCAAAGTGGTATATTAGTTGGTCCAAAAATACATATCTAGTTGGTCCAAAAGAAGTGGTATATTAGTCTAAATGTTTCCATGTCTATTGGAAGGCTCAATAATAAAGAAAGGTTGAAAATGGTTAATTACTGCTATGGTGTTTTTTTTTTTTTTTCAAACAACTGCTTGTAAAGTAAAAAAATATAAAACTAAGCTAGTGGAGATAGATAATTAAGAGAGATGGGAAGATCCTTAGCTAACTGTCAGTTAGTGAAAGAATTGAATAAAACTAAGCAAATAATTTATTACAATTGATGGATGGTTGATATTATTTTTCTGTTATGAGTAATGCTAAATTTATTTTTAAAATATAAATGGGATGTTCTAAGGCATCACCAAATGATCTTTGTACATTTATTTTTCCTTTTGCATCATACAAGTATTTGAAATAAATGCACTTTTTCTTTGTACATTCTCATATTCCAAAAATAGTCATTTTTGTTTTTTACATTCACTCATTTTCAAATTTAATATCTAATTTTGAAAAATAAAAATCAACCATTGAGAGTCAAAGATTAAAATCTACAAGCTAAACACAATAGAATCAAATCTTTTTATTTATATTATGGTGCGAAGTTGATGGATTGTTATTTAATCCCATGTTCCTCATTTATCTACTCTTCCCCTCGTGCAGTAAGTCGGATGCAGCTCTCCTAGATTGGTATTTAATCATTCTCTGTTGAATGTTGATTCCTCCTTATTAGTACTTATATTGTAGACTACCAGAAATTTCTATCGACCAGCCTGTTGTACTATTGGGGTTTGCTTCAAATGGCACAGGAAAATTTCTCTTTACAAATGGTCGAGGACATTTTCCATCTTCAGGAGCATTTTTCCAACGAGAAAAAAAAAAGAGAAATTAAAGGTTTATATTTGAAATAAAACTCAAAGCGTTTAATTGAATAATTTCAAAATTGAACAGTTGGTATATATATATATATATATATATGTTTATATAGTAATTTAATCAGCCAACTGGGGCTAGCTCAGTTGGTCCAAAGTTTGAGGGTTGTGTGTGTGTTTGGGGGGTCAGGGGTTCAAACCTTGGTAGTAGTGTGTGCGTGTGTCATTTTTCTTTAATTTGTAGTAAGTGGTGGTCATTAGTTAAGCCCCACTTTTATAAAAAAAAAAAATAGTAATTTAATCAAAGCAAATATAATATGAACTTTAAAGACATGTACATAATTTGTCATTCGGCAAAGGTATGGCTGATTTAAAAAATATAAAAGGGATCTTTCTTAAGAATTTCAATTATTTATTTATTTATTATTATTTCTTCTAGTGCTGCTTAAAGATTCTATTAATCTAATTTAATTTCAACACATATATTTATTAGATTATCTTTTCAGTAATTTTATCTATTAAGTAAATTGTAATTAAAATTGTGAATATATAAAGTCAAAAGAGTGAGGTATTTAGAACTTCATGTATAACTAATTAAAATAAAACAATTAAACTGCTAAGTCAATTGGCACTATTATATTGATACAAAAAATATGAAGTAATGACTCAATATTTTAGAATAATACTATGTGATATAAGTGATGCCTAATATTATATAATGTATCAGTTTGTTACTGATTAATCATAATTATAATTCAAATTGGTCTACGTGAGACCTAATTTATTAATTAAAATCATCAAGTGACATATAAATACATTATTATTGTGTTAGATACCACTAATATCCATAGCATTGCCCAATATTTTATGAAATATCAGCTTTTAATTGAATGATTACATTTAATACATTGAATCCTATACATATTTTTACTTAAATGTCATTCCATCTTCTAATATAAATTAACGACTCGTGTAGTATTGGGTATTAAGGCGCCTATCACTACAAGAAAATTGGATTTTAGCTACAAACGTTTTGGTAGTTGAAAGTTATTTTTTGGTAGCAAAAGATATTTTAGCTACTGAAAAATTTGGTTGCCGTTTGGTAGCAGCAACCCGGTAGCAGAAAGTCTTTTGCTACCAAAAATAATTTAGTAGCAAAAAGCCTCAACATTCTGCTACTAATATTTAGTAGCAAAAATTTTCAAATTTGGTAGCAGTAAAATCAAATTTTTGGTGTCGTATGCGAATTTTGCTACTAAAAATTAGTAGCAAAATCTCTTCAAAATAGTAGCAAAAAGGTCCAATATTTTGATTTCCAATGCAACCAAAATTATAATATCACTACCAATATTTGGCAGGTAAATGTCGATTTTTTATTATATTAATAAATAATTTCATTCAGTTAAATTTATTGAAATCGAGTAATACAAAAATAATTATTTATTTTATTTCTCTTTAATTAGGACTACAATTGAAATTCTTCTATAATTACACATTTTATTACTTAAATAAAAATCTAATAATGACAATGACAATTTGCATAAACAAAAAAGTGTAGTATGTCTCAAATTACATCAGGCTTCAATGCCAAAAAAAAACAAAAAAAAAAACAAAAACAAAAAGATCTACTAAAGAAGATGATCAAGATCTTCATCTGCTTGAACAACCCAAAAAAACCTCAATTATGAGGAGAGAGTTTGTCTTTCAACATATCTTTCACGGGTCGATTTCCCATTCTATCTCTTTGACATAATTCAGCAGCTCTCTTTTCAGAATTGTATAATTCTGATTATTGAAGGAAGAATTAATGGAGATTGCAGACTAAGAAGGATAGAGCCCTTTGTAGTTGGTCATAGAAGAAGTAACAAAGAAGCTATATATATTTGGTTGGCATGAATCGTTGAGATTGGAAGAACAATTTACAAAGAGGACAGACAGAGGAAAGAAGAGTATTTTAAAACAAGATAGAGGTAAGAAGAACAATGCTAAACTATTAGAGAAAAAGATGAAAAGATGGTAAATGATGAAGGAGAACTGTACAACTCTAATTGGGATATATAGTGGGGAGAAGATAGTGGAGAGTATGACAGTTAAAAGTCATATTGTTGAGAATTTTCTTAGAACGTGAAAGATTTTTTTTTCCTTTTATTTTTTAGATAAGATTGTGGAGGGTCAAATAGAATTATTAATATCTTTTAAAAATAAGATCATGGAGATTAAAAAAAATTAAAACAAACGTGTGTTCTCTTTTTTTGTTTTTTTGTTTTTTTTGTTTTTAAAGGAACTGGGAAGTGAAAATTCAAAATTAAACCTTTGGAAACCCTGAAATTATGGAGATATAGGATAAATATACACACGTTTAACTAGCTAGTGCTCTACTGAAGAAATCAAATCAACACACATATTTAGTTTCTTTTTTTTTGAAAAAGAAAACACACGCACATATAGTTTGTGTTTGATTAATACTTGACATCAAATTAAAAAAAAAAACGACTAATACTTTTGTTTTTGCTTGAAAAAGATCACTTTTTGTTTTTTTTTTTTTCACTTTATTATGAAAACGATAACACTTTTTTTTTTTTTTCACTTTATTATGAAAACGATAACACTTGAATTTAAGAGAAAGATTACATAATTACCTGATATGTCATACAAAATAAATATTTAGATTTGAATTTAAAAGATAAACAATCGAACAAAATTTGTATTTCTAATACCCAAAAGAGATTATTTTCGTATAAATAAAGTAAATTTACTTACTAGACACAATTATATTTTTTCCTATAAAAATTTGAAGTAAAAAATTTAAGTAGTTTTCAATAACGAATATGTTCATAGAAAAAAAATACGTAAATTCACATAAACAAAATTGCCACTAAGTATTTAGTTGCCAAAGGTCTTGTATTTATTTTGCTATCAAATAATTTAGTAGCAAAAATTATTTAGATTTTTTATGGCCAATATTTTGGAAGCAGAATATCTAATGTTGTTTGCTACCAAAAATTTAGTAGCAACAAATCTTTTTTGCTGCCAAATAATTTTTGTAGCAAATAACCAATGAGTCCACCAAATTTTATGTTTGGCGCCATCATCTTTTTGCTACAAAATATAAATTTAGTAGTAGAAAAGTATTTTAAGCTACCAAATAATTAGTAGCAAAATATTTTGGTATCTGCTTTATGTGATTTTCCACTTGTACGTTTTTGCTACTATACCTTGGTAGCAAATTCTAAATTTTGCTACCAATTATTTTTAGTAGCTGAAAGTATGGTAGCAAAAGGTAATTTTTCTTGTAGTGTATAGCATCACTCAAAAGCATAAAACATGTGATGTACGTGCATGAATGAGTGGATCCCCGAGGCACCATTGTGGAGAGGTGCTGCTTTTTTAATTACTGCTTCTAACATGCGGAAAAGATCCAAAACATGCAGCCCCCACCTGATCATATCATCACTTAGCTTTAATGGATTCTAGTACAACAACCTCGGAATTTGCACCACTTTCGAACTATAATTAGCTATGTATATATAGCTAGCATTTTGAACCCGTTATACGTATTAAATAGTAATCATTTTAATAAGCTGAAGCGTTCAAGTGTCAAGAGCTCTTGTGCGAAAATACTTCCTAGTTAGCTTATAGTTATGGTCATATACGTATAGATCTCTATGTAGTAAGTGAGGAAAATTTAATTAACTTATTTGAGAGCATATCAATCCAATGCTAAGTGCATTCGTTGAGGTTATAATTAAACATAATTAGAACTTAATTAGCACAAGGATCTGCTTTAACTACTCTGACCTTGGAGGGGTTGATTGAGACGAACACGAGCTTAGCACTAATTAAGCACAATAAATCATCTAAATAATTAGAATTTAGAACATATCTAGTAAACGTGTTTATAGAATTAGACTAGTGGCTCATTTAATACTTTTCGAAATGATTACTGTATTTTGTGGTAGTACGGGTTGTTGGACAGTACTCAATTGAAAAAAGACGAAGCAAGATCAAGATCTGCTATCTTCTTAAGGCTGGCTCACTCCATATCTCAGTCCACTAGCATTTTGACAACTCGAGTATAATATACTTAACTATTAACATGAGAGTTAAGCCCCTAATAGAGACGCTGTTTGTTTACGGATTTAGACGCATTCATTACTCCTCTGACATAGCGAATAGGAAGATAGCTAGATGCGTCAGCGCCGATGCACTCTCTTTCTATATCTAATCCAAGCTTATATCCAGTTTTAGAACAAAAGTATAGCTTATAATCTTATATAGATACTGGTCGCCAATCTAATAGGTATTTTTTTTTTATTTATGTGTATGTATTTTTTTTAGCCATTAGATTATCATCTAATGATGATTCAACGGTTATAATGAGGTGCATGAAAAAATGTGCATCATTAATACTATCTCTCTCTTACTTTTTACAATAAAAAATATGTATGATAAATTTTTATTAGCCAAAACGATACTTATATATATGTAAAAAAAAAAAAAAAAAAATACCGACTGAATTGGTGCCCATACATATTATGTATATTTATGTACTTTTAGATCTCTTTGTTTGTTGGCGTTTGAGTACGTGGCTCCATAAACTCTAGTAATGGCTGACATAATTTATTTTGCTTGAAGATATTGATTTCGGAAACGGGAAAAAAAGAAGAAGAAGAAGTCGGATTTGGTGAAGGGATCTAAAATTGGTTTTCCTTTTTCTTTTTATTCTCAAATGTCATCTTATTGTTTCAATAATGGCTGTCCTAATAATTATGGGGAAAATGCTCTTATTTCGAGTAACTTTGAGGAATTTTATCATATTGGGTGATGATTGTGGTTCAGTTTTGTAAAAACTTAAGAAATTAGAGAAGATTAGAGTTCATATGGATTAGAGTTTGCATATTCATATCCGACTATGTTATTAGCGTCTGTGACCCGAATTCTATTTGTTCCAATCCAAAATTTTGCAGTGCGACATATGTAGTATTTTTTGTAATTAGGAGAATTTTTTGAGATTTATTTTATTGGGCCAAATTTTCCATACAATTTTCGTCCATACACATATATGTTTTAGGATTTCCGGGATTCTATATATTTCGGCTTGGCAGTATAATACTCTACCTTTTATACCTTATTTTTTACATAATGAAATTTCTTCCTCTGTGAGTAGTTTTTCTCGATTAGTATGTTTCACTTAAATCTGTGTGTTTTTATTTTCATTATTTTGTTGATTGTCGTTCATTAATTCTCAACAAACTTATATTAGAGATTTTACCAAGTTTGATTACGATAATGGCAACCATGAACTGTGATATTCTGTTTTTGTATTGCATCACCAGATTTTTGTTATGACAGGTTAAGATGCGGCTGTGCTTGCGCAATTGGATTTAGATGATGCACTATTAGAGATCAATTAGATTCCCTCATTCTTGTGTGCACAAGAAATGTAATATAGGGATCAAAAAGTCCTATCTCAAATTCAACTGCATTCATCGAATAGTATATTACAAGATGTTCTTAAGGAGAAAACCACGCAGCCGCTTTATGGTTGAAATTAGAGCCGTTGTGCATGACGAAATGTTTTATCCTTCCAACTTTTTACATGAAAGTCGTTTTTGAATTTGTAGAATAGAATTCGAATTCTATACAAATGCGCCATTGGTAATCGCTAGTTTTTAGACTGTGTAACCGGCCGAATTATTTCTAATCTTCAGGATTTAGTTAAGACAATTGTTATGTAATAATTCTGCACAACTACACAATATGCCATAATTCTTTAATTTTGATAATGATGGTAATATATGGACTTGTTTATTGGTTTTTGGTTTCATGATTCCAAGTCTGCTTGGTGTTCATGACCTAACATTTGGAAATCGTCTAATGAATTATTTTTTGAAATTGTTTTAAATAAACGATTTTATAACTCGGAAACTTTTCAACGTCTTTATACTTAATTTTCAGAATTTTCAAATATGTTAAATTTTCATTCTGCTATGCTACTATCCCGAGCTTTGCCTCATCTTAAGCAATTTTATAAAGATCTAAACATAAATGGTATATATTGGTCTAACTTTTCCCACGCCTATTGGCACTTGGCAGGCTCAATAATAAGAAAGTTTGAAAACTTGAAAATGATTGCCGCTACTTTCTTTTTGCCCTTCTTCAAATGAATGATTACTAGATGTTAAAGCTTACAAAGTGGCAAGCAGCATATACTTTTTTTTTTTTTTTTTTTTTTGACAGAAACAACTGCTTGTAAAGTAAAATTATGAAATTAAGCTAGTGGAGATAGATATTTTTTTAGGGGAAATGCATATAGATATTTAAAAGAGATGAGAAGATCTTTAGCTAGCTATTAGTTAGTGAAAGGATTGAATAAAATTAAGCATATAATTTATAACAACTTTAATACTTGCTAAAGTGACAGATGGTGATTGATTATTATTTCTGTGTTACTAGTGTACTACTAAATTTATTTTTTTAGAAAAATATGTTTTATTAATAAAAAGACAACAATTAAACTGTTAAGTGGCACTATTATATTGATACAAGAAACATGAGGTGATGTAGGCTCGTGCGGTGGATCCCGGCAGTGGTGCTGTGGAGAGATGCTGCTAAGTGACACTATTATCATACATTCACTTTACTGGATCCCACCAGACAACAACCTCGGGATTGGCATTAACATAATTCGCTATATAGGTAGCATTTTGAACGCCACCTGAATCTATCTCTATCATTTTCATAAATTAAAGGTCTAATCTTTATCCCACTTATTAAGTATAATAAATTTTCACGTTTATTTTCAGTATCATTCAAACGTAGGATCGAGATCTCAAATAATCGAACGTAGGATCGAGATCTCGAATAATGAATTATTAAGTGGCACTATTATCATACATTCACTTTAGTCACTTTAGTTGATCTCACTGGACAACAACCTCAGAATTGGCATTACTTTCGTACTATGTATAATTGGCTATATAGCTAGCATTTTGAAAGCCAGCTGAATCTATCTCCACAATTTCATCTTGCCTTAATCAACAGCTTTGAAACATGAAGACACTGATTCTCCTTGTTTTACAAACAGCTCTACTTCTTACTATCTCCCAAAATTTGCTCGGGGCTGCAACAGAGGATGAAACACAGAAGAGGACTTACATTGTCCACATGGACAAGTCCAGCAAGCCAGCGGCTTTTGACGAACATTTCAATTGGTACGACTCGTCTTTGAAATCAGTGTCCGAATCAGCCAACATGTTTTATACGTACAACCATGCCACTCACGGCTTCGCCACGAGGCTGAGTGAGAAAGAAGCAGAGTTGCTGAAAAGGCGGCAAGGTGTGCTCTCTGTTATACCCGAAATGAGATATGAGCCACTGACAACAAGGACCCACGAGTTCCTTGGGCTGGAGAATACGGCGCCGTTTTTACCCGGATCAAAGATATTGAGTGATTTGGTGATTGGTGTTTTGGACACTGGCGTATGGCCGGAGAGCCCAAGCTACCACGACAAAGGCCTCGGGCCAATACCAAGAGGTTGGAAAGGCAAGTGCGAGGTGGGCCATAACTTCAACTCGTCCAGCTGCAACAGAAAACTGATTGGGGCCAGGTATTTCTACAAAGGCTACGAACACGCGATGGGCCATCCTATTGACGAGAAATCCGAATCGAAATCACCGAGAGACGACGACGGTCATGGAACTCACACCTCCTCAACCGCAGCTGGTTCGGCTGTATCGGGTGCCAACTTCTTGGGCTACGCTTACGGGACGGCGAGAGGGATTGCTCACACTGCCCGGGTCGCTACTTACAAGATTCTCTGGAAAGGCGGCAGTTTCGGCTCCGACATATTAGCCGCCATAGATAAGGCCATCGACGATGGGGTCCACATTCTATCCTTGTCTTTAGGTCCTAAAAGCGGCGGTTCACCCGATTACTTCGAGGGCACCATCGCCATCCCAGCTTTCGCCGCGACAGAGCGTGGAATCATAGTATCGGCCGCTGCCGGAAACGCGGGGCCACGTGAGGCGAGCGTGTCGAACGTAGCGCCTTGGTTCATCACTGTGGGTGCTGGGACAATAGACCGTGATTTCCGGCTTATGTGACACTCGGAAACGGCAAAAGATTCAAAGGCGTTTCGGGGTTCTACACCGGGAAACATTTAACTGATGAGTTAGTTCCAGTTGTTTATGGCAGTAGTAAGAATGCCACTTACGGTGTTTTTTGTATGCCGGGCGCTTTGATTCCGAAAGACGTTTCGGGAAAAATAGTGTTATGCAACTTGGGAAAAATTCCGAACTCCGAGAAAAGTCTGGTGGTGAAAGAAGCTGGCGGCGTTGGGGTGATCTTAATACCGATGCGCATTTCGTGCCTACAGGAATTGTTAGTCTAGAACAGGGTGAGAAGATAAAGGCTTATATCAGATCAGTAGCTAATCCAACGGCCACAATCATCCAAAAAGGCATGAAACTAGGCGTTCAACCTTCACCCAAAGTTGCAGCTTTCAGTTCCCGAGGTCCAAATGGAGTAACACCCCAGCTACTCAAGCCGGACGTGATAGCTCCAGGAGTGAATATTCTAGCTGCGTGGACAGGCGCACTTGCACCGACAGAATTGGCTCAGGACAAAAGGCGAGTCAACTTCAACATCATATCGGGTACGTCCATGGCTTGCCCTCACGTCAGTGGGCTGGCTGCCCTAATCAAATCTGTCCACCCAAAATGGAGCCCTGCCGCTATTAGATCGGCCCTCGTGACCACCGCCTACGCCACTTACAAAAACGGTGAAACCATACAAGACACTGTCACCGCAAGCCCAGCGACTCCGTTTGATTTTGGAGCTGGACACGTGGATCCCGTGGCAGCCCTCCATCCGGGACTCGTATACGATGCTTCCGTAGAAGACTACATAAGGTTCCTCTGTGCCTCAAACTACACAAAGAAGCAGATTAAGACTGTGACTAAGAGAAACTTCGACTGTAACGAGGGTGAGAAGAAATACAGTTTGGGAGATCTTAACTACCCTTCTTTCTCCGTTGTCTTCGATGCAGCGTCCGATAAAAAGGGCAAAGATGATAAGATAACTACCGTTACGTACACCAGAACTCTGACAAACGTTGGGGGCAGCCCGGCAACATATAAAGTCTCAGTGTCGAAGGTTGAGTCAGTGAAGATCTCGGTCAAACCGATATCATTGACTTTCAAGAAGCCATATGAGAAATTGACTTACTCTGTTACATTCGCTGCATCGTCTCTGCCTTGGTCTACTAGCCAATTCGCTCGTCTTGAATGGTCAGATGGGACGCACGTTGTTGGGAGTCCGATCGCTTTTATCTGGTTATGATTTACTAATAATCGGTAACATTGAAAACGCTGGTTGGTGTGATAAACTCTAGAGCACGAGTTTGTATGGAAATAATTGAATGGACGATCAAAGTGCGTATATACGTATACCACTTTGTGTTAAGAATTAACGAACGGTTAAGAATTAACGAACGATAATCGACAATAAGAATGAAAAATAAGAACACACAGATTTAAGTGGAAAATCCTAATCAGAAAAAACCACTAGCAGAGGAGGAAATTTCACTATGTCGAAAATAGGGTACAGAAGATAGAGTTTTACACAGCCAAGCTAAGTATATATAGAATCCCTAAAACCTTAAAATACATATGTGTACGGACAAAAACTGTACGAAAAAATCGGCCCAATCCCTCCGCTTCCACCGAAGATCTCAAAATTTCTCCCAATTACAAAAAAATACCACATATGTCGCACCGCGAGACTTTCGAGTTAGGGCAAATAGAATTCGGATTACGAACTCTAACACTTTGTATGATTTCGTTTCAGTACTTTTTTTATTTCGCAGAAGCTACTAATAATTGTATGGAACAGATCCATCTAAGTGTATGATATCACTTTGTATGATTTCATTTCATTTTATTTATTTCGCAAAAACTTAAATGATTAAGTAATTGCGCGAAGTCGATTTCCTAATATAATATATGTATTGTTTCTTTTTTAGGCGCTCTCAGCTTGAGTAATTAAATCTCTCTCTCTCCGCCAAGTTATATTGTTATACCCCAAATTTTCTATGGAGTCTTTGCTAAAATTTGGTACTATTTAGAGTTAGTTTAAATCTTGATTGTTCAAAATTTGGTCTTTAGAATTTAAAATTTGTTGAAGTAAGAATAGCGACAATACAAGCTACTGACAATATTCTTCTTTTTTAAAAAAAAAAAAAAAAATTTCATGTTTTTAGAAGGGATATACTGGTAAAAGTTTTAAAACAATGGATAACACTATGATTATTCAAAATTTTATCACGTTATTAAGCTTATATATATATGGCACCAATCCAGTAGTTATTTTTTTTTTTATCTATACATAAGTATTGTTTTGGCCAATGAAAATTTATCATGTATATTTTTTTATAATAAAAAATAAGAAAAGGAAATAACATTAATGATGCACGTCTTTTCATGCACTTCATTATAGTCGTTAGATCACTATAAGATGATGACCCAACGGTTAAAAAAATTAGTAGTTATTTTTTTTAGCCGTTAGATTAATTATCTAATGACTACTATGATTTGAGTAGTTGGAAAAGAAAAATACAAAAATAAATACACATTATATAATACGTTACTTTCTCTACCTTTATCATGAAAAGATGTGTGTAATAAATTTTAATTAGGTAAAATAATAATAAATAAAAAAGAATAATATCTACTGAATTAATGCATATATATATTTGTTTCTAGGGCACCAATTCAGTAGGTATTTTTTTTTAACTATACATAGGTATTATTTTGGCTAATGAAAATGTACCATGCATATTTTTTTATAATAAAAAGTAAGAGAGGAAAATAACATTAATGATGCATGTCTTTTCATACACTATTAGATGATGATTCAACGGCTAAAAAAAAATCTACAAATAGATCAAAAAAAAAAAAACTATTGGATTGGCAACCTTGTTCATATATATGAAAGTTGTACTTTCCGTTAATATATATATATATCTATTGTGTAAAAAGAACTGGAAAAGTTCATAAATACCTGTTTTTAAAATCATAGTTCCATAAATACCTATTTTTTATTTTTATTTCATAAATACCTATTTTTGGAGAAATATAGATCACCACTGTTTTACACATGAAATGTATACCATAGTATAAATTTAATAATGCATGAAATATAGACCATAGGTCAAATTTATAATAAAAAATGTAATCCGTAGTAAACACTTATATTATAAATGTATACAGTTTATATTTTACACATGAAATGTGTACCCATGAATAAAATTTATATTATAAATGTGGATCACTCATATTTTGTCTATGAAAACGTGGACCATAAAAATAGGTAATTGTGAAAAAAAAATTAAAAACAAGTATTTATGAAAATAAATTTTAAAAATTAAAAATAAGTATTTATGAACAAATTACGGTATTCTAATAGAATACTTGGAATTATTCACAGTCATCACTTATATAATACGGAACTTACGATATCATTCACATTGCATTATATTTGCATTATTACTTTGACGTGACCGACAACAGAATCACAATGTTCCAATAGAACACATGGAATTATTCATATTCATTACTTAGATGGCACAGAATTCACGGGTGTGCCAACTAGAATACCACAGAATATTAAACTTGATGATGTTTGTGTACTTGTATTTGATTTGGGGTGATATGTACTTGTGTTGAAGATTATATTCTATATTGGATTTGAGAACTGTTCGTTTTCCAAAATATTGGTTAAAATTTGATTTTGAGAATGTTTAAGGATGTTGTGGAAAATTTTTGACCATGCATTTTCTGAAAAGGATATAATTACTTTTTTTTTTTAAAGCAAGAAATGGGATTCCTATTGGGCCCGTTTTGTCTCATCCTATTTGTTTTTTAAAGCCTTTTCAAGTAATGGCCTTGATTGTACTAATCGTTGGGGAAAGAGAAATTATAAAACTTAAGAGTGTTTTACTTTTACTTTATTGTTCTAGGAGTGTTTTTCAGAATTTCTTTTCTGTAACAAAAAATTATATTTCTAGGAACTTTTGGAGAGAGAATTCCAAAAGTACCTTTATGTGATACCAAATTATGTGACCACTTGTTGCAAATTTTTGACAGATTATTCTCTCAATTTTGTTTTCCATCTTTTAACGAAATTTTGTTTTCCTTTGTTACTAACTTCGTGATTAGAAATAGTCACAATTTGTGACTCGTGGTCACAATTTTGGGATTCAAGGTTATAGTATGTATTATATCGTTATGAACATTATGAAAATATGTTACCGTAATTTATACAATCTTCACATGTTATCATGACTTATGACTCCTAGTCATAAAAGTTATGGCAACCTTACAAAAAGAAGATACGTATTCGCAATTAGCCAACAATGGCTTAGTAACATTTGTCTAATACAAATCTAATTTCACAAGAAAAACTATGACATTCAATACATGTGATACTAATAGTCACATAATTCATGACAACCAAAATTTTTGTCATGTAACCTTGATTTTTGACTGGTAGTCATAAATATTTTGCTTGTTTTACAAAAGCAAAATAAGCATTCACATTAGATAACAAATTCAATGGCTTTATATGTATATATATATATATATATATGTATGTGATACCAACATATATAATTCATCACAGTCACAATTTTGTACAACATAAACTTGATTTGTAACTAATAGTCGTAATTTTTCTTATAATTTAAAGTCATAATTTGTGACGATCCAACATACAAAAAATTGTTATTGTTACAAATCAATGCAACATATACAAAAATCAGTCTCAAGATCTATTTGAACTCACAAATTCAGTCTAAAATTGTTCTAAAAATACACAATATTACACATTCCTCTTGATCTCTGCCATTCTTCGTGCTAATTTGTAACAATCCAACACACATAAAACTATTACTGTCACAAATCAGTTCTACAAACACAAAAACCAGTCCCAAAATCTATTTGCAGTCACAAATTCAGTTCAAAATCATTCCAAAATGCACAACAATCCACTCATTGATTATTACATACTAAAATATTCAATTCTTAACACAAACATAGGCCATCAACGAGTAAGAACTTTATTCCGGCAATTCAGCAAACACATGGAAGTCATTACATGAATACAAAGTGGAAAAAAAAAATTCAGGCAATTTATCAAGCAGAAGGTAAGCAAAGCATAACAAAGAGTTAAAAAATAACGAAAAAAGGTAGGCAAACCACAAACTCATTGTTCTTCTTATTCCTTCGCCTCTTCTTCAATTGTCTTGTCTTCTTTCTCTTAAACTTACTCTAGAACACTATGACATCCTTGCTCTGAAGCTTACACCAACACGACGGCCTCGACAACGATGAGCTGTACTGCTTTGCAAGGAATTTGTTGGTGGTTGTACAGATCTCCTTGAATTGTAGATGTGAGGTTCTCAGGGAGAGGCTCACAGAGGCTAGAGAGTAATGTGCGGCTCGACATGGAGGTATCAGTGGCAATCTTGTAGCTAGAGCTGGAGATATACGTGGTACCGCTCGAGCTGGTGGTCGAGGTCGATGCCGCGATGGTGATAGAGATCGATTGTTCCTTTCCCAATCTCCTCTAGGTTTCAATTCTTCCTCTTTTCTAGGTCTGTGTGTTTAAGTTTTCGTGAAAAAAAAGAGAGCCAAAATGAAAAAAAAAAGCCTTGATAAAACTAGTACAATTGATATTAAAAAATGAAGGTGTTTTGGACTTCTGGTTTGGTGGGGACTCCTAGAAATGAAATTTTCAAAAACACTCCTAAAAATGTAGAAAAGAGGCAAAACACTAGTATTAGTCCCCTTAATTTCCTTTGAGGAAATCCCAAAGGCCTAGTTTAGCCTTGTTTGGATTAATAAGGAGGATTGTGTACTATTTGGTCTGTGTTTGATTCTGTGAATGGTATTTCGTTACAATTGTATCTTTTTTTTACTTCTTTTTTTTTTTTTTTTTCCAATGGATATCCTCATAATTATGAGGATTAATGTTTGCGGATATTAGTTGTTTTCTAAACTTTAAGATTGATTAAGACTGATAAATATATGAGGACATTTTATATATAATTATGAGGATTGTTTGCGGATATTAGTTGTTTTCTAAACTTTAAGACTGATTGAGACACAAGTATTTTGGAACTTAAACCTTTGATTCAAGTTTCATTATTTTTTTTTGTTGATTCTAATTCTTAAATAGATTGAAATTTTGAAGGGTAAAATTTTTGAGATAAAAATGTTATACTTCTATCAATTAAATGGCCATCTTTACACAGTTAAATCTTGATTATAGTTTTCTCTAAAAATAATCAAAAGTTATAAAATGTTTATAACGTAGTAAGTGAAATAATGAATGAAAGTACTATTCGAGCCACCATAGTCAATTTCACTATCAAAGCCGATAAAATACTTCAGTATCAACTCAAATTATAAGTAAACATAGTAGGAAATTTTCTGGGACTCCAGATACCTTTTCCTAAGTAATCAAATAAGGTTCTTTAAGGAACTTGAAACTTCACGTTCTCTATTTTTGCAAATTACACGTTGAAACATGCATTCATCTATTTTTCACAATAATTAAATTCAATATAAAGCAAAGTTTAGGGAAGATATTATTGAGTTTTATAATTTTTTTGAGACATAATGCAAACTAATAATTTTATCGAATCCACTTTGAATATCATTTCGAGAAGTGAAAAAATGTATTATACTTTTAGAAAAATAGTAGGATGGGTAGAGATGAAATTTTTATTCGAAATGGATGAGACAAAATCGTAACCCTCACTGAGGTTCAAAGTGTATCTTACAAGCTTAGGGTAACACTATTACGTATGCCCAACCAAATGGTAAATGCCTGAACCTTCAAGAAAATATCGCAAATAATTTCAATGTGACATCATCACCATTATGCACAACTCAAGGTTTCTGTCAAACATCTAATCAAAATTCAAAAACTCCATGGCTTTCACTCACTTGAAAACCAAACGATGTTGTCCTTCCAAGTTCCCAACATATGGAAGTCCAACCACTCGGGAGACCAAGTACACGAGGAAGTAGGTACCCGAAGAATTAAACCATATAAAACTCCAGCCCAACTTGGTTAAGTATTGAGGAACGAGCTAACATGAACACCCAAGGATTGAAAGTCTGAACTAATACCAAGAAACCACGAACAAATCAATAATGTACGTAACTCAAATTGATAAAAATCCGAAATAATGAGTACATATAAACAACGAGGCATACCAGGTTGTAATAATACAGTGTTTTGGGGTCTGTGACAAATTTTTTAATTAGTCACTGACTAAAAATATTAAGTCACAAATAATGTGATAATTGTGTAATATAAGGTCAATTAAGAAAATTTAATATGTCAATTGTCAAATTTATGCCGTATCAACAAGACGCAAAAGATCATTTGAAGACTCCATTAATGATGAGATGTCAACACCCAATTGGAAGAATTTTTTTTGACCACTTGTCAACACCGAATTGAAACAATTAGGCAACTGTTGTTGGAGCAACCAATAAAATAGTGACATGTGTCAAGCTGTTAGTTGACCTTTTCATTACATACGTCTCAATATCTAAAGCTTGCTGTTATTTTGGTGGTGACACGTAGTTTGCAATGTGTCAGCTTCCACCGCTTAAGCCTTGCCTATATAAGGCACATAACAGTTTGTTATCGGAAAAAAAAAAACAGAACAATAAATGCAATTAGCTCCATTGTCAGTTTCTTTCTCTCTGACCTTTTACTTTAATCCCTTTATTTTACTCATTTTCTTATCAATTCCTCCTTTTTCATCATGAGCCTTTTACATCTTTGCTGCCTCAACACCACTATCGTCTTTATCAGCACCACCACCATATCTACTCATATCTCTCTCTCTCTCTCATATATATATCCAACCGTAGCTTTCTTTTTTTTTTTCCTCTTTTATATCCATTCTTTGTCCCATCATTAGTCTTTATTGCCATATAGTATCAATCTGAGCAAGTGATGAATACTACACCTCTCCATAATCAAAGCCTGAGCTACAACCAGAATTGATTAGCACACATATTTGTAATATAGTTTCTATCTTTTGACCGAAGCCTTATCAATTCCCTTAGGTTTGACTTACTCGCTCCAAAACCGAGATTGTTCTTTTTGGGCTTTCTGCTTCTGTGAACCTGTATTCACTTGCCGAAGACATTTTGTCATTGTTATCTACAGAGGGTTCTTCGGTTATGTCGTCAACTGTTGCTTCTTCCGACTATAAGCTGAGAACAACATTTTTGACTTATTCAGCTAAGTTTCCGACTATTTTATACTATTTATTTTAATACATATAGCTTTGCATATTCACACATTTATAGGATTTAATCACTAAATAGTGTCATATATCTAAAATCTCACAAAAGCTCAAGTAATCTTGCATATATTCCATATATATTTTTCTTGACATATTCTAGACCCAATAGTCACTTCATACCACTTTTTATTATCCTATTATTCTTATGTCACTTTTTCTACTAATTTGTACAACAAGTTTCTGTGCACGCAGTTTCTAATTCATGTACTGCAGTGATCTTTGGGTACCGAGCTACTCTCCACACTCTCGTGCTTGACCTGTAGCACAAGTTTGAGGTTTTGTGTTCTCTACATTTT
>JXTC01000077.1:543412-567149 GCA_002914845.1 Trema orientale | reverse complement strand
ACAAGTTACGAAATTCTAACTATGTCCCGAACAATGCTGAAAATTCCCACTATGTCCCGAAACTCCATATAAGTGACCGTAGGCAAACTCCCATGTGCAAAATCACATGGCTAGTTTCCTAGGCTCACTCCCATCATGGACGAGCCTTCTCGCGGCTCGTTACACCATGCACTGCGCATTTTATGATTATAATTTATTTATGTACTTTTTTTTATTCCTCAAAAGTGGGTTGTCGAACTGGGAAACCTGCGTGTGTGTAACCAATTTGTGGTTACGTTTTTTCAATATGTCTACCCAATAAACTAAGCCATTAACCTTCAAAAATAAATAATTAAACAAATATTTAGGCCATTAATGTTGATATATGTAGACCATATAGAGTTATCAGCTGAGCTGGAGCTGGGTTGGTCATCTTTCCAAGGCTCCATGAAGGACTTAATATAGATAAAATATAAGAGCATTGGGCAAAAAATTTAAAAAAAAAAAAAACATGTCTTTTTTTAATAGACACTTTCAAGAGAGTATTTTGCAAAGGAAACATATAAAATAGTGCGTCCTCGTAGTTGAAGTGAAAAACTTTTACACCCTTTGAAATAGTAGCCTTGAGTATATGTCACAGCCCGAACCCGAGCCAATAGCAGAAAGAAGATTTCTTAAGTTAGAAGTTAATGAATTTAATTTACAAAGATAGTGAAAAAGCTTCTATTTACTAAACCTTTAAAAACCATAACTTCTGGAAAAAAAAAAGAATAAAAAAACTCATAAATTTATCTATAAGTCAATTTTCACTAATTGATAATACTCATTAAGTATGAATTCTAGAAAGCCAAATATTTAAAAGTTTAATTGTCCTTTTAGAGTTACCAAAAATACCTTCACATTTTTACAACATAATTTATCATTACTAAAACTCCCTCGTACATCCACTTGAATACTTTAATAATCATGACTAAATAATTGTTGAGAAAGATGGAGGAAAAAAATAGTAGAATATGAACCCAAAAGAATAAATGAGCCTGCGAAGAGGGAATCAACTCAATTAGACAAATGAATCTCCATCTCGTTCCCGTAAACCTGGAAGAGAAAAATATAAGAAGTGTGAGCATTCGCATGCTCAGTAGGAATTCAATTATCTCTTTGAATGGATGTAATTTTTCGAACCTGCATAGTTAGTAGTTTTCTAAAAATTATTTTGTAGAATCAAGTTCACAACCATGATCAAAACTATGGATGATCTATATATTCAAAATAAATCTAAAATTCACATCATTGTACATATCATAAGTCAACCATGAATATGAGTGAGCTCTCATCTTTCTATCACGACATCTTGACATTACCCAGAGGTGTATCAACAAAACCCCACACGGATTCTTAGGTCTCTCATCTAGTACTACAATAACTCAACAACAATCTAAACTATCATGATGATAATAATACTCAAGTTTGTAATTCTATGGTATGTACAACATATGACAAAGTTTGTAATAACTGAGTATCATATAAATAAAATCATGCATAAAAACCCATTCGGAATTATTCTAGGATTTATTGTAAAATAGGCAGCATAATCGTTGTATTTTTCTAGAACCATAATTTTTAAAATATGCATAAAATTATACAATCTAATCCCAGAATAAAACAGTATATCTCAACAGTTCACAAATCCATCAATTTTCCATTCAAACCATGTAATTTACAATTTTCTACGTATTTTACAAAATAGGCTATAATGCACATTTTAAAACAAAATAAGTATAAAAACTAGGTAATTGAAACTCTATCTCGCTATGTTAGTTATACTAAGCTATCGGAGCTCGTAGAATTTCTTGTTGGTCAATCGAGTTCTCAGGAGTTATTTCAGGAATTTGATTCGCTATCTTTGAGAGAGTCACTTTTCTAGCAAAGCCTTATTCGATGAAACAGAGGTCATGATCGCATTAAGAATGTCGAAAATAGCTAGAATAGCTATATTATTTGCCCAATTTTTGTCCTAGCCAAAATCTAATACAAAATGTGACAAAAATCGTCCGATGATCTTCGTATCCACTGTGAAGCATGATAAGTATATATATTATTCTTCATATTTTTACGAGTGCAATCCAAAACTAATAATAATTTGACAATCCAAGTGTCTAATCAAAAACTCACCCCGTAATCTCAAGCTTCGAAAATAGTAAACAATGGCAACTTTCGATCGACGGCAAACTGAGACATGAGTGGGGTCCCAAACGAAAGCTTGTGAGATGAGATGAATCCAACGAGACCAACGGCAGCCCTCCACAGCCATTTACATTCTCGCGGGTGTTCGTGGATATTTCCAGCCAAGTGACTTTGGGGGTAGCGTTTCTGAGGGCCCCCAAACTAATGATGGTGGCGATGCAGCTCAACGTTGGTCAGAGAATAGTTGACAGTAAAGGAAGCTCATTTTGCTTTTATGGTCGTTTGGCCTATTTGATCCAATAGCTTCGTTTTTCCACAACCAATCAAGGAGGAGGTTGTTGGATCTTGAAGGTAGCATGGCAAGGAATAAGATAGCAGGGGTCATGCTAACCATTTCCTTATGGTTGTGCATAGAGGAAGGAGAGAAATCAGTTATTTAGCCATGGGTGAAGAAGAGAGAAGTAGAAGAATAGTGGAGATAATGGAGGAAGAGAGAGAATATGCGTCGGGAAAATAACACTTAGTGAAATGACTCACCATACTGCAGTAAATGCTATATCATATTTTAAAACCTTCCTTAAACAAATATTTGAAAACGTTCATTTTAACAATTCTGCAACAAAAAAAAAAATCTCCTTAAGCTACATCCTCCAGAGCACAAACTTTAAGTACCTTCCTGTGCTTCAGAAAACTATCCAATTTGAGAGGTTTTGTAAAAATATCAGTAACTTGGGGCGCGTTTGGTATAGGATTCGAATCCTATACCAAACGGACCCTTGGTCTTCACTTATGCAGTAAAGAAGATCAATAACTTCGTCTTTAGTGAGACCACGTAAGAAGTGATATCTAACATATATTATTTGCATCTTCTATGAAAAACAGGATTCTTGAAGAGCTTAATAGCTGAACTATTATTACAAAAGATTTGAATAGATCTTGGCTACTTGAACTGAAGTTCCTTAAGAATTTTTATCAACTAAATTGCTTGACATGTACATGAAGTGGCTACAACAAACTCAGCCTCAGTTGTTGACAACATAACTAGTAACTGCTTCTTTGATGACCATGAAACAGCAGTAAAACCTAGCATGAAAACATATCCAGATGTGCTCCTTCAATATCCGAATCTCCAGCATAATCATTGTCTGTATACCTAAACAAATCTGATTTTTGTCTTTTTTTTTTTATAGAAAAGCCCAAAATCAAGATTTAAAACCCATTTGAAACTATTCTAGGATTTATTAATAAATGGGCAACATAATCGTTGTATTTTTCTAGAATCATATTTTTTAAAACCTGCATAAAAATTATATATTCCAATCCTAGAATAAAACAATATATCTTAACAGTTCACAAATTCATCAATTTTTCATTCAAACCATGTAATTCACAATTTTCTACATATTTTACAAAATAGGCCATAATACATATTTTAATACAAAATAAGTATAAAAGCTAGGTAATTAAAACTCTATCTAGCCATGATAATAATACTATGCTATCAGAGCTCGTAGAATTTTCCGTTGGTCAATCGGATTCTCGGGAGGTATTTCAGGGATTCGATTTGCTATCTTTCAGAGAATCACTTTTCTAGCGAAGCCTTATTCCATGAAATAAAGGTCACGATTGCATTCAAAATGTTAATAATAGCTAGAATAGCTATATTACTTACCCAATTTAGGTCCAGGTCAAAACTTAACTTTGATATGCAAAACGAGACGAAAATCCCCAGTTGATCTTGATTTTCATACCCGTTATGAAGCATGGCAAGCATATATTTTATTTTCACGAGTGCAATCTAGAACTAACAATAATTTGACGATCCAAAAGTTTGATCAAAAGCTCACCTCGTAATCTTAAGCTTCAAACACAGCAAACAATGGCAACTTTTGATCGACGGTAAACCGAGACATGAAAGGGGTCCCAAACGAAAGCTTGTGACGAGATGAATCCAATGGGACCAGGGGCAGTTCTCCACAATTGTTTTCATTCTCAACGGTAGTCGTGGATATTTCCAGCCAAGTGACTTCGAGGGTAGGCATTTCTAAGGGTCCCCAAGCTAATGATGGTTGCGGCGTGGCTCAACGTTGGTCGGAGAATAGTTGACAGTATAGGAAGCTCATTTTCCTTTTGCAGTCGTTTGGCCTAGTTAACCGCATAACTTCATTTTCTGGGTAACTAACCAAGGAGGAAGATATTGGATCTTAAAGGCAACATGGCAGGGAATAAGATAGCGGGGGTCATGCTAATCATTTCCTTGTGATTGTGCATGGAGAAAGAAGAGAAATTGGTCGTTTGGCCATGGGTGATAAAGAGAGAAGAAGAAGAAGAATGGAGGAAGAGAGAGAATGTGTATCGGGAAAATAACATGTTTCAGATATGGTTTTGTGCAAAAAGTTGGTCAATGTTTGCACTTTAGTCCTTAATCTCAAACTTTTGTCATTTTAGTTCCTATAAATATTGCAAAATGGCCCATCTGTATTTGTACTTCAATTTTTGGCACCAAAAGCTTATCACTCAAATTCAAATTTAAATTTAAACTCAAAATTAGTAAAACACCCTGATGTGAAAATGTGGGTTTTCACAATATGTCATCTAGTTTTGGAGCTTATTTGTTTGCGAGTGTTTTACGAATGGGAGAGTTTCTTTCTTTTTTTTTTTTAATAAAAAGGGCTTCTCAAAAGAATAATATTAATAAAAACTAAAAAAATTCAATGACAGTACATACACAGATGATTTTCAAAGTCATCAAAAATGAGACGAACGGGAGAGTTTTTGAAAGAAGAAACTTATGTAAATATCTATAAAGTTTGATAAAATACACTCTTTAATATCAAATTCTCAAAAATTAGCAAAACTTCCTCTCAGATTGCTAGATCCTACTAAATGTATCTCTTACGGCAAATATGATAAAAATTAATTTATGAAAAGATAAGATTACCCCTTACTGAAAAGTTTTTAACAAAAAAAAATCCTTATGAAAGTCTAGTGATTTTACGGGTAGTAGTCAAGCACCAGATATTAGATAGTTAGAATTTAGACATAGGCAGTTTTATTATTCATTTGGTATGTTAAATTAGTACATTGAAATTTAAATAATAGAATTAAAAACACTGAATGTAATATGAGTAGTTGGCTAGAGTATTTGTATAGAATAACATTTTACTGTTGCATGTAGCAAATTTAATTCAACTCTATCGTCACGGATCTACAAGTATTTAAATTACTAAAAATAACACGTGTAATTACAGACAGAGCAATCGTATATGCTATAACTCAGCTTGCTAAATAACACCTCCTCATGGATACAGTGCATAATTTTAGTATTAACGGTTATGTTAGCACAATTTTTATAATTAGTAAGTACCTTACAAAATATTTAGAATATAAAATAAAGGGAAAAATAGGATAAGTAGCTCAATATTCTAAAACCTACACGTCGAGGCTCGAATTCACGCTGGAATTAGAAATTAACAATATTGGTATCTATTCCCACTATCTTTTATGTGTCGATCATTATGGTGGCATTAGTTTGAGTATTCGGGTGCTCGTTTGAAAGCCGATCCTCCAAAGCAACCAAATTTTTTTGAATTCTGTTATCTAATTTTAAAAATTAAAAATATTTGCTTTCAATAATTTTAACTCGAATTTTGACTATAAAGAATATTAGCAATACTCTCTTCTACATTTTTTTTTTGCACTCTCCTTATCTCTACAACAAGGAATAAAACTTTCGCCAATATATTGAAACGTAACATCCATGAATGATCATCGCTAAAAGCTGCTTATCGAAAAAAAATGACGCGTCGGCAAAAATCTTACGTCGATTAAAAGGTAACAATTTTAGAGTTATTGGTCAACCATTTACCTATGCAAAATACACGTTGACTAATGTCAGACTTTTGCCGACGCAAAAGATTAGTAAATAAAGGGAGAAGTTAATAATTAATTTTTTTAAATTTAATAAAACTTTTGCCGACCCACTAAATGCTAGTGCATCTACACTAGCATATATCAATAATTAATTCATATATCAATAATTAATAACAAATAAATTAATAAAAAATAATTTTATTAAATAGTAAAAGTGATACAAATTGTTCATAAATTTATAATATAAATGAAAAAAATAAATAAATTACATCCCAAGAGGCGAAGTGTCAATAGGATGTAGAGCCATTACTGCCAAGTTTTCAAATCAACGCTTGAAATAATCGCTATTGTATTTGAGAGAAACAAATCCAAGAAATAATCAAAAGCAGAAAACAAAAATATAGTGTCTCTAATTCTTTTATCTATAAAAACTCAAAAATTACAAAAATGCGAAAGTCAAATTTTTTGCAAATTTTCGTACAGTTTTTATTAGAAAAATATTATTTTTTTAAAAAAATTAGAAAAATACCATTTTTAAAATGATTACTGATTATCAGTTTCTAAAAACTGGTTACTGATTACTAGTTATCATTTATATACCAATTATAAATATATATGGTTATTAATTACTAATTTCTAGAAACTGGTTACACGTTACTAGTGACTATTTTAAAAATTGATATTTTTCTAAATATTTTTTAAAAAATAATATTTTTCTAATAAAAACCATATTGTACCTGAAAAAAATGCAAACCATCTAATTTTTCAAATTTGTTTGCTGAAAATACCATACAATGTCTGATTTCTCCCTCAAAAAAGCTATATCTATGATTAATAGACATATATATGTCAAATAAGTCATGATCACCTTATTAGGACAACTGCTTTTTGGACTTAGTGACTTTGTCGAGTATGCACATGGAAGAAGTTGCTCTAAGTCACTTAATTTCCATTATCCTAAGTCTTAAATTCGAGTTTAAGTCTCTTTTAATACCATGTTCTATAGTGAGATAGTTTGCATAAAGTAACTCTCTATTCTTTTTGGCTAAAAACAAACTCATGGAAAGGTCACACTCAGCGAATGAGTCTTATCAAGTACAAGACTTAGCAAAGAGAAAAGTAATTCGATAACATGCTATAGTTCTGTAGACTCGAGTGAGTGAAAAGAGAAACAAAATAAAAAGAGCACACTAGCTTAAAGAGATTTTCATCAAAATAGGAAACCTGAATTAATTAGAAGGGAGAGAGAGGGCTCCAAATTTCAATGACAGATTTTGTACATGACTTGAAAAAAATGACTATGACACTGCATCTAACAATAATACCCACATATTAAAGAATGACAAATCAGCAAGAATGTTACTTCAGGTGGATGAATAATATCATAATGATTAGAATTTGCAAAATACGTTACTTCTCCTTGTGCTATACTTGATTTAAACTGCTATCTTTTTAGTGCTAATTAAACTAGTTTACTAACATCATATTTAACATTCTTGTACTTGGTAATATGCATTCTTTTACTTTTTCCCTGGTTTTCTAGCTATTTACAATCAAAGTGTGCACCTGTTTATTTGAAATTTTATATTCACGCCTTTGTAAGGTCATAATCCCTAAAAATCAGCCTCACATTTAGCTTTCAAATATAAATATACTCTATGGTAAAAGTAGATAAGTGATTCATAAGATAGCGTGAAAACACCAATACCTTGATAAGTCCTTCCAGACAGTGTACATGTAAGTCTTCTGGTACAACTCTATTTGATTGGTCCCCAACAGTGCACACGTAAGTCTTCTGGAACAACTCTATTTGATTGGTCCCCAACAAACTCCTCTTGACTGTAAACCGCTTCGATTTTAAAGCTCCCTTGGTGAATTATAAAAAATTGTCTAAATTTACTCCGCCATCTAGTCCAGCAGTCATTGAATATTAGAACAGTGTCAACCAAGATGGTTAGGAAAGTTGATATTATAGCAAACTTCAAAAATCGCAATGGTATTCTTACTAGATTTAAAGCTTGGAACACATAATGCAAATTCAGAGAAAACCTCAGATATAAAATAAGGGGAAAATGTTTCAAAAAATAAAAATAAAAATCCAACAACAACAACATTTAGACAAGCAATTTAAACCATCTCATTTCTACATTTTTTCCGCTAAAAATATTGATCCGGAATTCCAATTAAAGAAAATCAAGTGCAAATCCCAAAATCCCCAAATTAAATAACATTTAGATAAGTAATCTGAATAAGAAATATAACCAAATCCGACAAACAAACACTCAGTTGTTCAGTCCATTTATGTTAAGCTGATATCCACCAAACACTCGGTTGTTCGGGCCATTCATATTAAGCTGATATCCATCAAAGCATCCCCGGGTCTCTCCTACTAAATACCCAAAAAAAGAAAAAGAAAATAATGTATAAGTTAACTAACAATGTTACATGACAAAATATTGCTTAATCTACAGTCATAAGCCAAAGTTCTCCATACTACAATTCCCCACCAAAAAAAAAAAAAAAAAGAAAAAGTCAAACAAGAAATACAAAAACACATTTCATGAATTTGATTGCTAGATCTAAATGGAAAAATAGTTTCTAAGTTTTCGAATTCCTTTTGCCCAAAAAAAGAACGTTTAATTTTAGAACCCATTTTAATTGGATCTCCAAATTAAGATAACCAACGAAATCAACGTACATTAGCATAGGAACTGAATCCCAAATAGGTAATTAATCTTAATATTTCCACTATTACGACTAATAACCACACCAAGTACGAAAACTTAAAGATTAAAGAACATAGATTACACTTACATATATGTCACAGTTTCTAACACAAAAAAAGTAGTGTGTTGAGAAACTCCCATCAATTAAAAAAATAATGGATTTTTTATTTCTTTGTGCAAGGACGCTGCACCTTCCGATCACACAAACAGGGGGACAGTTTGTACCAAGAAAATAAGCAACATCTGCACCAAGTTGCTTCAGAACTGCAAGCAAATGAATCTCCAATTGGTCTCTGTCACATCAAAGGTACACCTTAAGAACATACCTTAAATACATTAAATAAAGATTACTTCAAACGTATCATAGAATATGATATAGAAGATACAATGAACTAAAAAAGTATGTATTAATTTCGGCTACATCCATTACTCAAAGCATACATCTATGCTATAATTTTGAAACAAGACAAACAAAATAGTATTTTTTTTTTTTAAAAAAAAAAGAAGGAAAGAAAAACAGAGCAAAGATTGAAGCATAAACTTGAAAGAACACATGACTGTAGAAGAAAGCACATAGATAACAGGGGAAGGTGAAAATGAAATCCCAAACCAATTTCAAAATAACAGGGGGAAGGTGAAAATGAAATCCCAAACCAATTTCCTATTTTGAAACATACAATTAAGATGCTCAAAACTTTACTCATCAAGAAACAAAAAGGTATGCCAAAATCTCAAATAAATTTAATCAATAAATCCCCCAAAATCTCAAATAAATTTAATTGTAAATGTCCAAATCAAAACAACAATCAAAAAAGAAAATTAAAAAAGAAACATATAGATCACCAAAATCCACGCGATTTCTAGAGATTATATCTATCGTCGAGCCCAGATTTATTCAACTAAGTCAATTTACCAAAATTCGAACACTGGGGACTAAGAAATAGGGCATTCACGAGGAGAGGAAAGCAAACTGGGCGTCGAGAGCAGCTAGGGACCGAACAATATTGCAGATCTGGAGAGAATGCGTAACGAAAGCTAAATAAAGAATGTTTTATTATTGGGTTGTCTTTTATTATTTGTCTTTTATTACTTGGATTTTATAATGTAATTGTGGCATATTCTTAGGGATAATTGATGAGTTTAGCCATCGATACTCTCCATATAAAAGAGAGCTTTTTGCTGTAGTTGGCAGAAAAGGATTATATAAAAGAAACCATTATTTTACTAACACAGTGTGTCTTCAAGGAATCAGAAAACACAGTGTGTCTTCTCCTTGGTCATTACAATTGGTATAAGAGCTTTGTTCCTGATCAAAAGTCATGGCGGATGGGACTAGAGCACAGGAGGCTAAAAGAACATGAACGGGACTGGTCCTGCCAGCGGGACTAATACAAAATGCAATATGATTATTTTTTATGAAATTTTGTATTTTTCTTTATTATTATTTCAACTTCTAGAGCTAGTAATTCCCTTGCATATTAAATTGGTGCATTAAGATCGATTATCATATTATGCATAATAATATACGCAGTTAATCTGTCATGTAACACATTTTTTTCACCAAAAGCATACCGTTTCTGCCACATTTACGAACCATGATTGGAGAACTTCACAAACACATTCTACGTCTTTTCTACATATTTCATATTTCATAGAAAAATATTTTCTCTTTTGACCTTACGGTTGGTGAATATTTTGTACAATAGTGAACCATTTTGAGTTTATACTATTAGCTAAATAATAACTCATGTTATACTCTTTTCTTTGAATAATATAATGTACGGGAGGAGCATTATCTTGAGCTAAGTTAGAAAAAAGTAGGGATGACTCCATCACATTAAATCATTTTTGGAACCTGACAGGCCAAAATATGTGTGCCATATCTAAAAATAATAAGCTAAAATTTTGTGAATAATAGTTGGTGAGCTACCATGACCTACATATTGTCTAGCCTATGCTATTGAATAATTTTTCTACTTCCAATGTATACAATTTAGACTGCCCAATATTCATGGAAAACTATGTTGTTGATTCAACTAGCCTAGCCTAGTAGTAGGTTTTCTTATATACTGCTCTGCAAATATCTCTACAATAGCACAACAAAATCTCTTTATACTTTCAACTATTTTAATGTGCTCATCTACAGCATCCACTGGTAGACCATATATCAATATCCAGAACACTACTATTATATTCTGTAAAGTTGATAATCCCAGTCTACCATATCCATCACTTCATTATTGGAAGTAGTTATCATGACTCTTGACTACATCAACAATATGAAGGAACAAACTTCAAGACATTTGATATCATTGGCAAAATATGGCGTCAATGTAGTATAGGTTCTCAACAAAATAGTTGTTGAATCAATTGTGAACTACGGTGTTCTGACTGCAATTAGAGCTACAAATATGGGCCGGGTCGGGCTGGGCGGAGGTAGTGAGCCCGCCAGCCCAGAAGTCAAATTTTTTTTTTTTGAAAATCTTTTGTCATTTTTTGTAATTAGTATTTAAAAAATGATATTTTTATAAAATAGTACTAGGTCGGGCAAGCCCGATTTTGGCCAGATTTTGGCCCGACCCATTATTTAGTCATCAAGCTATAGGGCTGGGCTGAGCCGGGCCGGACCTCATTTTTAGACTTCCATCCCAACCTGATGCTATATACAGCCCGACCTGGCTTGAATTTCCATTTTGGCCCAAACATGCCAGGTCGGGCGGCCTATATTTATAGCTCTAATTGTAATGGATTACTACATGACCAAGAATCGAGCCATAATGGGTCACTTTGTTATTTTGTTGATTGAAATAGTTAGTGAGGATCATATTGTTATTAGTGATCGCATGATGCATCGCTTCTTCGGATGCATTAATTACTTTGATATTATTTACCACTAATAAATCACTATTATCATCCAAAGAGAAAGTGGAATATGATAAATAAGATGGACCTCCGTGATTGAAATTCATTTTCGAAGTCAAGAAAATGGCTACTTTTTCGATGTTGAATTTTTAAAAAGTAGATAAAAGTAGTAGATTTGCTTTTAAACAACATTTAAGAATTATGATTACATCATAATGTAGTATGCTATTTATAGCAAATCAATGACCTTATCTTATAAGGTTGAAAATCCAATCTAACGATTAAAGTTGATGATGACTTCTATCCAAAAATTTAGTTTTAGTAGTCCAAATTTTCTTATTCGGATACATTAGAACAAATGTAAAGCTGAACTTATTGGAAAAATGTAAAGCTGATAATACGCATAAGAATAAATTCGTTATCTTATCAACTCTTCACCAATTCTAGATTTACTTATCTGGACATATTGGAGCAAGTGTAAAGTTGAATTTATTGGATAAAATGTAAACCTTTGTCGATGCATTGTTATTGTTACGTCGGCAAAGTTTGAGTATTTTTATTGTTATCTTTTTTATATTTTTATTATCTATACCTTTTGTTAATGTGTTATTGATTTTAAATTGGCAAATGGTTACCCCAAAAAAATCGCCCGCAAAAGGTGAATTTTAGGTGCTTATTTATTTTTACATAAAATTTTGAAATATCTTTGTTAACGTGTTGTTGATGTTGTGTCGGCAAAAGTTGAGTATTTTTATTTTTATATTTTTTATTTTGTATTATCTATATATTTAGCTACACTCTTTTGCTTTGTGTCTGCACAAGTCGAGCATTTTATTTATTTTATTTTCTCATTAAATATACATTTGCTGACATACTATACGTAATAATACTTTAAAAATCTAATGACAACATTACATACTAAACTTAGTAATACTTCAATAATTAGATAAATGACTCTATTAGTACCTGAATTATGGAGAAAGTCTCAGTTTGGTCCTTAAAATTTTAAATTGTGTCTTATTAGTCTTTGAACTGTGAAAAATATTTCATTTTAGTCATTTTTGCTATACATTTTGTTCGATTCTCATCAAAATGAGGATATGAGTTATATTTTTTATTCCGTATTATTAATTTTAATAAAATATTATATTTTGGATAATTCTACATTGCATTACTATTTAATATAACTAATTTTTATTCAACTGATCATGTTTTAAACTATTTTAATTCATATTATAATAATATTGAACGCTAATTCTGGATATGAAATAAGTATAACAAAATAGCGAAGATGTCTTATGTGCTTGTTCTTTTAAAAATAAAACGAAATATATAATAAAAAGGACTAAAATGAAATTTTTTAAATAGTCTATAGACCAAAAATAACATAATTTAAAGTTTAAGGACTAAAGTAAGATTTTTTCCAGAGTTTAAGGATCAACAAGGTCATTTATCCTTAATAATACAACCTGTTGTTTGTACATATTTATTTAAGTGTATTTCATTTAAATTATACATATACTTAATATTTTTTTTTGTTTTTCGTATGTAAAACCAATTGGGTCGGGTATGTGGGTCGGGTACCCTTATATTCATACCCGTCCCGTTCCTAAATCGGGTTTTTTATTTAATATCTGACCTGTTTATTATGAACAATTGGGTAGGGGTAAACGAGTTGGTGGATAAAATTGTCATTAGTAGCCCATTTCTATATCCATATATTTCTCAAACACCCACATTCCATCCTCCTTTCCAACATATCCCATTAAAAGAAATAGCCATATGAGTACTTTTCAATTCAAATAAATTTTCACAACAACAAATTTGGTTTTTCATTGCAATTCAGCATAGCATTTTCTAAGAAAGGTTACCATTTCTTTTCTATAATAGCATAAATCATAACCTTTTATTTAAATGTTATTTCAAACATTAAGTACTCCTATAATTATATTAATATAGTTCATTTTATCAATCACTACGAACTACTACATTTTTCAAATTTACTCAATTATAGAACCATTTTTTAGATGAAAAATAAAATTTGATAAAAGAGAGGGAATATCAAATTTTTGATCCAAAGGAGAGAGGGAAAAACTAAATATATTCAAACTACTTCTCCCACTTTCTCAAATTTAACTAGGAACTGAAACGCATAGCCTAAAATCTCCCTCATCTGTAACTCAAACTCTAAACTCTCCCAAATCTACAAGCCCCAAGCATGATGCACCCAACTCTTGCGCTCTCGGATGCACAAGGAAACCAGTTCGTATAAAGTCCTCAACCATTTTGTAATGACTAAGGAGAAGACACATTGTATTTTGACGATAAAATAATGGTTTTCTTTTATATAATCCTTTTCTGCCCACTACAGCAGAAAGCTCTCCCTTATATGGAGAGTACATCGATGGCTAAACCCATCAATTATCCCTAAGAATCTACCACAATTAAATTATAAAATCCAAATAATAAAAGACAACCCAATAATAAAACATTCCTTATTTAGCTAATCTCGTTACAATCCCTCCCACTCAAACTAGCCTTGTCCTCAAGGCTTGAAATCTGGAAACTTTTGCTGCAAAGTGAATAACTATTCCCATGTAGCATCTTTTGGAAACGAGTTGGACCAATGAACCAAAACTTGAGTAACTGGCTTGTTATTCTTCTTGACCATTCTCCTATCCAATACAGCCATTGGAAATAATTTCACTCTCCCTTCTTCATCAACAGCAGGGAAATTGACTTGAGGTACAGTAGAAGTACCAACCTTCTTCTTAAGACAGGATACATGAAAAACAGGATGCATTTTTGCTCCACGCAAAAGCTCCAACTTGTAAGCTACCTGTCTAACCCGTTGTAAAATCTTGTAGGGACCAAAAAATCGTGGTGAGAGCTTCTAATTTCCCCAAACAGCAACTGAAGTTTGTTTATATGGTTGTAAACGTAGATACACCAGATCTCTTTCTGCAAATTCTCGCTCCGTTCAATGATGATCAGCTGCTTGCTTCATTCGGTGTTGAGGCTGAACCAAATTTTCCCTTAAAAGTCTAATCATTGTGTCTCTATCCATCAGCTGTTGCTCGACAGTTGCTACCAGAGTTTCGACTGGTACATAAGTGGTATAAGTAGGTGATGGTCTCCCATAAATAACTTCGAAAGGAGTCTTGAGAGTAGAAAAATGGAAGGACGTATTATACCACCATTCAACAAGAGGCAACTATTTAACCTAATAACGAGGCCTATCTCCTGTCATACATCGCAAGTATTGCTCCAAGCATTTGTTGACAATTTCAATTTGACCGTCAGATTGTGAATGATGAGAAGAACTCATAGCCAATTTGACATTCTGTAAATTAAATAATTGCTGCCAAAAATTGTTCATAAATACAGGATCCCTATCTGAAATGACTTTCTCCTGCATTCCATGAAGCTTAAAAACATTATCCATAAAGATTTTGGCTACATCTATAGCTGTATAAGGATGGCTTAAAGCCATGAAATGAGCATACTTACTTAAACGATCGACCACGACGAAAATAACATCTTTTCCTTGGTATTTTGGAAGACCTCCAATAAAATCCATAGAAATTTCAGCATATTTTCTCAGGAATTGGTAAAGGTTGACGTAATCCTGGGATGGAAATGTTTTCTAGCTTGTTCCATTGACAAACATCACATTCAGCTACGTACTTTTTAACATTGCTACATAATTTGCTCCAATAGAAGGCTTGCTTGATTCTTTCAATTATTCTCTTGACCCCGGAATGTCCACCAGAAGGTCTAGCGTGAGCCTAAAACAAAATGATTGGCTTAAGAGTAGAGTCTTTGGGAAGCCACAACCGCCCTTTATATCTTAACTGATTATTCCTCCAAATGTACTTAGACCTTCCTCCAGAGTCTTGTTGAATTGCAAGAATCAATTGTTGAATTTCAGAATCAGCTTCCCACTCGCATTGCAACTGGTCCATCTAATCAGTAATAGGCATAGAAAGTGCCATAATCATAGCATATTCTTCAGATTGTCTAGATAAAGCATCCGCTACTTTGTTTTCTCTACCATTTCGAAAATTAATTTTAAAGTTATAGCCCATAAGCTTAGTTAGCCATTTCTATTGCATGGGAGTTGAAATACGTTATTCTAACCAATACTTTAGGCTAAAATGATCAGTGTAGATTTTAAAATGCCTTCCAAATAGATACGGTCGCCACTTTTGTACAGCAAAATTAATAGCCATCATTTCTTTTTCATAAATCGGCAGGCCCCTGTATTTAGAAGAGAGAGCCCTGCTTATAAAGGCTATTGGTCTTCCTTCTTGCATCAAAACTGCTCCAATTCCCCTACCAGGAGCATCCGACTCAATTGTAAATTGCTTAGAAAAATAAGGCATGGCTAAAACCGGTGATGAACTCACAGCTTATTTAAAGAGAAGAAACGTTGTTTCGGCTACCGCGGACCATTTGAAATTATCCTTCTTCAAGAGATTGGTAAGAGGAACACTAATTTTTTTATAATCTCTTATAAACTTCTGATAATACCAGTAAGGCCAAGAAAGCCACGCAAAGATTTGAGCGAAGTAGGTTGTGGCTATTGTAACATGCACACAATTTTAGAAGGATCAGTTACCACGCCTTGAACAGAAATAAAGTGGCCTAGATACTGAATTTGTCGCTGGCCAAATGAGCACTTTGATCGTTTGACATATAATTGATGTCGTTGCAGAATATTTAACACACTCTGTAAATGAATTACATAATCATCCCATGATTTACTGTATACAAGTATATCATCAAAAAATACCAAAACAAATTGTCGCAAGTGGGGCTTAAATTTCTTATTCATCAAGCTTTGAAATGTTGATGGCGCATTAGTTAGTCCACAGGGTATCACCAAAAATTCATAGTACCCTTCATGTGTCCGGAATGCTGTTTTGTGAATATCTTCAGGATGCACTCGAATTTGGTGATATCCTGATCATAAGTCTAACTTTGAAAAATATTCCGCACCATGTAACTCATCCAACAACTCATCAATGATAAGAATAAGAAATTTATCCTTAATGGTCACAGAATTAAAAGCTCTATAGTCCACACATATACACCAACTACCATCTTTCTTTTTGACTAATAAAACGGGAGATGAGAATGGAGTTACACTGGGTCTGATGATTCCCATTTCTTGCATCTCTGCAACCATCTTTTCTATTTCATTTTTTGAATGTGAGGATACCGGTAAGGTCGAACATTTGTTGGAGCACTCCCTGGTTGTAAAGGAATTCTGTGATCATAAGACCTTGAAGGTGGAAGCTCTTTTGCCTCTTGAAATATGTCTTCAAACTGTTGTAAAACTCGCCAAAGGTCCTGTGGTAGTTCCGCTTTATCTCGATCTCCATCATATTTTTCTTCCACGCTTAAAAAAAATAGTTGCGCCATCGCAGCTTGGCTTGTTTGTTGTAGATCTTTGTTTATTCGCTTTGCTGAAACCAGCTTAATAGGAGCTGCAGTGGAACCCCGTAAAATAGTACATTTCCCATCCATAGTGAACTGCATCCATAGATTCTTAAAATCCCAAAGAACTAGTCCCAACTTGGCTAGTCATTGAATGCCCAAAACTATGTCACAACCACCTAAGGACAGCAATCTCATATCTGTCACGAGTTCTCTCCCTTGCATACTCCACCGCAGTTGACGACATATCGCCTTACTCATAACTTTAGAACCATCAGCCACTGCTATAGCCAAAGAGTTGTTATATCGGCTATACACCCCACCCGTTTCGCAACAACTGGATCAAGGAAATTATGAGTACTTCCAGAATCGATGAGAATTTTAATTTTATTATTCTTTATGTTGCCTCAAATCCGCATTGTTTGATGTGACGTAGCTCCTGACATAGTATGGACGGAAACAATCGGTTCTTCTTCATCTTCTGGACCCGAATTCTCCAATTTTTCATCACATTCATGGCCTTCCAAAATATAAATCTGTCGTTTTACACATTTATGCCTTAGAATAAACTTCTCATCACAATAGTAGCATAACTTCTTGTCTCTTCGTTCCTTCATCTCTGCTGGAGAAATTTTTTTTATTGGTGGAAGTTTGTCAGTTGTGGATTGCCTATTGAAATTGGCATGTGCCGATGCTGTTGAAAATCTAGTAAAACTTCTCGTCTCCTTTATGAATGCTTCCATGGTGCTCTCTTGTAACAGTGCCAGCCCAATTGATTGTGACAGATTGGTTGGTTGAAACATGATCACCTGATTGCGAATGATGTCTTTGAGACCACTGATCAAATAGTCGACAAAAAAATTTTTTTGACAAACCTCTAGTTCTACCCATTAACACCTCAAACTCCTCCTGGTATTTTTTTACTGCATCTGCTTGTCTCAACTTTGTTAATTGCCCCACAGGACTATCAAATTGTCCTAGGCCAAACCTTGTAATTAAATCAGCTTGAAAGGTTTTCCATGTCAACTCTTTAACCCCAATCTCATACCCTTGGAACCATTCTAATGCCTTGCTCTCCAAATGAATTGTTGCCATATTCACCATATCCTTCTTATCAATTCCATTAAACTTAAAAAACCTTTCACATTTGTAAATTCACCCAGTAGGATTTTCTCCATCAAACAATGGAAAATTCAACTTGGAAAACCTTGTTTGTAAGGAATTCATATCAGATTGCGATCGAGTTGGAACATAACCAGTACTGTCTCTAGACTTGCTATTTCCCCCTATCTTTGACACTATCTGATCATATTTGAGGTTCATCACTGTAACTAGGCGAGTTAATTCCAGGATTGATGCCGCTTGTTTTTCTGAATTCTCCTTCAACGCCTTTCAGGCTCTTCATCATAGATCTAGATCGGGGGTATCAAAACCACCATAAATCTAGAACAAAGACGAAAACTACCTCCTATAAAGGAGAATTATTTAACAATACTACTAAAAATAGAAAAAAAAAACTGTAAAAAAACACATACCAGAAAGAGGGAAGACTCCTCTACTAGCTAGGGAGGGCACATGTTAACAAAGAAGAGCTGATGCTGGTGGAAGAATACTATAGGAAAAAGAGAATCTCTCTCTCTCTCCATATCCCTTGAATTTGATAATTAAGAAAAGTGTGAACATGAATTTAATATTTACAATTTCTCTCTCTTCATATCCCTTGAATTTGATAATTAAGAAAAATGTGAACGCGGATTTAATATTTATAAATGGTAAAATTCTCTCTCTCTCTCTCTCTCTCTCTCTCTCTCTCTCTCTCTTTCTCTCTCCCCGTTGAATTTGATAATTAAGAAAAGTGTGAATACTCTCCCTCTCTCTCCCTTGAATTTGATAATTAAGAAAAATTGTGAATGCCAATTTAATATTTACAAATGGTGAAATTAAATCCAATTTTTCTTTTCTCTTCTTTTTTTTTTTAATGTTAAAAACTTATAATCCTCCATTTCTTTTTGTATAAAAAATAATTAATTTTGTGAAGTTAAATTTATAAATGGAGAAATATAATGTTAAATTGAGTTATATTTTTAGCACAACAAAAAGATAATAATAAGTGTTAATTTCACGGTCGAAAATTATGATATTCGTACCACTCTATTGGTCGCTGAATTATTTTTGAGTCAAATATTTATTTATAAATTGACTATTATACTCTCTAAATTCAAATTTTTTAATAGAGTAGCTGAATGTACAATTATAATGTCTCAAATCCCATATTAGGTATGCTCTAGGAAGATCATGAGTATTTAAATAGATGTCTGTGAGTCTAAAAAAACCTTCAAACTAGCACGTTTGGGTAAGGCCTAGTGGTATTATATTTGGTAACAGAGCCGATTCAGTCCATACTTGTGTAGCCTTAGAAAGTTACCACGGACTGGAATCGTAATAAATGTGGACCTCACCAATAGAGGTTATATGTGGGCTATTGAATATAGACCCCCTAGTGGGGTTACATGTGAGTTGTTGAATTTAGACCCCCTAGTGAGGACGCTAGGCCCTTAACATGAGGAGATTATAATGCCCCAAGCTAGCACCTTCATAGCTTGCTTTATACCTTCAAACTAGCACTTGAGGTGAAACCCAGTACTATTACAATAACAATATCAAAATTTTAGGATAGTGTGTACTACGTTACAAAATTGAGTACAAAGTGATATAATGACTAAAATTTAGGGGCCATTGGTGAAATTAATCTAATTAAAAATACAATAACATAGTTATTTCAGTAAAAGGGGAAAAAGAAAAAGAAAAAAAGGGATGACTATCATTTATTTTAATTAGAGTAAATAAATTTTAATTATTTTCATGATTAGTCCCCAAATTAACCTTCATATATCTTTGCACATTTGCTCTTCACTTTTTCCCCCCTTTAAATTCCAAACTCAAATTTCACATTCGCTATCTCATAGCGTTACTTCATATTTTCTTGTATCAATATGATAGTTCCAATTGACTTAATAGTTTAAATGTTGTCTTTTGATATTAGTGACACATCTTTTTATTTCAAAAATAAATTTAGTAGTGCTCATAACAAAGAAATAATAACTAATCATCATCTATCAATTTAGCAAGTATTAAAATGGTTATACGTTGTATGCTTAGTTTTATTCAATTCTTTCACTAACTAATAACTCGCTAAAGATCTTCCGATCTCTCTTAATTATCTATCTCCACTACGTTAGTTTCGTAATTTTATTCTATAAGCAGTTTCTTTTTTATTAAAAAAATAAAAAAAATAAAGTGCTCGTCACTTTGTAAGCTTTAACGCCTAGTAATCATGCATTTGAATAAAAAAAAAAAGAAAAAGAAAAAGAAAAGTTGAAAAAGTAGAAGTTTTTGCTTTCAACTTTTTTTATTATTGAGCCTTCCAATAGACATGGAAAAAGTTAGTCAAACTAAATATGTATAAGAATCATTATCTACAACTTCTTCGGATTCTCCTCGTTTTCGTGCCTTGTCCAAAGTTGACGCATGTATCTATATGTAAATGAAATAGGTGTTCCCCTTAAAAAATATATATATATATGAAATGGGTGTTCCGTGTTTGTAAGCCATCATCAACCCATAAACACATAAACACAAATATGTGTTTACCTGAAAAGTAGATATCGATGTTTATTTAACTATTTGAATTAGTATATTCGGCTACGGATGTAGTCCCCTTGAGGGGACCAGTCCTGTTCATATTTTGGCTAACACAAGTCATATTTTAATTAATCTTTGTTAGCAAGAACATAGTATTTACTTATATTTTTATTGTTTTAGTCCATTTAGATCTAAATATATGATGGTTTCTTACTAGATTTATTCAGATCTAGATCATGTGTAATGTAGTATTTGCCATTTTGTGGTTCTTTGATGAGGAGCAAGAGACGCCAATAATAATTGCTAAAGGGAGGGTCGTCACAACGAGCCAACCGCTGAGATGTAGAGCTTTATCGAAGCACATACTAATGGTGATCTGCATAAATCTCCTCTTCATGAGTTGATTTCGTCAAATTTCCAGTGTGCAATTTTTCTCCAAAAACGTTTATCAATTTTTTATGGTTGTCTGCTTTGTAATCAAAATTATTTTTATATGTATTGTAATATGTTTTTACTATTAATGAAAGAATTTTCCTCCAAAACAAAATTCAAGTGGTTTTTTTTTTTCCTTCTTTTTTGTCAATACCGTACGAGGATGTTATGATCACAGCTAAGATATTGAGTCAAGACTCAAATGGGCAATGCAATAGCCTACTTACATTGATCGGAAATGCCTTAATGTCGGATGTGGCAGGCAAGTCCAATCTTTCAAAATTGTAGATAATGACTTGTAAAGAATAACATTATAGACATTATAACCCATTCCCTTTAAAAAGAATGACAATAGAGAACAAATACGGAAACCAAAAAACCCCATTATAGTTGCGGAGATTGATAGTTTGCCATCCACTGAGGAATTTCAATCTTACGCACTAGTATGCCGCGCCGCATATGGACCCAATGCATTATATGGTGGTATTAGTCCTGATAGGCATGAATGTGGTTGCCTACAACATCTCCAAAACTACTAATTAGGTTTTATTTATTTATTCTTTTCAAGAGGTGGTTCAAAAACGTTAAAATAAAAGACATGGGTTTAACCTACAAATAACCAAGACTTATAAGTTCGTCACTCAACCATTGGAAGCTATATGTATGCAAAATAGATAATTACAAACCTCTCAATATCGATTCCTTGAATGAAATACCTTAAGTTAAAAATAATACAATTATACCCTCAGTCAAAGCCTAAAATCTAGTCAGTCAACTTAAAAGTTAAAAATAAAAAAAAATAAAAAAAATAAACACCTAACTCTTAGTTATTTGATGAAAGAAATAAAAAAAAAGCGAAGCATCTTAATTTTTCCCCAATCTTTAATACATGCTAACAGATGATATTACTTTTCAATTAATTGCTATAAACAAGTGAAAATAATAATAACTTCAAATAAGTTGGTATTACGTATCTTAGTACTGTTAGCTGAAAAAAAAGGAAAAAAAAAATGCTATTAGCTACAAATACAATCAACGGTTGCATCACCAATTGGGACCAATTGGAAGCCCAATGTCTATGTGGATGCTTGTGTGGACCGCACATAGCATCTTGTGCTCCAAACTGGATATTAGACATCTGATAATTATTCATCTAACACAAATTAATCACTTGTCAATTCTAGTACTCGCACATTCTCCTGTATTGATGTATTTTCTTCAAATTTAATTTGACCAAAATAATGCTGAATTTGGTTGAACTGCGTCTTTTGAACATTAGGTACTAAACCAATGAGCGAATAGAAACTAGAAAACTAATAAACATAGAATTCAAATTATCGGATGTGTAAAAATGTAATATTACTTTTATCTGGATTCGTTGAATACTTAAGTGATAACTTTAGTATAAATTTTCTGTCTATATAATCAGCGCTTGGTCAGTATACTAAAGACTCATCCAGTAGCAAAAACTCGGAACTGAAAACCTTCATTTCTGACTGGTAACTCCTATCCCCATTTGCCTGAAGTTTTTTCGTTTTCTCATTCTTATTTCTAGGAGTCATTACTTACTTCTATAAATCAAAATCTCCTTTTCATTATTAAATCTCGTTCTCGTTTTCCTAATATATTAAAACATGCGATGCTGCTTAGAACATGTGATGTACGTGCACGACTGGGTGGATCCCACCGTACCACTGTGGAGAGATGCTGCTTTTTTTTTTTGTTTTTTCGAAATCCGTGATGCTGCTTTTTTAATTATTGCTTCCAATAACAGTAAAAAAGATCCAAAACATGCGGCACCCACCTTATCATATTATCGCTCTAAAGGGTTCTAGCACAAAAGACTTCGGAATTGGCATCAATTTCGAATACTAAAAGCTATATAGCTAACATTTTGAATGCCAGCTGAATCTATCGATCTCCACCATTTCAACTTGCCTTGATTAACAGCTTTGAAACATGAAGACACTAATTCTCCTTGTTTTACAAACAGCTCTACTTCTTACTCTCTCCCAAAATTTGCACGTGGCTGCAGCGGAGGATGAAACACAAAAGAGGACTTACATTGTCCACATGGACAAGTCCAGCAAGCCAGCAGCTTTCGACGATCATTTCAATTGGTATGAGTCCTCTTTGAAAGCGGTATCTGAATCAGCCAACATGTTTTACACGTACAACCACGCCATTCACGGCTTCGCCACGAGGCTGAGTGAGAGAGAAGCAGAGTTGCTGAAAAGGCGGCCAGGCGTGCTCTCTGTTATACCCGAAATGAGATATGAGGCGCAGACAACAAGGACCCCCGAGTTCCTTGGGCTGAAGAATACGGCGCCGTTTTTACCTGGATCAAAGATATTGAGTGATTTGGTGATTGGTGTTCTGGACACTGGAGTATGGCCGGAGAGCCCAAGCTACCACGACAGAGGCCTCGGGCCAATACCGAGAGGTTGGAAAGGCAAATGCGAGGTGGGCCATAACTTCAACTCGTCCAGCTGCAACAGAAAACTGATTGGGGCCAGGTTTTTCTATAAAGGCTACGAACACGCGATGGGCCATCCTATTGACGAGAAATCCGAATCGAAATCACCGAGAGACGACGA
>JXTC01000077.1:320890-542221 GCA_002914845.1 Trema orientale | reverse complement strand
AAACCATTAACGTTGACTTTCACGAAGCCATATGAGAAGCGGACTTACGCTGTTACGTTTACTGCAGGGTCTATGCCTTGGTCTACTACTGAGTTCGCTCGTCTGGAATGGTCAGATGGGAAACACGTTGTTGGGAGTCCCATCGCTTTTAGCTGGTTTTGATTTAACAATAACCAGTAGATTAAAAGAGCTGGTTGGTGTGATAAATTAGAGCACGTGTTTGTATAAAAATAATGGAAATAGATCGATCGAAGTGTGTTTATATGTACATCACTTTGTGTGATTTCGTCTCGCAGAAGTTAATATTTGTATGGAACAGATCCATCAAAGCCATGAATACCACTTTGTATGATTTCGTTTCAGTTTGTTTATTTCCCCAAGTGCTTGGGTGAAGTTGATTTCCTAATATAATGTTAGTTAATTATTTCTTTTTCAGGTGCTCTCCTCATCAATGATTAATTTTGGCACAAACAATCGATGAACTGAAATTAATTTCATTAAAGTGTTGGATGTTGGCGAAATCATCATCATTAAATATAAACATGTGTAAGAACTAACAGATATTAGGAAAATAATTTAAATAGTAAACAACAAGATGATAATATTAAGTACAACAAAAAGGGAATAGAACGGCGACAAATGAAGTCGCCTCTTTACGTCTAAAGCAGCGACTTTGTTGCCGTTATAGAGATGAAGTCGCCGCTATAGAATCGTCACATTAAATCCACTAGTATAGATCTCTATAACAGCACACTTTATGTCGCCATATTTAATTACCTTATAGCGGCGACAAGTCGCCGTTTTAGAATCTTCTTTTTAAAAATTATTTTTAATTAGTTTTAAAATGAGAAATTAAAAATAATTATATTTTAAATTAAATAAATTAATATAGATATTAATAATTAATATAATTAAATACTAAATATTTTAATGACATTAATTAATATTAAAAACAATTATATTAAGAGTTGTCTAAAATTAAAATAAGTATATACAACAAGTAATTAAGTAGTTATAATAACTATAAATATAATACAATAAAATTATATAAACACATATGTAATAACCATAAATTTTGACTTGTTTTTTAAATTACAAAACTAATTTTTAACATAACAACTTATCAAAAAATAAAAAAACAAAAACAAAAAATCAAAACTAACCGGATTGATTAGGGTGGCTGGCAGTGGTGGATGAGGGTGGATAGCAGCGGTGGTTGTTGGCAATGGTGGTAGCTAGACCCAAAAAAAAAAAAAGAAACGAAAATTTTAAAAAAAAAATCAAGAAAAAGAAAGTGAGAGATGGATAAAAAGATAGAAAATATACTTTATAAAGAGATGAAAATGAATTTATAGTGAGAAAGAGATGCAATACTTGTAAGAGGGAGGTTGAGATTTTAAGAGAAAGAAATCAAAGAGAGAGAATGATTATAGAGAAAGAAAGAGCATATGAGATAGAAAAGAGGAAGAAGAAGTGATTTCTAGGTTGAATAAAATAAAGATCTAAAGCGGCAACAAAAGTCGCCGTTATAAACTCAATGTCACCACTTTAAATAAAACACCCCGTTTTATTTAAGTTTACAAAATTTATGGCGATCATTTTGCCCGCCTAAAATTTCACAAAAAAGTTAAAGCAGTAACTAGTTGCCACTTTAGGGTTAAGAATTAATTTAAAATATTACTTTCATTAATTATTCAAAATTAATTTTACAATTAATTTTTTTAAAAAAAATATAAGGTTTAAAGCGGCGACAATAGTCACCCCTCTAGAGTAAATATTTTCATCCACAATTCTCTTGGCGCCATTTCATTTTTTTGGTAAAATAATGGTGCCAATAAATAATGAAAATTTTAAACTGAAAAACCTAATGTCCCCGCTTTAGGTTTTTAGTTTGAAGTAGCGACAATAGTCACTCCTTTAGAGTAAAAATTTTTCCCTCAAATTCTCTTGGCACCAATAAATAATGAAAATTTTAAATAGAAAAACCTAAAGCAAGGACAAAAGTCACCGCTTTAAACTTAAAAGTTTAAAGCGGCGATGTCCCCGCTTTAAACTGAAAAATCTAAAGCAGGAACAAATATCGCCACTTTAGGGTTTTTTAATTCTCAAAAAATCCTTTGTAATATATAGCAGCGCCTTTCTGATTATCGCCGCTTTATGTGTTCCTAAAGTATCCTAAAGTAGCGACAAATTGTCGCCGGTATAGGCGTTACTGCTCTATTCCCTCTTTATTATAGTGATATATAAGCGTTACCGCTCTATTCCCTCTTTATTATAGTGATATATTCTACCAATAATATTATCAATACTATAATAACAAAATGCTAAAATTACTTTAACAAGATGACATCATAGTCATAAAGCCGAACTATAAGTAAAGCAACTATATTATAGTTATAATTAAAGAATAAATAAATTAATAAGAAAAGTAAAATTATAATTAAAGCATAAATAAAATAAACAAGGAAAAAAAAATTCTAACTAGAGTAGTAAAACCAAGGCCTATATGTCATACAGTTATAGATTTTCAAACTGTATTAGTAGAACCAAAGCATGTGTGTTACACAATATTCTTAAAACAAATTTGCCTCCTCCCATAGTACTTGAGGTTGCTAGGCTTCCATCTCCCATGATACGATTTCTCAAAGTAGAAAGCTGAGCACCAAATTTTTACTTCGGGCAAATTGAATACCGCCTAAACTGTATCACAAAACTTTAACCAGAACTAGATCTAGGAATTCTTGAACTAAAGAACTCAAAATTAGAACTATAATAGAGAGAGAAAATTTAGAGAAGTGAAGAGAATACTTCTGAAGGTGTGAAGAATTAGGAGAATATGTGCCTCCTTTTATAGGCTCCAAGGGAGGAGAGTTTTGGTTCTCATTTCTCATTCAACCAAAGTCCATTTTGAGAATATATATATACGATTTTGAAGTACTCGAGGAGTAGATCAAGAGTTCATCATGAACCATCAAAAATACTAACGGGGTCTTATTCAATTTTATGCTTCAAAACGGTTTGCCATAATGGTATCTTACACCATTGTTCCATCAGCAGATAAATTTTCCACTCAATACTAAGAATACATGACGATGGAGTTATAAAGGTGGCACAAAATTTAGTCCAACAAACCCATGCACAAAAAGTAGTCTGAGGAATCCAAAGACTAAATGACACCTATTAAAGAGTTATCTACAAAAAAAAAAAAAATCATGAAGTATAGCATTTCTATAAATTTAAACCCTATCTTCTAGTTTGTGCAAAATTATACCTTTTTATTTCAAATATCTGCAAATTTATACCTTCTGCATATAAATTGACTAATAAATTTCTCACAAATACGAAATCTGAATTAAAAATATCTTATTTCTACTGACTATCACAAAAAATTTAATGATAATAACTTAAACTAGTTAGCATGAATAATTCAATTTGTACACATAAAGTACAAATTTGTAAATATTTGAAATGTAAAGGTATAATTTTACACAAGCCAAAAAACATGGTTAAAATTACAGAAATGTCATATTTCGGGGTTTTTTTTTTTCTGCAATTATCCCCCTATTAAAATTTATTTTTTCATGGATAATATTAGGGGTAATTTCAACAAATCCCAAGCATGAAACCCGAGGGTGCACTGTAGAACCTGAGGAGAACCCTGAGACCTGAGGACATGCCGTAGGACCCGAGGGTAAGTCGTCTCACTTTCGGGTTGCTCCTCGATACCCGAGGATACCTAGAAGACTTAGCTAAATCTCTTGTTTATCCAAATGATGGCCTGAGGCGACTCCGAACCCCGTAAATTACAGATCATTATTATACTAAGTTCCTGACAGCCGCCCATAACCTCTAGGCTAGGGTGTACTATTTCGGCAAATAGGTCAATATCCGAACTATTATAGTGCCAAAGGTCTCATCGCATTAAATGCGCTTCCCTCAGTCAAGATCCAGGGCTGGGATCAATGGATTCCTTCCCAAGACCATCTAATGGCTCTAAGGCACACTAAATTGCATATTTAAGGCCCTCAACCACTACATTGAAGGCAAGCTAAAACTAAAAGTCGAAACTCTTCCTTTCTCTTTTCTCATTTATATTTCTCTCATTAATAGCTCTCTACTAGAGACATTTTGTCACTAAAACTCTGAGTACTAACCTAAGTTTCAGAGTCCATTTGGTAAGTACCACACCCTGGTCCCTAGAACCTCCTCCTTCCCCTCCTATTGCAACCTCGGGACCTCGAGATCAGGAGAGAGGCCATCTCAATGCTCTCGAGCTCAAACCTAGCCTATAGAGAGGAGTTTTGACTCAGTTTTCAATAATGACCAGTGACTAATTTTTTTTTTCATACTCTCTTATAGTGTCAAGATGAAATTTTGTACCAACGGATAACATCAGAGAGTGTTCACCATGCACATACTGAATTAAAGTGGTGACCAAAAGTGTACACTAGGTGATCACATTCAAAGGGTACTCACCACCTAATAAACAAATTTGTGTCCAGGAAATGGTCATCCACATATGAATTAACAACAATATTCTCGCTCTTGGGAGAGCCTGTTGAAATGATCAGTACGTACTCAACCCTAGGTCATGAGACCACATGCATAAGTCTATCATGGTGAGTCCCATCTGTGCATGTACAAATGAACATGATTTACTTAATTGTACACAGACAGGTACCACCAGCCTCACATAGGATCCTAAATACCAAATAGGACTAGGGGCCAATTTGGTATAGCTGTAGTTTATTAAAGAATTACTTTCAGCTGTGCTGAAGGAAAAATCAGCGGTAGTATAAAGCAGCAGAGTGTTTGGTAAATTATATTTTTAAAAGCACCGTAAGTTGAAAAAACACTATTATGATATTTGATAAACTATGCAGTGAATTGTTGTGTAAGTATTAAATGACCAAAATAGATATCTAGCAATTAATTGAACTTATTAACCAAAAAAATCTCTATATATATCAAGGTTCTTTTTTGATCAAAATTTTTTTATCTTAGTTAAAAAAAATGATCATAAAATAAACATTACTAGTATTTATAGCAATAAAAGGCCAAATATTTCATAACTCTCCCTCATTTCAAATATACTTAAATCAAAATAAGTGCTAATAATAATCAATATAATGGATAATCAAAAACCTAATCAAGTAGATATATATTAAAAGAAAACATTATTGAAAAAATTATAGAAACCCTCTTCTCTTGCACCCTTCCTATTTATCAACAAAACTGAGAGAATATTTATTGAAGAACTGGAATCCCCTACAACTTGGTGCTCTTCCTCGATGATGAATAGGGAACATCCATGTAGTAGAATTGATTTTTTTTCCCCTTATATCAAGAAACTAATTTGTTTGCCATCAAATTGAAACCAGTAGGGTTGAGTATGCATTTATTCCTAATGAAAAGATCATGGGTTACATTGAGAAAGCTTTACACCAGTGACAATGAAAATCCAGTTATGAAAATAAAGGTTTTGCAATTGTAGATCAATGCGTGTCAAAATATGTACTAATAAATAACTTCAAAGAAAAAAAAAAGAGTATGTACTAATAAAGTGTTACTGGCATTAAGAGTTTAGCAATTCAATCAATTATCAATTGATAGAAAAATGAACAACAACACAAAATTCTACCGTTCTTTATAAAACAAGAATAGAGTAATAAATCTTATTCACAAAGATAAATAAAACAATCATCATAAAAAATATTTTCTTCAACGCACGAAAAAAGGGGGATTATCAATTTTGACCCTCTTTTAATACATATAATGAAAAAAGGGACAACTTATAAATCATTTACAAAAGTAGGACTTTTATTGCTATATCATTTAATGAATATTTCGGAGTTCCAAAATTACCCCTGACTCGACCCTAGTCGAAAATTTTCGACCAAGTCGAAAACATCAAAAGTAACGGAGGCGGCGCTGGAAAGACGGCCGGCTAAGTTCGACTGGGGTCGAAATATTTCGACCACGATCGAACACCAGTCAAAAATTTCAATCGGTGGCTTCGATTCCAGTCGAATTGTTCGACTACGGTCAAACGGTGGTTCGATCCCAATCGAAAATATTCGACCGGGGTCGAAATTTTTCGGCCACCGGTTCAAAAACGATCGGAACAACCGGGAGAGGTGGCCAGACAAGTTCGACCATGGTCGAAAATTTTTGACCCTAGTCGAGCGGAGGCGTCGCCACTGGGGTCGGGATCAGGACCGGTGGTGGTGGCTAAAGTAGTTTGAAGTTTGTTGAAGAAATAGGGTATCCAAGTAATTTTACATGTGTGACATGATAATTAGGGTTAGTTTTGAAAACATTAATGAGTGAGTCCTATTTTTCATCACAAGGATTTAGTAGACCCCCTAGGTGTAAATTCCCCTTAAAGGAATGAATGATAATATATAAAGGTCCAAGTGTACACTGACGGAATATACACCTACCAATCAAGCCTAATGAAATTAACTAAAAGTGAAACCAAAACATAGAAGGCATGACTCTAGTTAAATACACCATCCATAGGCAATCGGTACAGCCGACTATGACAATGGAAAGTCCATAATGTAACCAACCATATATACTACACTACCTGAGATTCTAGTTCAACAGAATAAAATCGTATAAACTTAGGTAAACAAGTAATATGGAACATCAAGGCAGACATGGAAGATGCTAGTTTACCAATCACCGTAAAGTACCACAAAGTACTAAATTATTCTCAAATTAACCAATAACCCAATCTAGTTTACCAATCATCCAGAAAATATGACCAAGGTCCTCACACTTTGATTCAAATGAACATCAAGTCAATAAACAAGTACTAATTAATGATGAAGAAAAATATGTTCTCGACAGAGAAAAAAGAGTTTTATGAAACTCTAAAATCAAATGACTTGGAAACTGAATGACAGTTAAAAAAAGAAGTCATAAAATCAAAATAACATTAACGTGAAAATTAGCTGAGCCAAAGCTAAAAAACTGGAATATATTCATATTCAAAATGTTACAATGAGGACCACATAACCACGTGCCCAGTAAAAAGTAAATGAAGCTAATAAAGAGAAACTACCAGGAAAGTACTGAAAATAATTAGGACAGAGCTACAGCTTAATCACTCTAATTACTCTCTATACTTATTATTACTGTCTTGTGACAATAATCAACTATGAAAAAAAAAATCTTTTAAGTGGACTTAACAGTAAAAATAAAAATAAAAAAGAAAAAGAGAAGACAAGAATCATGTTTATAAAGATTGAAGAATGTCCAAATTCTTAACCAACCCACAAAGTGCAATAGAAGAAAATATTAACTACTGTGGTTAAAAAAACCCTATTAATCGCGCCAAACCATACCACATTATGCGGTTTGGTGCAGTACGGTTTATGCGGTTTGGGCTTTTGATATGAGCCTCAATAAAATTAAGCCAAATTGAAAAAAATAATCTTAAAAAAGTTAGTACTACTAAAACAAAATTATTTAAAAATTAACATAAATCTAAAATATTTAAGAAAGTTATACATTCACATATTCATACTTGTCTAAGCAACATCTTAATAAAATACAACATTATAACCTAATCAAAATATAGTAAAGCACAAATATCTAAAGTTCAAAAATTTAAATATCCTTCCGAGCAACAAACAATAAAGTTGAAACTTAAATTATTAGTAAGTCCTTATTTATTTGACTTTCTTCAAAACTCTCCAAGTTTCATTCACAACTTATTCCAAGAAAATTTAGATTTTAGATTTTAGTATATAATATATGTGAAATTATGTATAGATATTTTAAATTAGATGTACACGTATATGCGATTCGGTGTAGTTTATTACGAAAATAGAAATCTTATTCCATATTTCACACCACACCGCAGCACTAGAGAAAAACTGGACTCCAAACCACACTAGGAAATAAAATAACTATACCACATTGCATGGTGTGGTTTGGTTTAGGCGGTTTATGCAGTTAAGTGGAAATCTACTCAATCCTAGTTTTGATAACCCCTCTATAAATTGGAAAAATTAGTAATTAGATTTTAACCTCCAGCAACCCACCAAATGAAGTGATTTGGGACTCAAAGGATAGAGATACCTATCAAATTCCATATATGTAAGCATCAATTGGATCATATCAATAAAAACTCATAATACAAATTAAGATAGATCTAGCAAAAAAAATTTAAATATTTAATCAAATACCCAGAAATTTAATCCATAATTAAAGAAACAAGAGTAAAGGCAAAAATCATACCATGTACCAGCCAAAAGAGAATTTTACACTTCTTGAACCAATAACATTTATACGATGAAAAATATTAGGTGCAAAGAGAAAAAGAAAGAGAAAGAAGACATAGAGAGCGGGAGAGGGGAGATCAAATCACATAGTTCGTTTATAAATTTGGGTTGAGAAAGAGAAATGGTTCAACTGTAGACTGGGAGAAGAAGACCATGCACTGTAGAGTTTGGAGAAGAGAGAAGAAATAGGAAAGTAAAGAGTCGTGTCTGTGTAAGGGCAAACAGTTGGTATTTATATAATTAAATGAGGATATTTTTGCCCTTTTAATTTATTCGTTAAAGTGCAGTGTCAATTCCTGTACAATCTACCATCCAAAGCTTGCATGGGCCAGATTCGGATTTGTGCTGTCGCTTTTAAAAAAATTATTAGAAAATCTATTTCTATTTATTTACCAAGGGCGCGTCTACAGTAGGGGCATCCCTACGTAGGGCCCTATCTATACACCGTTTGATGAAAATCTGTGTATAAACAGATTCCCCACAGATTCCCGTTATTCCCCACAGATTCCCATCAAACGGTGTATAAAGGGTGGCCCTACGTAGGGGCGCCCCTACTGTAGCCCTCCCCATTTACCAAATGCATTTTGAATAAAATATTTTCAAAAAAGTTTTTTTAGCTTCTCAACAAACTCTTCCAAAAGGGCCCTAGGTAAGATGCTGCACACTTTTCAAAAATTTCTTTAAACTTATCGAACTTTCACTTTCTTTCTAAATAATTTTTTAGTTTTACCTTTAAGCGTACCTGTTGGCAAGTTTTCTTACCAACTGTCTACGTATTCCTACTGCTTCAGTCGATTTCGTTCTCAATTCTGGACGGAGAGGCAGGGGTGGCCACCTGCAGAGACTCTCCGATGCTTAAATCAGATATTTTTCTAAAAGACTAGAAAATGGGAGAGGTAGCAATTGAATTAGTCTCTTTTCTATAAATGTGCCACATATATATATACATGTGTGTGTATTTGTGTGTGTGTGTGTCCTGAAATTAAGTACCTAATGGCCCCTAATTTCAGGACAAATTACCTCCTTTTTCTCGTTACGTGCTTCGGAAATTATAGGTTATAGATGCTGCGACTTCTTTTGATTTGACATTGCTTGCTTCTCACGCTCTCTTCCGATATGTGCTAGTTGTTAGGGTTTATGCCCTAAAAGCATGTATATTTTGGATATTTGCTGAATTAATAAAATAATATTTTTCTATTTGAATTTGTACATAATTGGTATGTCTTTAAATATCAGAAAATCTCTAGTTTATTTATGTGACCATAAATTTAGTATATAAGTGTTATATACATGATTATTAAATTTATGGATAATAAACTAAATATAGTCCATTAATTAAAGTTTGGGATCTTTAATTAAATATTATTAGTACGGTCCATTAATATTGAGAATGTAATAGTCTTATCCGGACTATTGATGTGTTAACATCACAATGGAGGTACTTTATATAATTTGATTATATAGGACTGGACCAGACATGATTTGAATCTCACATAAATTCCGTTAACTGTTGAGAGTTCAAATAATGTCACTAGATGATCATATGTAGATCAATCTTAATCTTGAGTAGTTATAGACTCCTATTTATAATATTATGTTCTTTGACATACTTATTAAAGGTTTGTTTTCTAAACAGATCGAAATACTTGTATCTTGGGAGCATGATGAGATGAGTAGCTGGGCATGTAATTTACAGATATAGAATCCATTCTTTCCATTAGGAAGTTAGAAAGATGATTCCCTTGTGTATTGATTCAGGACTTGAACAATTTGAGTACTCAATTTATAATAGATTTATAAATTAATTGTTCATTAGAGAATCAATGGTATACAAGGATAAAGATGTAATTGGAGAAGTAAACGGAGTATAACCTAGCTCTAATTATGAATTGTCTATGGAGTATTGAACTACATGTAATGATTAAATCGATGGACTGCTCACTGTTTTCTGAGTAAATTAATTCTGTAATTTCAAGAGTGCAATTCCAGATTTTTAGTGGAGTAATACTGGAATTAATAAATTAGACAAATTAATTAAAGAGTTTAATTAATTGTCATAATTTATTGGAGTTTAAATTATAGGTCCATAGGTCCCCAATTCCACCTTTTACAAACACTGTACTGGATATTACATTATTTCTATTACTGCACACTTTGTCTAGATAAATAGTTTATCTATATGTAATTAATAATTATTATTAATTAATTAATTAATTAATTTTGAATTAATTAATTTAAATTTATGGAGGGATAAGTTTCCTAATTTGTTTAAATTTGAATTTAAAAATATCTAATTATCAGATAATTAGATAAATAAAAATTGGGAAACTGACTGAATTTTTCTTATTTAGATATATATATTAATTAATTAAACTAATTAATTTAAAACATATATATATATATATATAAACCAACGTTTTGTTAAAAAAAAGAAGCTTACGGCTTCAAAACAAAAGTTAAGATTTTTTTTGTTTTCGTAAACATTTATATATATTAATTAATTTATTAAATAGTTTAATAAATAGATATATATATATATATATACATACATAAAGAAAACCCTAGTAGAAAAGAATATACACAACATATTATTTTCTACAGAGCCTCTATAAACTAGAGAGAAAAAGAAGAGAGTCTTCCTATTCTCTGTAGAACAAAATTCTTGCAATCTCATGTGTCGAGAAAATTGCAAGTGCCTAAAGTGTGAGTTTTAAGAAATTATACGCAACGCCCACATGTTCATCCAGTTATGCTTGAGGCTTGGATTGGAAGATCGTGGTTTAGAAGACAAAAAAAGTTAGGATCCGCTGATAGGCTACAAGAGGTATTAGATCTATTCTCTTTGTATGTTCCTATTTGCTATGAATTAATACTATGCACTCATATAGTCAATTGTTTTGAGAAAATTTTTGAATGTTCCTGGGCTAATCTTCCGCTGCAAAAATCGTTTTAAATCCAACATTAGTACCGGACGAGATCGTGGTTATCTGCAGCTCTGTGAGTAGTTCACCTAACGCACATGGTGATCGTGAAGGAGCATTAAATGCTCTGTCTGAGTCTGAGTCGAGTATCATCTGTGAGGACAGAGAAACGGGAAGTCTCGAGTGCTCCAGACCTCATGTTTGAGGTGGCTCGGATTCGGCTGACTCCCATAGGGATCTGCCTAATGCAGACCCCGGACGGGGCTCAGCATTAATCCTCGTGGGTTGAGCAAGCTCATGTCGTGTCATGTAGAATTCACGTGTAGTTTAAGTAATGTCCTTGGGAGTCTGTATTAAGCTCATCCATTATATTTTTATGCTTTTCCGCCTCTTGAACCACGTGGCAGGCATTACGGAAATGGGCCCCCACAGTACCATTTGACGATCAAGTCAAATTAATTTTATTTGTTTGGCAGGCATGGCTTCGTAAAGAAGTGTAGCTGCACTCATCACTGCTCACCATTTTCGACCACCGTACTTTAAGATCGGCGACCCATATTAAACAAAGTCCATTCTAACATTGTGTGCGGTAAAGGTTGGTCAACTATCAAGTATCGAAAAACTATACCAATAATAAGAATTGCAATCAATATGGACTAAAACTATACCAATAATAAGAATTGCAATCAATATGGACTAGTACAATTATCTATACTAACACGGACGTCCTTATCAGTTACGTATATATAGGCTAATATATATATATATATTTTGAAAACATATATATAGGGTAATATTGGTGTCGTTTGATAATCGTTTTTTATTTTTATTTTTTAAACACAAAAATAAAAGTACTTTTTTTTGTTTTATTTTTTTTATTTTTAAAAACAAAAATGTGTTTGGTAGTTGTTCACGAAATTATTACCGCAAGTGTACAGTGTCAAATTTTGTAGTAAAACGATAAATAAAGTTATCGTATCCATGGACATTAAAATTAAATTTGTACTGAATACCGTAATTGGGTAATCTTAATTTTATCTAGAAAATCAAATAAATGGTGAAAATTTAGTGACTAAAGTAAAATTGAAATTACTAAACTCAAAAATTAAATTTTAACTATAAAAGATAGAATATGGTAGAAAATAACAATATGATAAAATGCTAGAGGTTTGATTTCACCTAACTATCCCCTATATTTTTCAATTAACAACAAATTTTACGTGATTATAAGCTAGAACTCTATGGTATTTCTATTTTCTTTTTCAAGTGCCAAGAGAAAATTACTTTAAATTCTTAATCTCAATATTTCGATTTTAAATTGAGGAACAAAAGTTCAATAAGCCGATTAGGTCTTATATATGCACTACTAAAAAAGGCCTTTACCACGACGTATATACAGACGCACTGTGGTAAAGGCACAAGCAACCACAGTGCCTATAAGGTAACGTGAAAGACATTCACTTACCACGGCAACTAAAAAGCGCTGTGGTAGGTGATATAAAATAACGGTACCTTACAAGCACCGTTAAAGCCCAGTTTTAAGGCACCGTGCTAGGTTTTTCATGGCGCCTATAAGGCGCCGTGATAGGGGCCCTGTATAAGGGCCCCAAATCGTGAACCTTAGAGATGATTTTGCTCTCTCTTGCTCAGCTGGTGTTCTCTCTAAGCTCAACTGCGCCTCCGTACTCTAATACACCATATTTTTCGGCCAAAGAGATATTTCCAACCTTTTAAACTTATTTTTGTCACTGAATTATGATTACCTATTATTTTAACTATGATTTTAACCTATTAATTTGTGAAAATTTCATATTTTAGGTTATGTGTTAATTTAGAATCTTAACCTTCCGTATACCATTCTTTTTTGGCGAAAAAGGTATTTTAACTCATTTTTGTCACTTAAATTAGTTTACCCATGGTTTTGACTTATTAATTTGTATAAATTTCATGTTTAAAGTTATGTTTGAGTGTGTGTTTATCTAGAACCCTAAATTGTCAAATTGAAATTTTTTGGCTATGCACTGACAATCTCTACTCTTGTAAGTACTACTTTAGTTGTTTATTTACTAGAAATTTTATTTTTGGCTATGTTTTTCTATTTTAATGTGAATTAATGTGAATTTATGTTATTATAGTTTGTTGTCTTGTAAAATGTAGATGTTAATATATCTATTTTTTAAAAATACTTTAGGTGAAGTGTGAAGTTCATTTAGTTGCAAAATTTTGGGATTGAAGGTATGTTGTCTCAATTTTTACTAATTTTATGTATTAAGTAGTTAGAGAGTAAATTAACTTGAGATCTAGTTTGTAATTATTTTTTATTTTTAATTTTTTTTATGTATATGTTTAATGTAGGTTTTAGTTTAATTTGTTATTGATTAAAAATCGTATTTTGTATTTGTATTTATTTCAAGTTTTTGAATTTTCAATTTTTAAGTGGTGTGAATTTTAGATATTGAATTGTTTTTATCTTTTTTTATATATAGGTTTTAGCAGAAGTTCGGAGTACGGAGATTACTTATATATTAATAATTTTGAGGTATGTTGCCTCAATTAAATCTTAGCCTAGGTTATGTCACCATTTTCAATGGTTTTATATTTTTATTTGGGAAAGTCTAATTTAGAAGAGATATGTTATAAGAAATCGTATATTGCGGTGACATAATGATAATGTTATAATTGTGTGTAAATCTTTGAGTTCATTATTTGTATTAATATGTGTTTATATGGTTGGCTACTTATTTGAAATAAAGGAGACTATGTCAAAAATAAGTATAATCGAGTTTATTATATTAGTTGTTCAATATAAGGTCTTCTCTACAAACAAAAATTTGTTTAAGTTTTTTGTTTTCCTAAAATGTGCTTAGAATGGATAAGGAATGAATGTTGGCGAATAGATTATACATGGATAATCTTTATCATCAATTTTATGAGTACGGAACATTAGTTGTTACTTGTGATTTAACCTCTCAAAGATTATGCATGGTTTCTAGATCATCTAGTCTTAGCTCTCCGTGAGGAAATTGGTTTAATAATATTCGAGTAAGTTCTCTAATAGTTATTTTGTTATAGTTAAGTTTTTTTAAGGTATTTTAATTATAGTTGCTAATCTTTTATTTTTTGTATTCATTTCTAATTCAAAGTACATTCAACATATATAATGCAGAAAAAAGAAAGAAAAGAAAACCAACTGGTCCAGTTTATATGCCAATAAAGGTACTAAACTTAAATGAATAACACTTATTGAGTAGAAGATTAATTAAAACTACGTATTTTTTTAAATCTTATGCATAGTGCCCAAGCCAATTGACAAGTGTTGAATGCGGATTCTACATATTTAAATTTATGAGAGAAATCATTGAACAAGCCAATGTTAAATTATTTACCACAATGGTATATAATTTGTATGTTTTATTAGTTTTCTTCTAATTTAGAGTTTGATTGATCACTTTCTAATAAATAGGGTGTTTAAATTTGTAGTTTTATGGACAAAATTTCTACACAAAGAGTGATACGAATGGACTTCTTGAAGAGTGGGTCGAAGAACTAATACAATTTTTCATTTGAGGTTCCTAGACTTTGTTCATTTAAACTATGTAGTTTTTGATGATCATATTAGTTTGGCTTAGAAAACTAATGTATATACTTAGTTTATAGACTATATGGATATGATCATGATCAAGTTATTATATTAAGTAGTTCAACTATTTTGATTTACTCATTATTTACTTATTTTTATATTATGGACTATGATTATATTGTTAAGTTTGTAATTTTTATTTAATGTTAGTATATAAATTTATATTTATACTCCCTTTTATTTGAAATATTTAGTGTATGTAATGGATTTAGATTATATTTATAAAATTCCAGAGGTATAAACAAATACATTAAAAATACCCCTGAAAATATATACTACGGCGCTCAGAAAGCACCTTGGTAGGTCTACTAAGGCACTTTTTGAGCTCCTTGGTATCCATGAGCTACTAAGGCGCTTATAAGGTACCGTAGAAGACCTACCACGGCGCCTTATAAGCGCCTTGATATACAGCACCTGGAACTAAGGCGCTTTTGGTTGCGCCGTGAAAAGCCTTTCAAGGCACTTTATAAGCGCCTTGAAAGGCCTTTTTTGTTATAGCGATGCTTTAAAAGACAAATAGATTTTCTCAAAACTCTATTCAATCCTAGGTTGTGTCATTCTCTAACTAATTCCACAATTTTCCTCTCTCAAGTAAAAATTCCAGAATTAATATCAACCCAATAATGGCTAATCAAATTGAGAAGCAATAAGAGCAAGAATAACACAAATAATCAATAGAAATGCTCATAAACTTGGAGTTGAGTATCAAGACATAGTTTTAAATATAGGTTACATCATTCCTCTAGACAAAAAGTTTAGTTTATCATAGAAAAGGACAAACAAAATCTAACAAACACATAAACATCAAGAAAATAAAAAGATGAGAAGAAGAAGTCTTTTTGGTTTGGATGAGAGTCTTTTCACATCCTCCTCTTCATTCTTATTCTTCCACGAGAATAGCAGCCAAAAGCTTTGAAAAACAATCCCTAGTGTTTTCTCTCGGATCCCAAAATATCCCTTAAATACCCCTTCAGTGGCTAGGTCAAATCTAGCCAAAAAGATCATGAACACGTGCAAGCGCCGCGGCGCTTGATAGACAATGCCACGGTGCTAGTAAAAATCTCATAGACTGATGGCTGAGAGCACTGCAACACTCTATATATAGCACCGCAACGCTTAGGCAAAAACCAGGGGAGCGCTGCGGCTCTTGCTTCCCAGTGTCGTGGCGCTTCAACCCTCGGGCAAAAATCAGGAGAGCGCCCGATTTTGCTCCTAAACACATTTTTGAGCTTGACAATGGCTTCCACAATAATCCATAACCTGAGAAAGATGATTAAAAATACAAGAACGAAGTAAAAAATTAAGGAAATCAAGTAAATAAAAAGCTAAATTTAAGATCAAATAAGTGAATAAAAATCACTTAACAGTAGCTAATATTTTTGCTTTTTGTTAATTAAAATGAAAAATAAAAATATTTTTGATAACTAGTACTTTTTTATTTTTAAGAGTGAAAATCAAAAGGGGGAGCAACAAGGGAAAAAAATGAAGAGAGAATGAGGAGAGAGGAAAAATTGTTATTTATCTAACTTAAGTTTAAAAGTGGTATTTTCAAAATAAAATTTTAAAAAGTGATAGATTTCTAAATAAATTGCAAGCTTTCACAAAAAAAAAAATTTATAGTAACATTTTGTAAAATATCAGTTCTAATTTTTTTTTATTTTGAAAAATATAACTTTCAAAAAATTTAGAAAAATGCCACTTTTAGAAAAGACTAGAGAGATAGTAATGAGAGATAGTGATGAGAGATAAAATGTTAAGAGAAATAGTAATGTGAGTTTAAATATATTTTAATTTTGATATTAGCCTTTCTAAAAAATTGTTTAAAAAAATTTTGAAAGTAAGAAATTTTTATTTTAAAAATTTTGTTTTCTAATTTGAAAAACAACAAAACAAAGGTAGGTTTACTAAAAATGTTTTGGAAAAGTATTTCCACTTTTTTGAATAAAAAAACAAAAAATCTTATAAAAAAATAAGAGAAATTTAGGTGGATGACCAAGATTTTAATTTTGATTAAGTAAATGTCTATTTTTAAAATTTTATAGCTAAATATCCAAATAATATATTTTTACACTTGGTAGATAAACATATCTACCAATTTTAGTTACTGTACCAAAATGTACTGGGTATATAATTTTTTATACTTGGTATATAAAATTTTACACTTCGTATATAAGCATATATACTGGACATTTTGCTATAACATTTGATAAAGAGACATTTACTGAAATTGGACCCAAAATTTGGTCAAATTTCTATAAGCCCCTATAAATAACTGTATTACCAAATAAGTTAATTGTTATTTTATTCCATAGCATTACTAATATAATTAGGAAAATATCACCTGGGGTCCCAATTCTTTTCCCGATGTATTACTTAGGTCCTATTATTATTATTATTATTATTATTATTTAGTAGCACATAACTCCTCAATCTTACAATTTAGAAGCGTTTAAGTCCCTTTTAACATTTCAAAATTGGTTGTTAAATACCATGTTCAGAGCACATGATCCCTCTTAGAAGGTAATAGATGGAATAAATGGAATAAAATTTTTCTATACCCAGAACATGAAAAAAAAAAAAAAAAAAAAGGCCCACAGATGTTGGTTAGGTAAAGAATATGCAAAATCACTATTGATGGCGAGCTTGAACAGTTTGTTAGTGCCAGTGGATTTAAGCATCAGAGTCAAAACTAGGGCTGGCAATTCGTGTTATCGTGTCGTGTTCGGGCCGACACGATTACGACACGACACGATAACACCTAACCCGAACACGACACGATTAATACACGTGTAACACGACACGACACGTGCAACCCGTTTAATAAACGTGTCATGTGTCATATTATGACCCGTTTGACACGATTATTCAAAATTGACACGATTATTCTAATTTAACACGATTATAACTACTTAATTTAATTTTACTCCTATAAATATGCTTAGAATTAATTAAAATCATGTTTAATATATTAAAATATTAATAAATGTGTCGTATTAGTGTCGTGTTGACACGACACGAAAATGACACGAAAACGACACGTTTAATTAAACGGGTTACACGGGTCATTTTCGGGTTGACCCGAAACCCACCCGTTTATTATACATGTTACACGTGTCAACCCGAAATTCACACGAAAATTAAATGGGTCACCCAAACCCGTTTATTTCGTGTCGTTTTCGAGTCGTATCATCGTGTCGTGTAAAAAATTGCCAGCCCTAGTCAAAACTCTCTGTTTTGAATCATAGAAACTTTTCCTTCTTATTTTTCTTTTTTCAAAAACTCATCTCATTCTCACTTAGGCACACAAATGCAACTAAATATATATATAATCTGAGCTTAAAGAATCATAATAGATCAACTGAATAACCCAATAATTCCTAACTTATCTTTCAACGCACTTGTTATTTAAATTTAAATCTCAGATTTCGAGTATGTGAGAGTGATACCCAATTATTAAGGGGAAATTAGGCCCAGTACGAGTTTTTGGGCCAACATTGCAAAAATATGACCTGCTTCTTTATAATTTACTTTTATACGGTTTCTGTTTAGTTTTTTAGGGTATATACGACATTCTAGAATTGGTTTTTACTTTTTTCAAATTTCTCTGACATGCATCAGAATTTTTTTAAATGGGACTGTCAGCTGACTGACAGCATGCATCAGCGGCTAATTTGCCTCTTATATATTTTTTCTTTAATTTTCTCATTTTGCATCTTTTTATGGTATCTCTTTTCACTATTCTTTTTTTTTTCTTTACTCTTTTTGAATTATAGTTTTTTAAAACAGAAATTAGTTGTTTTCTCTTTTTTTCCGTAGTATATTTTAAGTAGCCTTTTGCTTCCTTTGCTTTCCTTTTATAATTTTTTTTAAAATTTTTGCTTTCTCTTTTTTCTCTCTATTTTTAATGTTTATGTTTTTTCTTCTACTGTTTTGAAAAAAAATTTAAATTAACTTTTCATTAATTCTTTTCTCTTACTATTTTCTAAGAAAATAAAAAGCAAATATCTTTTAGCACGAAATCTTTTTTTTTTTTTTGAAGAAACGGAAAAAAGTAGTTAAGTGGTTATATACATCGACTCTAGATACTAAGCTTATTTGTTCAATATTAAAATAATATATATATATATATATTTTTAGTTTTGATTAGTTACTCAGGGTGTCCAATATGATTAATAATAAATATAACCTAATTTATGTTTCTTAAGTATCTATGAAAAATATGAAGCTCTTAGATAGATCTTGTGGTTTGATAGATGAGTTTAGTGAATTAACGTCGATCACCTACTCACTTACTGATAGTCACTTAGCAAGTTACTTGTGGTAACTAAGAAATTGTTGGAGTTGAACATTCTATAAGGGGGAACTTCTACAATACAATCCTCTTTTTTGGGAGTATTGATACTCTCTGATTCTTGTGTTGTGATTGGTTCATGGTGAAAATGAGACCCACAATGGAGAGGGTATAATATGTAGATAAACTAACGGAATGGCATTTATTCTGTTAACGGAAGGGTTCAATTTTTTAATTAATTTTAAAAGAAGAAAGAAATAGGGTTGTACTATAGATTCCAAATTGAGTCTGTCTCTTTCCATATGTTCTGTTTTTTTCTTTTCGTTTTTTTTTTTTAAATATTTTTGGTCGAGTTTTGTATTAATACTCTCTCTTCCAGTTCGCTCTAATATAGACTACCGACAACATTCTTAACTAGTCCATGTATCAATCGGAAATTTTATTTTATTTTAATTTTTCTTGACCAAAAAAAAGGGCCTTACAATTAGTTTGTTAGCAAAACTCATGTATGGGTGATGGCATTTACCATTTGTTTCCTCTGATTTCAATCGATTCTTGGGAAGAGAGATAAAAGTTTTCTCTTAGAAGTTTGGTGTTCCTTTAATCCTTCATTGTAAACTCAGATTCTGGGTTTTCTTTTAATGGTTTGATATTCATAAATCATAAGACTTTAATGAAGAATTTGAGAACAATATATCACAGAAGAGGACAAAGAAAACAACAAATCTATAGCTAATGTTTATTTATAGAAGGCTCGTGAGTTGGCTGGGATAGTGCTTGCTGAGCTTGTCCTCAAGGAGAATGAGATGCCCAACAACAAGCAAGAAACTTGCTTCTCCGGCGACGACAAGGAAAATTTCAAGGATTGGCCGAAGAAAAAGCTTTCTCTCAGCCGCAGTAGCCCCAATTTCCAGCAGCTCCTGATCATCCCATTTCGAAAGGGGAGAAGAAGACTGAACCTAATTACGATTTTCGGATTCTTTTTTTTTTTTTCAAACCCTCTATTGCATTTCTTCTAAGGCCGTTTGGTAACTTGATTTGCAGCCATCCTCACTTGTTTTTATCTGCTGTGTCATGGTCCATAAAATCAAGATATCTCAAATCTAATCTCATCCATTAGATCCATATCCGACGGTTCAAAAAATTGCGAGTATCAATACTCCAAAACGCGGTACAAGTATTGTAGAAGGACCCCTTTAAGGGAATTCAAAAAGAAAGATATTATTTAAAAAAATTAGGACGTTAACACTAGTATTCTAGCAAGTTACTTATGGTATCCAAGTAAATTGAGCGTTTCTTATTTAAAAGAGATTAAAAGTACAAAGGTACCGCAGGTATTATACTAGATTACCTATAGTATCACGAAAATATGAAGGTGAATTGGGAGTTCTTGATTTAAAAAAAAAATACACACATATAAGGTTATTGTAGGTATCTTACTGATTACCATGGGTATCTTATCCGGTTACCTATGGTATCATAGAAGCAATTACCACGGGTATCTTATATGGTTACCTATGGTACCATAGATGTAGAAATGGGAATTTGTCTTTCTCAGTTAGAAAAAATTAATAATAAAATACACTGTTATCACATGTATCTACCACATTACATAGTTTTTGGAAATAAAATTAGAAGTTGTCATAAGTATCTTAAAAGGTTACTTATGGTATCCAAAATAAAAAAATGAAAACTATCAGATTACTATAAGTATCCCACCATAATATCATTATGGTATTTTTATACCTTTTTGCTGCTAACCGTACTTTTCAAATAGTTTGTATAGAAAACCGTACTTTTGTAGAAACCCCAATTATTAATTCCAAATTAAGCAAGACAGGGCCCAATTACATCAAAAATTCCAGAGCTTAGAGAGAGAGTGTAATACAGTAATGTATGTTTAGTATAAATGAATTTTTGTTTTTATTTATCATCTCATTAGATTAAAAGTGATAGTAATATTGTGTTCAAATAAATTGAAAATAACCTCTTCGGTTGTACCTGTAAAAAAAAAAAATCAAATCTTTAGAAATTGAATTATATGATCAAATTCAATTGAATGATCTCTTTATCTTACAAAATTATGTATGAGACTCCGAAACTTAATGAAAAAAAGTCAGCTTTCATATATACAAGACAAGCCAAACACACACATTCAAGAAAATAATAAAAATAAAAAAAGAGAGAGGAGACAAAGAGAGACGATTTGGTCAGAGCATAAAAAAATCCTCCATTAAGAGTTCTGAGTAGTGAAGAGTGGTTGAAATTTTAACTAGAGATTAGAAGAAGCACACGATTAGGAAAGGAAAAAAAAAAAGGCCTGTGAATTTTAATGAAAAACACAGAGAGTGCCATAGAAATGACGAAGATCGGTAGAAAGAGATGTAGGATATATGATTCTCGAGTAGTTGCAGAAGAAAACGCAGACCACTCGCTCAAAAAGGAAAGAAAATTTAAGCGTAAATCTTGAAGCTTGGTAATGTTATCATCAATGGCAATTTTGGATGTTCTGGGTTAGAGAATTTTTGTTCCATCTATTACCCCTCTAGGAGAGATCATGTGTTCCGCACATGGCATTATATATATAGGGAAATTCTAGTGTGGGAGGGCAAAATCCCTCTTATTTTGCAGAAGTGGATTCTAATTGATTTTATTGGTTAAAAACTAAGAATTATAATATTTATTATAGATTTCACCCCACTTAATGTTAATTCTCAAAGAAAGAGAAACATCTCCTATAAAACAACTCATCTCTTTTATGGTTTACTTTTTTTTTCTCTTAGACTTAGATAACTTCTCAAAAGACGATACAACCACCATTATTGTAGATCGAGAGATAAAAATGCTAAAAAATAAAGCAAATAAAATCAATAACCACCATTATTTTATTTTTTTTTTTAAAGGCACCATTATTTTTATCTCTATAGCATACAATGGCTGAAGTTTGCTTAATCCTTTAAAAAGTTTTCCTTCACGAAAGATCCACTTGAATTTAGAATTCTTTTTTTTCTCCTTTAATTTTATTTTTTATTTCATAGTGTTATAAAAAGTTGCGGTTCACACTTCCTCAAAAATGGAAAAAAATAACAAAACAAAATAAAAAATAATTTTATGGAGATCATGAAATACATATGTTTTTCTAATTCTCTTAAACCAGTATTGATATTTTATGTCAGTTATCGAATATTTAGTTGGCCTAAACAACAACTGTTCTTCACTTTTTAAGCAATGTGGCTTTTTTTTTGTGTTTTTTTATTTCCTATAAAAATACAAATTATAGGTTGAAGATGAGCATAGCATAATCCTGTATACTAGGGTTTACATAAACTTTTATTATATTATCCCTTTGATTTAATCTGAGGGTCCAAAAAATGTTCCTACGAGTAAGAGGGATTTTTCTCCTCCTATACTAGAACTCCCCATATGAGTTAGGTTGAGCAACAAACCCGATAATCCAAAAAAACTGATTAACCCGACCAATAAAAACTCAAAAAAAAAAAAATTGATGTCAACGGGAGCTAATTTCAACTCAACCAAATATACAATAGTCAGGTTAGAAGCGGGTCCCAACCCGTCCAATTAAATAAACATATCTATTCATTATTTAATTTGTTTTTACATATAGGGCACTAATCCAGTAGGTATTTTGTTTTTACTTATTTTGTCTAATTAAAATTATTCACGCATATTTTTCATAGTTAAAGATAGAGAGAGAGAAAAACATTAAATAAAGTGTATTTATTTTTATTATTTTTTTCCTAACTACTCAAATTATAATAACTATTAAAACATAATCCAACGGCTTAATGGCTAAAAAAAACCTATAAATAGCTATAAAAAAATGTCTATTGAATTGAGAACTTACATATATAATACATTTATGAAAATTGGGAAAAAGACAAAAACACAACACGCCTATGTCTAACTTCTATCGTGTGAGCCCTCTCATTTCAAATCTTTCCTTTTCCACTCTCTCACCGCCGCCTTACTCTCTTACTCTATCCCGTCACCATCGAAATCCCTCCATATTCCATCCCAAGCTCTTTATCCGAAGCTCTCGACTTCCGAAGACCTCTCTCCCTGCACCCGTACGTCGACTTGGGCCCTCTCTTCCCACGCATCAACCTCGACCTTCTCTCGACATGTCGTCAACCTAGGCCTTCTCTCCCACGCCATCGACCTCTCCGTCCATGCTTCAAAAGCAGTAAAGGATGCTAGTGATCTTAAAGGATATCCATGAGAAAAGTTTGCTAAGTGGTGACGACTCAATTTACAGAGGTTAGAAAAAGAGGCAAATTTGGTATCTCTAGATGGCAATGACTGTGATCTCTTTTCCTTTGCTTCATGTGAATTTTCTTGAAAACAAGACGAAGTGGATTGGGCTCAAGTGGTAAGAGTACTCGTTATCTGGGATTTCGGTCCTAGGTTCGAGTTATACCGGAGTAAGCGTAAAAACCTATTATCCATAATAGAGTGGAGTGTGAATTGTGGAGCAGTAGCTATTTTCCTTTAATTTGGTAGAGTGTGAATTGTGTAGTAGTAGGTATTTTCTTTTAATTTGTAATAAGTGGAGGTCATTAGTTAAGCCCTACTTTTTTTATTAAAAAAAATAAATCAAACAAAACTAGTAAAATAAAAAATTCCATAAAATAAAATGATACGTCATTTTCCATATAATTCAACAAAAACTTTTTTCTTCTTTTCGAAATCTGAATAGCTAAATTCATTAGGATCAATTATTTTTTTAAATGTGTGCACACACAAATTCAGTTCATAAGAGTCTTATCTGGTAATTTCAACTACTTGAATCTTGAATATGCACAAAGATCGGACTTTATGGCTCTGTTTGGAATTTGGAGGAGAAAAAAAATAATAAGAAAATATCAAGGAAANATTTTGAAACTTTTGGCTTTGCTAATTTGTCATGATTCTATATACTAAAGCATAATATCAAATCGAATTCTCATTTTTCTTGAAAAAAATTTCCATAATTTATTTGTTTGAATGGAAACAAGAGAAAATAGAATTCTTTGAATTTTTCTTTTCCTTTCCCTCCAAAAAAAATCAGGTTTCAAACGGAGCCAATGATTAGTTTAGTTGCCTAAATTGAGTTATAAATATTAAACAAAACACGCAAAATATATAATCGAACCTTAATTTTTGAAGACAAGTCCAGAAAATATGAAAATTCCACAAATCAATTTCACTCCAAAATGGAAAATAAAAAAAAATTAATAAGAGAAACAGAGATTCTATTAGGGTTAAATTTCGTTCCTCTCAATTTAGACTTCCAAGTGTCCATAGTATGATTGTAACTGGAAAAATATTTGTTAGTTATAATTTTAGGTTTGTTGTGCTTGAAAATGATATGCTCGAGTCCATTCAGTTTAGGAGGGATAGATTTCATTCATCCTATTTAAGGATGAGTGGATTCGAGGAGATATATCTAGGAGTAAGTATATGACTCTTTGGAAAGGAGTGCGTGACGGATTAATATGGGATAAACGTATTTCAATCATCGAGGAGTCCAACTTAGTGTGAAATGTTTATGGAATTTAGGATTCCATCCATCTAGCTCATGGTTGACTCGACTCATCTATAACATAATTGTCCAACTAGATATTCTAAATTTGTTATACTTTGAATAAAGAAAATTCTATTAACTGTCCAATACGAGGTTGTCCATGTCCGTTTTCCTATAAGTAGGGTTTTGATTTTTGAATATTTAATGAGGATTGTCCATATTATTATTTTTGTTTTAAGAATTCTTGATGGATTAGTAAGATCGGGTACGTATCCAAATCTAATCTAGTTACCCATTTTATTATTATTATTATTATTATTATAGATAATTATCAAGAATCCTATTTGAGAAAGACACTCAATTTAAGCCTATAAATATGCATTATTTCTTTCAATTTTATTCATCTACTTGAGCGTTGGAGTCTTTTTTGTTTTTCTAGTACCCAGCTCCCAAAAGATTTTGAGAGATCTACTTAGTTATGGTGGCTCCAGTTATCATCACATATCTAAGGGAGAAATCCTTATCCGGATAAAAGTTTATGTAAAATTAAAAATAAAAAGGAAATAACATATGTTTATTAAAAATGAACCCAATCCTAACAAGTAAAACTCATTGAAAAAAATAAAATAAAATAGACTAATGTAACGGAAATAAATTTCTTAACATTACTCAGTCGGCCGGGAGATAGATATTGTTTGTCATTTATCAAAATATTAATTAATTCTTTGATGCATAATGGAGAATTTAAAGTTAAAAAATAATCACAAAGATATATATATAGACACTAATCAGTATGTATTTTTTTTTTTTACTATTATTTTGGCCAATTAACATTAGTCACGCACGTCTTTTTATGGTAAAAAAAAGGAGAGAAAAGTATTAAATAATGAGTATTTATTTTTTCGACTACTCAAATTATGGTAATTATTAGATCATGATCAAATGACTAAAAACCAAAATATCTATGGATAAGTAAAAAAAAAAAAAAAAACATTTATATATATTAAATATGATCGGTGCAGTCCTAACAAATGATCCCTAATAATTTGGAACACTTCTTAAAACCAACTAATAATTTGGAACACTTCTTAAAACCAAAAACAAAAATTAGAGTTTGAGAGAGTTTTCGGTTAGTGCCTAATAATATCAAAATTTTCAAAGGGAAAAAAAGGAAAGAAAGAAAAAAAAAAGAAAAACGATAGAGTCCTAATAGAACTAATATTCTTTCCTTCGCTATATATATAATACACATGTTTATAAATACTCGGAAATTCTCCGACGAAAAAAAAAAATTATCTTCAACATCGATCAAGAGACTATATAAAGGAGAAGTCTTGGACCGTTCGTTTGCGAACCATTCCTCTTCAGAAGAATATGATAACCATTTCTCAACCTGCACTGATTATGAAATAGGAAGCATTAAGCAAGGACATTTGATTATGAAATGGTCGATAAACGGCAGCACTAACGTAACCTCCAAAAAAGAGATTCTTTACTGGATGAAATATTCCTGCAAGTTATTTTTATTTATTTTTTAATAATATAGCATCAAAAAACTATATGCTAGAACCTTAACACTGGTTTCTATTGGCTAATTATTCTGTCTAGGACTGTAATATTCCCCATAATGGGATTATTATTCAGAGAGAAATACTAGCTGTACTCTCTTTTAGATTTTCTTTTACACTCTCCAAGTTTTCCTCTTGAATTCCACTATGCATTATTAAGATATTAAACTGGATAGTGAAATCCATGTGTCAAATTGTAAGATTAGAAAGTGTAAAACGTATATTCTACTATGCATTATTAAAATATTAAACTGATAGTGGAATCTACATGTCAAATTGTGAGATTGGAGAGTTTAAAAAAAATGCAAAAGATAGTGTCTTTAGCACTCCTCTTATTTAGAATGTGACTATTATTCACTAGGTTTCTCTAAATGGCCTAATGTTACCTGTAAAAGCAAGAATCCATATGTAGGAATATTATACTTTATCACCAAATTAATTTTCTTTTGCAGTAGAATTACCAAATTTATAAAAATAGGAGCATTACTCCATGGTTTCCTAAATACACCCTCATATTAAAAGAAACGACTGATCATTTAAATTTATACAAGTTTTTTATTTTATTTTATTTTATAATATAGCATCAAAAAACTATATGTTAGAACCTTAACACTAGCTTCTATTGGCAAATTATTCTGTCTACGCCTACAATTCTCTCCATAATGGGACTATTATTCAGATAGGAATACTAGCTGCACTTTCTTTTAGACCTTCTTTTACACTCTCCAAGTTTTCTCTTGAATTCTACTATGCATTATTAAAATATTAATATGGATAGTGGAATCTATGTATCAAATTATAAGATTAGAGGGTGTAAAACGTATATTCTACTATGTATTATTAAAATATTAAACTGAATAACAGAATCTATGTGTCAAATTGTGAGATTAGAGAGTGTAAAAAAGAGTGCGAAAGAGAGTATCTTTAGCACTCCTCTTATTTAGAATGTGACTATTATTCACTAGGTTTCTCTAAGGGCCTAATGCTACCTGTTGAAGCAAGAATCCATATGTAGGAATATTATATTTTATCACCAAATTAATTTTCTTTTGCAGTGGAATTACCAAATTTATAAAAATAGGAGCATTACTCCTTAGTTTTCTAAATACACCCACAGATTAAAAGGAAAGACTGATCATTTAAATTTATACAAGAAATAAATTAAAGGGAAAAGGAAAAAGAAAAAACTTGATGGAAATGTTACATATCAAGAAATCATCTCAAGTATGTCCAAAAACATATAATGTGATAACAAGCTTCTACACAAAGCAAATAAACTTAGTGATATATAGGATAGTACGAGAAAATAAATAGAAAGGGTAGAGATAGATGAATGGATAAAAAAGTAACAAATCTAATCAAAAATTCAAGAAAGAACTAGAATAATACATAGACGAGAAAATATTAACGATTTAGTTGCATTCATTCATAACAAACTGAAAGCAATAACATAGATAGCCCGTTTATAGAGAGGCAATTTGATACAACTAGGAAAGTAAATAAATCTTAAAAACTAATAAAAACACTTAACTTAAGCTAATCACTCAAAAATTAAAATAACCTAACTATCAAATAAAATCTATTAAATACTAGTAATAATAATAATTTCCTAATATATTATATTCTTTATTTGTATCATTCTCCTAGAGTTCAAGAACTAGACTCCAGCGATTTAAAACTCAAATACATCATCAATTAACAATCTGAAGCATAGAAAGATCAGCAAAGTAGAAGTCTTGATGCTTGATAAAGAGGAAGAATCATGAAACATAAAGGCTTTGCTCCATTCTCTTCTCAATATAGGATAGGTCGGAACACCTTAAGATGGGTCAAAAAATTCTCTTACATAGAAAATTAGGCCAATAGTCATATTAGAAAGAAAATCAAATAAATATATATACATTCGGTCCAAATTTTGGAAGTTATTATTTAAGTTTATATGTAAGTGGACTACCAACAATGGGCTCAACTAGAGTTGAATTTTGTTGCACAACATGTTCAACTATATATAGATTCCGCATAAATTCATCAAAAGTTAGGCTCATTAGAATGGTTGTCAATATTGCGAACATGGCACCAAAAGATGTCTAACACAAGCACTATATGTGTAATTCTAGCCAGTGTCCGAGGAGCACATTAATAGGGAGCTAGCATCTTTGATAATAGTGGTCATAGTAGTACCTGCAAAGATGGGATGAGTTATAACAATAGGGCTCACGGTAAAATTGGGCATGAACATAAGGGACATGTAGTATTGTTGATAAGCAAAAGAGTTTTAAGAATTTATATATATATATATATATATAATAAATTAGCATAGATCAAAACACATATTAATCAATTTTTCAACTAATAAAATCATAAGACAAAGTGTGAATGTAAAAACATATATTACCAGAGTGTTCAAGGGCTAGAGGATGTAGATCTATGGTTGTTTGGTAGAAGGAAGCAACTAAAACAAAGCTGAAAGTCTGAGAATAAATAGCAGCGACTTTGGAGCTTTCGGATTTGTTTACGACAGGGAACGGAATTTGAAGTAGACTGGTGGTGAAAATGGTTCGATGAAGACTTATAGGAGAAGGTGGTAGGGGCTGGAAGTAACGTGCAGAGCTAATTGTGTGTGTATTTTTTTGGAACAAAAAATGGGCTGCTTTCCAATGTTCATAAGAACAAATTTTTTTTTGGACGAAAATTAGAAAAATAAGGCGTAAATTTATCTTTTTTTTTTCCCTTTTCTTGGTTTTTCAATGGCAGGAACAGCAAAAAGGTAGGCAAGAGAAAACTAGACTAGGCTTCGATATGAATTGATATAGGCTATAATATGAAAAAAAAAAAAAAAAAAGCAATAGAACTGATTAAAATTTAATGAAGAACTAGAATGATCTAAAGAGAGAAAATATTAACGTTTCAATTTCATAACATACTGAAAGTAATAACATAGATGACCTATTTGTTGATAGGCAATTCACTAAATAACATTAACAACAATAAATTAAAAAATAGTTACTCAAAATTAAAATAACCTAACAATCAAATAAAATGTAATAAATAACAATAATACTAATTTCTTAATATATTCTATTCTTGGTCTGCATCACCTAGTTATTGTTGTTTATCTCTCTATGACAATCCATACAAGTATGTATGAGTACTACAAAATACCAAAAGAATTAAATCATACTCTAGTTGCATTAATGCAGCTTTATATAATGGGAATCATAGAAAATTACCGGCTAAAGTTGTCACAATGACTGGAATATCTTGCAAGCCTTCTGAGATCAATAAAATCTTGAGATTGCAAAGTCATAAGATTATCGAAAGGAAACTCGGCATCAACCATGAAATCTATTCTTCCATTGAAAATAAGGTAGGAAACAACTTTTGATGAATTATCAGAAATACAATTTCATCATTCGTATCAACCTCGAAATAAAGTTTCGACTTCAAATTTGGATTTAGTGAAGTCAAAAAATGAGTTTTGTCATATAACATCAATATGTTTCAAAGTGGCACGAATTCTAAGGCTCATGAATAGTGCCATTTTGTGTGTCACGGACCAGGTCTCGGTCTGGAACCTAAATTTGACAAATTATATGTCTAACCTAGCTATGTTGGGCGTTAGAAATTAAATGATGACCACCATTTTTGGGCATTAGGAATTAAACAGTGACTTCCATTTCTCATTTTGAGGCTCTGTTAGAGAAGTCACTTTTCAAAGTGAGCTTACTGAAATCTCGAAACGATCGTCTGACCAAACAACTAACGGGAGATTTTTCGAATGTTGTTAGTATGATATAGCTATCATCTCGAGGTAGGGGTTCAATTACCTGATTTTATACTTGTTTTGATTTATAATTACATTATAATTAATTTATGAAAAATCGTGGTTTACGCGATGATTTAATAAATTATGGAAATATATTGGATTATATTGGGATTGGACGGTGTGAATTTTTATACATATTTTTAAATTGAGATTATAAGCTAATATAATGATGTGCTGCCCATGTTACAATAAGTTCCAGAATAATACCAAGTGGGATTTTAAAGCATGATTCGATTAATTCCTTGATGCATGGTTATTGTGAACTATTAAATATTGTACATACCATAAGATCACACATGAGATACATCTTAGGCATCGCAGTGTTTAATGGGGGGCTAGTATCCCCGCCCTCGGTGAGAGCCAGTAAACCCGTGCGGGGTCTTTTGATTACCCCCACTCGGTAGGCTTACACATTTAGTTATTCCTCTGATTCAGTAGGCATAGATATATGGGTGTCCCTCTGGTTTTCTGGGATATGTATCAGGCAGAGAGTACTTAGTACACGTAGTACGAGTTACTCTAGTTCGTGATGTGAGGATATGAGTTTGATGAACATCTAATTCTGTACATTTGTTATGGAATTATATCATCATTATACACTTAGAGTTTCATTAAATTCCCTAATCTAAAGCACTTTTGTAGATATAGGCATAAAAATAAGAATTAACCTTAATTTGTGCTAAATGTTAGATTCTGCATAGGTTTTGTAAAATGGGCACAGATTCTAAACTACATAGGAGATTGATCAAATTCTTGAACCCATTGATTTTGGACTCAATTCCTCACTAAATCTAATTTAAAAGATCTGCACAAATTATTTCAAAATGGTTTTCAAAAGGACAACATTGCAAATTGGACCGCATTAAAGCTCAGCCCGATACCCTGTAATTTTGGCCCATTCTAGCCTCAATACAATCTCCAATTGAGTGCTTCTTGATGCTTCTTGTTCTTTGAGAAAATTCCAAAGAAGCCAAAATCTAGGTGAAAATATCGGATTTTTCTAGATGATAAGATCAGCAACTAATTTTGACTCAGCAGAAACTATCTTTACCATTTCTGCTCAAAGTCAAGAAATACGGCTATAGTGGATATAATTTTGGTGGAATACAACTCTTAAGAGATAATACTTCATTTTCTTTTCTTTGATCAAGACCTTTTCTGTTCAAATTCATAGAGTTCCCGATGCATATTTGGAAGGGATAGAATCTGCCAAAACAAAGTACTAACTTGCACTTATCCTTAGCCTACAAATTTTGACTTTGTGTCTCCAAATTTTTCTATAAATAGATGCTTAAGCTAGGCTTAGGAGGCATCTTGGTTTGAGATTAAGATCACTCTCTTTTGTTCTCCTTTTGTTATTCATATGTTATAATCTTGCTTTGCCTTCAAAATAGTTAGAGTTTTGTGTTTAAAGCTATGTTCATACTTGTTGTCCTTCTTCGTCATGTTTATTTAATCTTGTATGTTGCGAAGGTAAAAGGATGAATCTCTTGGGGGAAAAAATAGGTATAATCTAAACTCTAAGTGGACCTCATTGTTTATATCCTTTAATCACTATTACACTTGTGCTACTTAATTTTCTTAATCAATCTTAATACCCTCCTTGTTAAGTGGTGGGTTTTAATTTATTGGAATCAACCTTTGGCACCACAAATACTTAATTCTTTTTGTACCGGTTGTACTAAGAAGAGATTTTGATTTGTTGTGGACATAAGGTGGTACCATGAATGTTTGACCACATTTGCAAGTATTGGCCTTATCAAAGAAGGTAATTAAGAAAACTAATCTAACCATATAAATAAGTAATAATGGATCTTTAATGATAAATCCTCCGATTGGAATCTCCGTTGTGTGTGGATTCAAATTGAGTGATAAAAGAGCTTAGATTATACTTATTTGATGTACCCAAGAATAGATCCCATAATCTTAGTAAGTGTTTAATTTTGCAACTTCATATCATTATATTTCTGTCACTTTGTTTTATATTGTTATAATCATCATATAATATAATTTCTCCCATTATTTTTTGTAATATTGTTCTTGTCTTATTCACTAACCTTCATGCGGATTGACCGCGGTCTTATCGAGTAATTTATTACTTTGACACTCCTGCACTTGGGAGAAGACTTCATTAATTTGAACTAGAAGAGCTCAACAATAAGAAGAATGATCTCAAAATACCTCTAATTTATTTGGGTAATTTTTCACTAATCTTGGAGATTTTGGGGATAATCTCCCCCCCATACTAAATCAGGTTATATTGTATTAGCCACTTTTTATTTAACATATATTGTGTTTTTTTTTTCTTTTTAACTCTGTGTATTTTTAATTTCATGTTCATCAATTTTAAACTTTTATCTACTATGTTGCAATGAAAGTTTTTTTTGTTAAATTTAATTGAGTGTTTATTATTTTATTAATTGTTAAGCATACACAGTTTTAATTATTTCTAAACATGTAACATTTTTTATAATCAAATTGAAACTATTAAATTAATTAACCTTTATTTAAATTAACTTAACAATTAATATAAAATCATTTATAATAATTAACACAATTTAAATGTAGCAACTTTGACCAAGGATATATGTAGAATTAGAAATTTAAAAAGGTACTACATTTTTGGAAGTTGAACAAAAAAATATAAAAGAAAAAAAAAAAGAGCAAAATAGCATTGTGTGCCATTTGCTACAGTACCAAGCAGAAATGGCATCGCACTGTAGCACCCCTCATTTTGCCGCGGATTTGCAGCTGTGATTTTGATTGCATATTGATACAGTAGTCAAATACCATCTAATTGCTAATTTCAACTTAATTTGGATTGAATAAATGACCAAGAAAACAGATTTTTTTGAAACGAAAAAGTGCTATATATATATATTGCATAGCAAAGAAAATAATTGTTATACATATGTAATCGGCTCAAAATAAGTGGTATTGGTCTAACATTTTCCGCGTCTATTGGAGGCTTATTAATAAAAAAAGGTCGAAAATGGTTACTGCCTTTTTTTTTTTTTTTTGGTTCCCAAATGAATGATTACTAGTCGTTAAAGCTTACAAAAGTGACAAGCACTTTAATAAAAAAAAAAAATACTTGTAAAGTAAAATTACAAAACTAAGGAAGCGGAGATAGATAATTAAGAGAGATTGGAAGATCTTTAGCTAGCTGTTAGTTAGTGTAAGAATTGAATAAAACTAAGCATATAACTCATAACAATTTCAATATATACTTGCTGAATTGATAGATGATCATTAGTTATTGTTTTTGTTTTCGGATTTTTGGCATGTTTTGTCCATATTTGCAGATTGGCAAAATAATCCCTAAGTCAATTTTTTTTTACAATTAACTCCAACATAATTAAGATGCCTAAAACCCTTTGTATTATGAGTACTACTAAATTTATTTTTAAAAAACGATACATTTCACTAATATCAAAAGACAATAATTAAACTGTCAAGTCAATTGGCACTATTATATTGATAAAATAATAAGGAAGTAACGCTAGGACATCATAAGGTTCATACACTAAATCCCACAAAAAATTAGTTATTACCACCTAGGAGTGGCAATCTGTGTCGTGTCGTGTTTAACCTAATTAAATCGTGTCGTTAACAGGTTAACCCACATGCACCTATTTAATGAAAACGACGTGCAGATTGATGGGTCAAAACATATATAAATAGTATAATTATTAGTTTACTCGATTTTTTTAATTAAGTTTTACTATAGTAAGAGAAATTAATTCATTAGTTTTATGTTTTTTATTTTATTTACAAGAAATTCATGAAAAAATATTTTTTTAAAAATAATTATTTAATATAATTTATTAAAAAATTACTTAATCGTGTCAATTCGAATCAATTTCGTGTCAAATAGGTTCAATTAATCGTGCGAATTTCGAGTCGTGTTATCGTGTCATGACCTATAGTGTCACCTCTATTACCACCAGAATATCTTAGGCGCCCATTGCATCAATAGTAAACATGTGATTTAGGTGCAAGACTGGGTCTGGGTGTATCCCGCAGCAACTGTGGAGAGATGCTGCTTAGAACATGTGATGTACGTGCACGACTGGGTGGATCCCACAGCACAACTGTGGAGAGATGCTTGCTGCTCTCTTTTTTTTTTTTTGAAATCCGTGATGCTGCTTTTTTTATTATTGCTTCTAACATGTAAAAAAGATCCAAAACATGCAGTCCCCACCTTACCATACTATCACTTTAATGGATTCTGGCACAAAAAACTTCGGAATTGGCATCAATCTATATAGCTAACATTTTGAATGCCAGCTGAATCTATCTCCACCATTTCGACTAGCCTTAATTTACAGCTTTGAAACATGAAGACACTGATTCTCCTTGTTTTACAAACAGCTCTACTTCTTACTATCTCCCAAAATTTGCACGTGGCTGCAGCGGAGGAGGAAACACAAAAGAGGACTTACATTGTCCACATGGACAAGTCCAGCAAGCCAGCAGCTTTCGACGATCATTTCAATTGGTATGAGTCCTCTTTGAAAGCGGTATCTGAATCAGCCAACATGTTTTATACGTACAACCACGCCATTCACGGCTTCGCCACGAGGCTGAGTGAGAAAGAAGCAGAGTTGCTGAAAAGGCGGCCAGGCGTGCTCTCTGTTATACCCGAAATGAGATATGAGGCGCTGACAACAAGGACCCCCGAGTTCCTTGGGCTGGAGAATACGGCGCCGTTTTTACCTGGATCAAAGATATTGAGTGATTTGGTGATTGGTGTTCTGGACACTGGCGTATGGCCGGAGAGCCCAAGCTACCACGACAGAGGCCTCGGGCCAATACCGAGAGGTTGGAAAGGCAAATGCGAGGTGGGCCATAACTTCAACTCGTCCAGCTGCAACAGAAAACTGATTGGGGCCAGGTTTTTCTATAAAGGCTACGAACACGCGATGGGCCATCCTATTGACGAGAAATCCGAATCGAAATCACCGAGAGACGACGAAGGTCATGGAACTCACACCTCCTCAACCGCAGCTGGTTCGGCTGTATCGGGTGCCAACTTCTTGGGCTACGCTTACGGGACGGCGAGAGGGATTGCTCACACTGCCCGGGTTGCTACTTACAAGGTTCTCTGGAAAGGCGGCAGTTTCGGCTGCGACCTTTTAGCCGCCATAGATAAGGCCATCGACGATGGGGTCCACATTCTGTCCTTGTCTTTAGGTCCTACAAGCGGCGGTTCACCCGATTACTTCGAGGACACCATCGCCATCCCCGCTTTCGCCGCGACCGAGCGTGGAATCCTAGTATCGGCAGCTGCCGGAAACGCGGGGCCACGTGAGGCAAGCGTGTCGAACGTAGCGCCTTGGATGATCACTGTCGGTGCTGGGACAATCGACCGCGATTTCCCGGCTTACCTCAAACTCGGAAACGGCAAAAATTTCAAAGGTGACTCGGGCCTCTACGTCGGGAAACCTTTAACCGATAACTTAGTTCCGATTGTTTATGGGAGTAGTAAGAACTCCACGGACAGTCTTTATTGTCTGCCAGGCTCTTTAATCCCAAAAGAGGTTTCGGGAAAAATAGTGATATGCAATCTGGGGGAAAACGCGAACCCCGAGAAAAGTCTAGTGGTGAAAGACGCTGGCGGCGTTGGGACGATCTTAATTAACTATAAAGATTTTTCACACGGGGATGGTAATACAGATGCGCATTTCGTGCCTACAGTGACTGTTAGTCGAGAACAAGGTGTGAAGATAAAGGCTTATCTTGAATCAGTAGCTAATCCAACGGCCACAATCATCCAGAAAGGCATGAAATTAGGCGTTCAACCTTCACCCAGAGTTGCAGCTTTCAGCTCCCGAGGTCCAAATGGAGCCACATTCGAACTGCTCAAACCGGACGTAATAGCCCCAGGAGTAAATATCCTAGCTGCGTGGACCGGTGCAGTTGGGCCAACCAAATTGCGCGCGGACAAGAAGCGGGTCAACTTCAACATCATATCGGGTACGTCCATGGCTTGCCCTCACGTCAGTGGGCTAGCTGCCCTGATCAAATCTGTCCACCCAAGATGGAGCCCTGCTGCTATTAGATCGGCCCTCATGACCACCGCCTACTCCACTTACAAAAACGGTGAAACCATACAAGACGCCGTCACCGCAAGTCCAGCGACGCCGTTTGATTATGGGGCTGGACACGTGGATCCCGTGGCAGCCCTCCATCCGGGACTCGTCTACGATGCTTCCGTAGAAGACTACATAAGGTTCCTCTGTGCCTCAAACTACACTAGGAAGCAGATTAAGACTGTGACTAGGAGAGACTTCGACTGCAACAAAGGGAAGAAGAAATACAGTTTCGGAGATCTTAACTACCCTTCTTTTTCGGTTGCCTTCGATGCAGCATCCGATGAAGATGGCGGAGATGATAAGATATCTACCATTACATACACCAGAACTGTGACAAATGTTGGAAGTAGCCCGGCAACGTACAAAGTCTCAGTGTCGAAGGTTGAGTTGGTCAAGATCTCGGTCAAACCATTAACGTTGACTTTCACGAAGCCATATGAGAAGCGGACTTACGCTGTTACGTTTACTGCAGGGTCTATGCCTTGGTCTACTACTGAGTTTGCTCGTCTGGAATGGTCGGATGGGAAACACGTTGTTGGGAGTCCTATCGCTTTTAGCTGGTTTTGATTTAAAAATAACCAGTAAACATTAAAATAGCTGGTTGGTGTGGTAAATCAGAGCACGGGGGTTTGTACAAAAATAATGGAAATAGATCGATCAAACTGTGTTTATATGTTCACACAAATAATGGAAATAGATCGATCAAAGTGTGTTAATATGTACATCACCTTGTGTGATTTCGTTTCGCAGAAGTTAATAATTGTATGGAACCGATCCATCAAAGCCATGAATACCGCTTTGTATGATTTCGTTTCAGTTTGTTTACTTCGCTAAGTACTTGGGTGAAGTTGATTTCCTAATATAATGTTAGTTAATTATTTCTTTTTCAGGTGCTTTCATCATCAGTGATTAATAATTTTCGCGCAAAAAATTGATGAACTGAAATTGACTTTCTTAAAGTGTTGATAAATTTTCCACTCAATACTGAGAATACACGACGATGGAGCTGTAAAGGAAATTTAGTCCGACAAACCCATGCACAAGAAGTACTCTGACAAACCCAAACACTGAACAACACCTATTAAAATTGATTTATTCATGGATAACATCAGATGGTGTTCACCATGTGAATAAAAGTGGCGACCAAGATTATACACTAGGTGACCACATTCAAAGGGTGCTCACCACCTAATAAACAAATTTGTGTCCAGGAGATTGTCACCCACATATGAATTAACAACAATGTTCTCACCCTTGGGAGAGCTGAAATGATCTGTACGTACTCACGCCTAGGTCATGAGGCTACATACATAAGTCTATCATGGTGAGTCCAGTTTGTGCACTGGTGAGTCCAGTTTGTGCATGTACAAATGGGCATGATTTACTTAATTAGAAACGGACAGGTACCCGTACCACCAGCCTTACATAGGATGCTAAACACCAAATAAGACTAGGTTATACGCCGCACACTTTTCAAAATTTTTTTAAATCTTGTGAACTTTCACTTTCTTTCTAAATAATTTATTGATTTTACCTTTAATAATTGTACGATCAAGTCAAATTTATTTGTTTGGCAGGCATGGCGCCACCTTCGTAAAGAATTGTAGCTGCACTCATCATTGCTCACCACTTCCGGCCACTGTACTTTGAGATTGGCCACCCATATTAAACAAAGTCCATTCTAACATTGTGCGCGGTAAAGATTGGTCAACTATCGAATATCGAAAAACCACACCAATAATAAGAATTGCAATCAATATGGAATAGTACGACTATCCATACCAAGCCACAATATATAACACGGACGTCCTTTTATGTATATATAGACTAATATTGGTGTCGTTATCACGTACCTAATGTTTTTGCTTTTTGTTAATTAAAATATAAAATAAAATATTTTTGATAACTAGTACTTTCTATTTTTAAGAGTGAAAATCAAAAGGGAGAGCAACAAGGGAAAAAGGAAAGAGCGCATGAGAGAGAGAAAAAATAGTATTTGTCTAAATAAATTTTAAAAGTTGTATTTTCAAAATTAAACTTTAAAAACTGATATTTTTCTAAATAAATTGCAAGTTTTCAAAAAATAAATTGAGGAAACTACAACACGTACCCTATTTTTAGGCTATGTGTTAATGAATATCCTTTTTTTCATTTTATTGATTAATATATCCCTTTTTAAGGTATAATAATTATAAATTACCGTTATAACCATGTGTAAGTTAATTGGATATATTCATATATATAATCAATTTACTAATATACATAATTTATTTACTATAGTATATAATTCATTTACTGATATATAAAATTTATTTATTATAGTCCATAATTCATTTACAGGTGCATATAACTCATTTACCATAGGACATGCATAATTCATTTATTGAAGTATAAAATTAATTTACTGTAATATAATTTATTTACCGGAGTATATAATTTATTAATCATAGTACATAATTAATTTATGGGTGCATATAATTCATTTACCGTAATATATCATTCATTTATTATAATACATAATTCATTTACTGATGTATAAAATTTATTTATCACAGTAAATAAATAATAAATTAGTAGTATATCAATTAGTTACATAAATATTTAAATAAAAATAGTAATAAATGCCTAAATGTTATATAATTAGAGTTAGTAAGATGATTTACTCCGAAAAAGGGAAAAAAAAAAAGAATATCAACAAAAAAAGTCAATAAAGTTATTGGTGGTAAATCATTGGTGAAGAAAATATTGAAAAATGGTTTATATTTATACGATCTTAAAATGGTCCTTTCTTTGGGAAAAAAAAAATTCCACTTGACGATTTATACGATCGGTACTAAAATCAAGATCTGGGTTCCTCACATAATACTTTTGAAGTCTTGCATATCCCTGGAGTGCACGAACCCTTCTTCAATATTCACGACCGCTTCTTATTAATTGGCATTTCAAACAAAATCTTTTCCACTTCTCATTACCAAAAAATTTCAGTAAAAATAAAAATTAATTGCTTTAATCAAATTCGTAATCAGAGTAAACAATATGTCAATTTTGACTAGAATTGCTAATTAAAAAAAAAAAAAAACCTAAGGAAGGCCATGTATATTGAAATTCCCCAGGCAGTGACATAGCCTATCTCCCAATTCTCTGTATATGCCCAGGCAAAGCAATCGCTGTCGATGATCTGAGAAAAAGCTCTCCCATTTGCTTACCACGGCTTCGTCAATGGAGTTTTATGGCGGAATTTATAGTCGGAGGTCTTTGACGATGATGACAAAATGTTGAGAGAGAGAGAGAGAGAGAGAGAGAGGAGAGAGAGACGACAAAGAGCAACGAACACCAGATTTTTTTTTTTTTTTTGAGAATAATGAACACCAGATTTGAGGGAAAGTCGATCCAGATAGATTACAAGACAAAATGGTACTCTCGGTATTAAAAGAGTTTAAACAGCAAAGAAGGCATTTTTTTTTCATATAATGATAAGGGGGATATATACACTCTAAATTTACATAAAGACATTCCATTGATCAATAAAGTGATTAAAAAAGACAATTTAATGAAAAAGAAAAAGAACACCACATTTTCACCTCTCATTCTTTTTCAGTTCCCAAGAACATTCTCATTCAAAGCTCCATTCTTTTGTCTTATTATTTATTTAAAAATTTCGTTTTACACGTAATTCATCTCCTGTAGTTATAATTTCTTTGATAATCTCTTTAATCTTTAATTAAAGTAGAAAGAAATAAAATTCATTTGCTTTATACCTAGTTTATTTTGTTTAATTTTTTAACTTTTTTTCCAATACCATGTATTTTATTTTATCATGTTAATTATTTGTTTCTCTCATAGCTTTTTGTTCAATAATTTAATATTTTCATCCTAAAAAAAAACTGCTAATTTATTTTAGTTCATGAATTTGCAGGGACGAAAGTTAGTTTTAAGAGATTGCTTGGGATGCTTTTATTATGGCTTTTAATTTCTTGTCCTGACTTATCTTTTTATTTATTTTAGGACTACCTTAATAATTGCATGGGGTGCAAATATAGCTCCTTAATAATTAAAGGGGTATTTAGTGAAAGAAAGCCCAAAAAATGGGGCATTTTTGTTCACAACCCAAAAACTTTGAGCAAAATGATCACTAATTACCCTATGTTTTAAAAATGTGTGAAAAAATTCTTATGTTTTTGGAAATTCAAAATAAGTACTTTCTATTTTAAAAAAATTATCACGAAAATACTCTGTCTTAAAAAGTGTGAAAGAACTCTCGTATTATTGAAAATTCAAAATAAATATCTACTATTTGAATTATATATCATTAGCTTCCTTTAATTGGTTAAAGGCTTCAAAAAAAATTAATAAATTAATATTTTAGCCTTTATTATATTATTTTAAGGCACACACCACATTTAAAAATGAAGAGAGAAAGAATATATATGGTCTAAAACCTCTTTAAAAAATTCTTCCCTCCATTGTTGCAGCACAAATTCAGAAAAGAAAAAAAAAACTAAAATTTTCGTAAATTTTTTGTCATTTTTGAAATTTCCAAAACTTTTAGATTTTTCTTTTCTTTATGGATTTGTGCTGTAACAATGGAGAGAAGATTTTTTTTTTTTGTCACTTTCGAAATTTCTGAAAATTTTAGATTTTTTTTTCTTTTCTGGATTTGTGTTGCAACTATGGATAGAAAAGTTTTTTTTTTTTTTAAGAGACATATTTTCTATCACTTCATTTTTAAATGTAGTGGGTGCCTTAAAATAATATAATAAAGGAAAAAATATTAATTTTATTATTTTTTCTATTTAAAAAAAATTATCACTAAAATACCATGTCTTAAAAAAGTGTAAAAAGAACCCTTATATTATTGAAGACTCAAAATAAATAACTTTTATTTGAATTGTGTACCATTAGTTTCCTTTAACTAGTCAAAGGCTTCAAAAAAATTAATAAATTAATTTTTTGCTCCTTATTATATTATTTTAAGATATACACTACATTTAAAAATGAAGGGATAAAGAATACATATGGTCTAAAACCTCTGTAAAAAAAAAAAACTCCCTTCTCTTCATAGTTGCAACACAAATCTAGAAAAGAAAAAAAAACCTAAAATTTTTGGAAATTTTTGTTATTTTCGAAATTTCCAAAAATTTTATATTTTTTTTCTTTTATGGATTTATGTTGCAACTATGGAGGGAAGATTTTTTTTTCTTTTGTCACATTTGAAACTTCCTAAATTTTAGATTTTTTTTTCTCTTCTGGATTTGTGCTGCACCTATAGAGGGAAAAGATATTTTATTTTTTTAAGAGGTTTTAGACCATATATATTTTTTCTTATTTTAAGTATGGTGTGTGCCTTAAAATAATATAATAGGAGATCAAATATTAATTTTACTAATTTTTTTGAAACCAAAAAAAAAAAAAAAAAGTTTCGGGTTGACGCGACCAAGCAGACAAGTTTACTAGTCGGTTTGCAAATTGTTTTCCAGTCTATTGGATAGGGCGGATTTCAGATTCTACTTTTTTCTACCCAAAAATAATTTTATTTTTGTTGAAGAGATTTATGTCGGAAACAAAAGAAAAAAAGGAAAATGTTGGAATTGGTTAAGGGATCTTAAAATTGTTTTTTTTTTTTAAAAAAAAAAATCGCAAATGTCTTCTTACTGTATCAATTGGTGTCCTAATAATTATTGGGAGGTTCTTATTTTGAGTAAATTTGAGGAATTTTATTGTTTTTTTTTTTTGCTAAGAGGAATTTTATTGTATTGGGTGATGGATTGTTGTTCATCAGTTCGTAAATAATTGAGAAATTAGTGAAGATACTTGGGAATTTGGAACACATCATCAAGATTAGAGGTAGTATACATGTCATTAATTTGGAATGGCTATTAGAAGCCTTAAAATTTTCAACGTGTAAGAACAGTGACAGTACTGCATTTGTGATAAAATAACAAAATAAATAATGAAATAGAGTTTTTGACTGAAGTCCCCTCTTTTGTTAACCAACGGCTCCCCCATAGTTTTTTTTTTTTTTTTTATTTATTTTAAGTGGGACTTAACTAATGACCTTCACTTATTACAAACTAAAGAAAAATATCTACTATTACCTAAATCTCACCTAAATCTGTTAAAAATTTAGTATCTAAGTTATGCGGAATTGTCAAAATATTACTAGCATAGTACCATGGAGAACTCGGATCCTCCATCCGATTTTCCTATCCATTTGTCTGTTCAACTACTTATTTTTTGCCATGTCAATTAGATTTTTATTTCCCAAACTGCAGCCTTCTAACGAAGGAATGAGACCTTTCATCACGTTTATCATCTGAAAAAAAAAGTGGAAGCTACGGTCTTTGTTATCATCTCTCTCTCCTTACCCTTCGAAACCAGAAACCACGGCAGTCCTAAATTTTCAGTGTCTCAACCTTTGTTCCCATCAATTTCTAGTCTCAGGAAACAATCAAGTTCATCTAAGGCAACATAACATGAATCTGGAGACAATCAGTGTATCTATTCAGAGATTGAAAGAAGTATACAAGAAATTTGTGAAGAGATTCAAAGAGGAGTTTTAATTACAGGGATTCTTAAGTGGGTTTGGCTGCTAGAGAATGTTGGTTTTAAAATCGAATTTACAGCGGAAGTTTGGTCCTAGAATATTTAAAAAGAATTTCTCAAAACAATTGACTATATGAGTGCATAGTATTGATTCATAAAAAAATAAAATAAAATAAACAAAGGAATAAATCATATACCTCTTGTAGCTTATCAGCGGATCCTAATTTTTCTGTTTTCTAAGCCGCAATCTTTCAATCTAAGCCGCAAACACAATTGAATGAACGTATAAACGTTACATACAGTTCTTCAAACTCACACTTTTAGACACTTACAATATTTTCAACGCATAAAATTGCAAGAGTAGTTTCTAGATAGATTATGAAAATTCTTTTCTTTTTCACTCTAGTATATAGACTCTTCTAAAAAAAATATATGTACTCTTCTTCTTCTCCTAGGCTTCCTCATATATCTATATATATATATTAAATGTGATGCCCGAGATTCTCACATGCATACTAAGCCAATAATAAAAATGTTCTAATTGCATATTAGGCATCTAGAATTTATTAATACCACTTTCATAGTAACATGCTTATTCATTATGTTATGTGTATTTACATACATATTATTACACTAATGCTTGTCGAAGTGTCCCTATGTAGTGTAAAGGTTCAATACCCTCAGAAAGAGAGCTCAGTGTGCTAAATGAACAAAGAATATATTTATGAAAGTAATACTATGTGCACATACATTAAGATAACCTTTGTTGATAACTTGGTCAAATAGTAATTTTTCGGTAAAATGTAATTTTTACGCTTTTCTGAGCCGATTTCACTGTATGTTTAACACGTCAAATAGCTTTGATTCAATGTCTAGGACTCATTTATAACATTTTATTTGTCGGCTCCAGGTAAGTACAAGGTGGCATTCACGACACTGATTTGTGTTTTATTTGCACTAAGCTAGCTTAGATTCAGCTTAATCACATAACGTCATTTTTGTACATTTTAATTATTAAGTGCTAATACTATGTTTACATTATTAATTGGAGTCTAATTGACTTATTTTTATGTTTAATGATTAGTTATGGAGCTAGGTTCTACCAGATTATAATAAGATTGACCATATGGGATCACAAGTCAAAGTATGACTAGATTTCACCTTTTAAGTTGGTAGCTGGTTCTGATGACATACTAGTGTAAAAGTAGTTTTAAACTTGTTTAAACCGAAAAAGAGTTCAAATGCACTTAGATTATTCTAAGTGATCATCTTTGATGTGTATATGTGGGAATTGGATTGTTAATTATTATTATAGGTTTAAAACCATGATTTTGATCATGTGGGAATGTCCTAAAAATAGGAGAGGTGCTGTCCAAATGTTTTTAAAATTAAATGGCACCATTTAGGAGCAAATTGACTAGTTTTACAAAATTATGTATCATTTTGGATTATTTTGTGCTAATGAACTAGCATTTATATTTTAATACTTTTGAACAGTTTTTCAATGCTAGTTATTGATTGCCATGTACCTCAAGTGATTTATATACTTCTGAGTCATTTTAAGATCAAGTTTCCTGATTTGGTGAAATTCTGATTTCGGTCTTGTTCGAGTATCTTGATGCATTCTTTTGGCAAAATGTGCATTTTGAATAACAGTAAATTATGACAGGTGAATAGCACACCAATCTCTAGAGGATATTGACCCTTTCCACAATTCATTTCTGTTCAGGACATAAGGTAAGTAAAGACTTACAACTGCATCACAAGAGTTACATGGAAGATGCCATTATGTGAAACTTACTCATTCTTGAAAGTTATGAAATGGTATGTGCATGGCACGTCTTGCATGCAAATTAAGAATTTCGTTACAGAATATTTAAAAGTGAGTACCATTGTACTAATTTTATAAGATAAGTTTTAATGGCAATTGCTAGTCTATCGGAGCTGGGTAGGCAAGTTTGTTGATGCAGACTCTCCCATTGAAGCGGGACTTACGGATTTTATCATGTGTCTCGTTGAAGCGGGACAATATTAGCGTGGTGTGGGATGCTCCTTTGATGAGGGAAGGAGTTTTCAAAAACCTCACATGACGGTCGTACCTTATTTTTTCCTCTTGGCTAGGGTTTCCACCCAATGTTATCACGGCCTATCGACTTACGGGACTAGCAGTGTGCTAAAGGGCTTAACTATGAATGTTTTTAAAGAAAATGCATGGATTTAAATGTTTAAGAAAAAAAAGTGTACAATGGGAACTTGATGAGATTTTACAGCATACCTAAGCATGCATAGTTTTTACTTACTAAGCTTTAGCTCATTTTAGTCTTGTGATGCAGATGAGTAGGTATATTTTGGTGTTGACTAGCTAGTTGCCTGGCTTGCCTTTTTGTCGCCGTGATCATACAAATGTGGACGAGCTTGACTTGTGGGCGACGTTTTCGTATTACGATATTTTGGGTGTGATGTAAATACTACTGCTGATGGTAAAATAGACTGATGAAAACCTCTTTTGATTGAACATTTTGTAAAGACACTTTTAACAAGAAATGCCATGCAACTGCTTTTATTTTAAAGGTTTGGAAAGTTTAAATTTGCCCACTTTTTTATAAAAATAAAGATATGGTTTAAGAAAGAGTAATACTTCGCAGTTTAACTGTATATGACAGTATAGTTAAACTAGGAGGTATTACAGTATTAGTATCAGAGAGGAGGTTTAATCATTTCTGAAGACTGCCTACATATGTGTAATCATGTGACAAAAAGCTCAGTCAACCAGTAAGTTTTAATTTCCTGTTTAGCATTAAATTTGATGCCATATGTTATGATATGTTCTCTTTCTATTATTAGCTATTGTGCATAGATGTAAGTGAAATGGCAACTATACAGGGAATCATGCCAAGAGCTAAGGGTCAAACTAGTGAGCAAAGGAGTGATAAAAGGGGCACTATTGAGAATGAGACCAACAAGGACGCTGTTATTGGTAGGTTAACAGAGTTAGTTGAGACACAAGTAAGACAATTAGAAAGGCTAATAGAAATAGAGGAAAGACGTAGAGATTAACCACGACCACAGGCCGCAGCTAGACAAGAAACCTATGAACTAGCTTATGAAAGGTTTAGAAAGAATAAGCCTCTAGCTTTCAAGGGTGAAACTGATCCACTATTGGCAGAAGAGTGGATTCGGAGTATTGAGGATATTTTTGATTACATTATAATCACTAATGAGGAAAAGGTTTCATGTGCCACTTTTATGTTCCAGATGGATGCTAGACACTGGTGGGATTCTATGAAGTCCATCACTGATGTTAACAGGCTTACTTAGGAGCAGTTTAAGGAAATATTCTACAGAAAATATTTCAGCAATGCACATAGGATGATGAAGGCTGCTTAGTTTGTTAATCTCAAACAGGGAAGTATGTCTGTTAGTGACTACATCTGTTAGTGACTACATCAAGAAGTTTGAAGAGTTATCCCGATTTGCTCCGCACATGGTGAGTACAAATGAGCTAAAAGTAAATCAGTTGCTCCAAGGCCTCAAGGCAGAAATTTATAGGAATGTTAGGATATCTGCTCATAAAGATATGCCATATGCTGAGGTTGCAGATAAAGCTCTTGAAGCTAAAGAAGCTGAACTAAGAGTTATTAAAGCTCAAGAAATTCGCAGGAATATAAATATGGCAAGGAGAAATACAACTTTTGGAAGAGGATCTCAACCAGGGGCTAGTGGAAATAAAAGAAAGTGGCAACAGAATCAAGGAGAAAGACAAGAGCCCTAAAAATGCCAAGCTACGGGACAACAGATACAATCAACTATGACCTAAAGGACTGTTTGTCCTAAATGTAGGAAGACTCGTGGAGAATGTTTAATGGGTTCTGGTGCTTACTTCTTGTGTGAAAAATCTGGACACTTTGCAAAGAATTGTCCAAGTGTTATAGATGAGCAGAAGAAAGTCCCAGCTCGTATGTACACGATGACCAAAGAAGATGCCGAGGCGAACCCGTCTGTTGTAGCAGATGAGATTCTTGTCTCTGGTATTCCTATTCATGCATTAATAGATTCAGGTGCTACACATTCATTTGCATCACCTGCATTTGTGAGGAAATTGGGCAAAACACCAGAGTACTTGAATTTCAAATATTGTGTAACCATTCCGTCAAGAGAAACTTTATGTTCTGATCAAGTTCTCAAGGTATGTTCAATCCAAATAGCTGGTAAAGACTTGTGTGTAGATTTGATAGTATTGGATATGCAAGATTTTGAAGTCATCTTAGGTATGGATTAGTTATCTAAATACCATGCTACTATTGATTGCAATTTGAAGATGGAAGTGTTTCAGCCACCAAATATAGAGAGGTTCACTTTTATTGGTATTAGTGGAAACTCGATGATTCCAATCATTTCCTCAATAAAAGTAAGGAAGTTACTAAAGAAGGGATGCATGGGTTACTTGGCAAACATAATGGATATTAGAGAAGAGTTAAAAATGAAGCCTGTGGAAGTACCGGCAGTTAATGAATTTCCTGATGTATTTCTTGAAGATTTATCTGGGTTACTACGTGATAGAGAGATAGAGTTTGTTATTGACTTATTGCCTGGTACGGCTCCTATCTCCAAGGCACCTTATCGAATGGCTCCAGCAGAATTAAAGGAATTGAAGGTACAGTTACAAGAGTTGTTGGACAAGGGTTTTATCTGTCCAAGCTTTTCACTATGGGGTGCTCCGGTTTTGTTTGTAAAGAAGAAAAATAGTACAATGAGGCTTTATATTGATTATAGAGAGCTGAATAAGGTTACAATCAAAAATAAGTATCCCCTTCCCAGAATTGATGATTTGTTTGATCAACTGGAAGGAGCTTCTGTGTTTTCAAAGATTGATTTAAGGTCAGGATACCACCAATTGAAAATTAAGGAGGAAGATATTCTAAAAATAGCTTTCAGAACCAGATATAGACATTATGAGTTTTTAGTGATGCCCTTTGGATTAACTAATGCCCCAGCTGCTTTTATGGACATGATGAATAGAGTGTTCAAAGATTTCTTAGATAAATTCGACATAGTTTTCATCGATGATATTCTGATTTACTCACGCTTAAGAAATGAGCATATGGAACATTTGAGGACTGTTTTTGAGAATTCTTAAGGAAAAACATTTATATACTAAGTTTAAGAAATGCGAATTTTGGTTAGAGAAAGTTATCTTCCTTGGTCATGTGGTTTCTGAAAATAGTATTTCTGTGGATCCAACGAAAGTCGAAGCTGTGAGTAATTGGCCAAAACCTACAAATATTTCTGAGATTCGTAGCTTCTTGGGGTTAGCTAGTTATTATAGACATTCTGCTGAAGGGTTCTCGAAGTTGGCTTCTCTATTGACTCATTTAACAAGGAAGAATGTGAAGTTTCAATCGAACAATAATTGTGAAAAGAATTTTGAGGAATTGAAGCATCATTTGGTAACATCCCTTATACTTTCAATACCGTCTGGATCAGGAGGATTTGTTGTTTACAGTGATGCTTATACCTCTAGGCAATTGAAGGAATATGAAAATAAGTATCTTAGTCATGATTTAGAGTTAGCAACGGTTGTTTTTGTACTGAAAATTTGGAGACACTATCTTTATGGGGAGAAATATGAAATCTACACAGATTACAAGAGTCTCAAGTACTTATTTACCCAAAAGGAACTGAATATGAGACAAAGAAGATGGCTTGAACTGGTGAAAGATTATGACTGTGAGATTAACTATCATCCAGGAAAAGCCAATGTGATTGCTAATGCTCTAAGCCGGAAATCATTGGTTGCTATGACTGTTGAGTATGTTGATGTGAAGCATCTCTTAATGGATTTACATAAGTTAGAGTTAGAGATTGTGCCTACAGGTTTAACAGAAAGATTGGCAGCTCTTACTCTGTAACCAACAAGTTTAGAGAGTATCAAACAAGGCCAGAATACGGATCCCAATTTGATGAATTCAAAGGGTAAGATATAATCCGGAAAGGAGGTGGCCTTCCAGATTTCTAGTGATGGTGTAATCAGATATAGAAATAGATTGTGTGTGCCTAGTAGAATCGTAAGAAAGGAGATATTGACGGAAGCTCATACCACTCCTTACTCTGTGCATCCTGGTACTACAAAGATATATAGAGACTTAAAGATGCATTACTGGTGGCCCAGTATGAAGAAAGATGTGGTTGAGTTTGTAGAGCAGTATCTCACGTGCCAACAAGTTAAACCTGAACATCAAAGACTTGCTGATAAATTAAAGCCTTTGAACATACCCCAATAGAAATAGGAAGAGATTGCTATAGATCTTGTTGTTGGACTTCCTAAGACAACTAAGGGACATGATGCTATTTGGGTGATTGTGGATAGATATACCAAATTAGCTCATTTCCTTCCGGTTAGAATAACCTATAACCTAGACCAGTTCGCTCGGTTATATGTTCAGGAAATTGCGAGACTACATGGTGTTCCAAAAGTTATCATTTCTGACCGAGATTCTAGATTTACTTCGAAATTTTGGAGGAGTGTTCAAGAGGCAATGGATACAAAATTGGCATTTAGCACAGCTTTTCATCCTCAAACTGATGGGCAATCAGAAAGAACTATACAGACTCTTGAAGACATACTCAGAGCCTGTGTGTTAGATTTCCATAGATCTTGGAGCAAATACCTGCCACTTATAGAATTTACTTACAATAACAGTTACCAAGCTTCTATTGAAATGCCCCCATATGAAGCATTGTATGGAAGAAAGTGCAGATCTCCTATTCGTTGGGATGAGATGGGGGAGAGAAAATTTCTTGGTCCAGAATTGATAAAAGAGACAAATGAGGCAGCAGAAAAGATTCGAACAAAGATATTAGCTGCTCAAAGCAGACAGAAACGTTATTCAGATCCTCAAAGAAGAAAACTAGATTTCAACATTGGAGACAAAGTATTCTTGAAGGTTGCTCCTATAAAAGGAATAATGAGGTTTGGGAAGAAAGAAAAACTAAATCCCATATATGCAGGTCCTTTTGAGATACTGGACAAAGTTGGAGATGTTGCCTACAGACTCGCTTTGCCACCTTCATTGTCAAATGTACACAATGTATTTCATGTCTCTATGTTAAGGAGGTACATTTCAAATCCTTCACATATTTTGAACTATGAGCAACTGGAGCTAAGTCAAGACATGAGTTACAAGGAACATCCAGTGAAGATCTTGGATACAAAAGAGAAGGAACTTAGAAACAAGAAAATCCCATTGGTAAAAGTACTGTGGAAGAACCATGAAGTAGAAGAGGCCACATGAGAAAGAGAAGAAGAGATGAAGACTAAGTATGCACACTTATTTGGGTAAGCAAATTTCGGGGATGAAATTTTATAAGGAGAGGAGAATTGTGATGCCCGAGATTCTCACATGCATACTAAGCCAATAATAAACATGTTCTAATTGCATATTAGGCATCTAGAATTCATTAATACCACTTTCATAATAACATGCTTATTCATTATGTTATGTGCATTTACATACATATTATTACACTAATGCTTGTCGAAGTGTCCTGATGTAGTGTAAAGGTTCAATACCCTCAGAAAGAGAGCTCGCTGTACTAAATGAATAAAGAATATATTTATGAAAGTAATACTATGTGCACATGCATTAAAATAACCTTTGTTGATAACTTGGTCAAATAGTAATTTTTCAGTAAAATGTAATTTTTACGCTTTTCGAGCCGATTTCACTGTGTATTTAGCACGTCAAATAGCTTTGATTCAATATCTAGGACTCATTTATAATATTTTATTTGTCGGCTCTAGGTAAGCACGAGGTAGCATTCACGACACTGGTTTGTGTTTTATTTGCACTAAGTTAGCTTAGATTCAGCTTAATCGAGTAACGTCATTTTTGTGCATTTTAATTATTAAGTGCTAATACTATGTTTACATTATTAATTAGAGACTAATTGACTTATTTTTATATTTAATGATTGGTTATGGGGCTAGATTCCACCAGATTATAATAAGATTGGCCATATGGGATCATAAGTCAAAGTATGACTAGATTTCATCTTTTAAGCTAGGTTTCACTATTTTGGTCTACACTTAAGTGTATAGGAATGGTCATGAATGTGGTGAGTAAGCTAAGAGTGATATAAAGCTTGACACATGGAAAATAAAGTGTAAAATACTAAAAATATCTCTTAGAATTTAAGTTATGTCATTTCTTAGTCATTAAGTATTACTTTTAAACCAAATATGGTCATTTTCATTCTCTTTCTCTCCAGCCACGACCTGAGCCTCTCCAATACTTTTTTACACTTCTCTCAACTTCCCTTAACCATTTCCAAGAGTTTCCAAGTGGTAGAACTCAAGTTGAAGCTCTAGAAAGTAAGATATATCAAAATCAATCAAGGTAATTCTACTAGTTCTTCTTCCTAGGTCTTTTTCTTTAATTTCAATTCTCCACTTGCTCTCACATAAATAATAGTTCCTCTAGGTTCTCTTGAGTCCTAAAATCAGTTTTAAAGCCTTGAGAATCAATTTGGTGGAGGTAGAAGGCAAGAGCTTCAGTAAAAGCTCAAACTAGTCAAGGTAAGGTTTAAGTGAGATTTTGAATTTGTAGTGAATTCCCTTTATTTCAGCTCTTAAACCTAAGCTATTATTTGATGAATAATGGTCCTAGGAACCTTATATATTGCTGAAAACATAAAATTTAAGTGGAGGATTAAAGTTAGACCTTAAGCCCCAAAGTTTGCTATTTATGGAATTAAGTATTTTTATGTGTAGTAGATTAAGTTTTCTATATTTATAATCTGATTTTCTAAACTTGGAGCATCTATTTTATTGATCATATTGTTTATTACACTCATTTGATGGCTGGTTCTGATGACATACAAGTGTAAAAGTTATTTTAAACTTATTTAAACCGAAAAAGAGTTCAAGTGTACTTAGATTGTTCTAAGTGATCCTCTTTGATGTGTATATGTGGGAATTAGATTATTAATTATTATTACAGGTTTAAAACCATTATTTTGATCATGTGGGAATATCCTAAAAATAGGGGAGGTACTGTCCAAATGTTTTTAAAATAAAATGGCACCATTTAGGAGCAAATGGACTAGTTTTACAAAATTATGTGCCATTTTGGATCATTTTTGTGCTAATGAACTAGCATTCATATTTTAATACTTTTGAACAGTTTTTTAATGCTAGTTATTGATTACCAAGTACCTTAAGTGATTTATATACTTCTGAGTCATTTTAAGATCAAGTTTCCTAATTTGGTGAAAATTCTGATTTCGGTCTTGTTTGAGTATCTTGATGCATTCTTTTGGCAAAATGTGCATTTTGAATAACAGTAAATTATGACAGGTGCATAGCACACCAATCTCTAGAGGATATTGACCCTTTCCACAATTCATTTCTGTTCAGGACACAAAGTAAGTAAAGACTTACAATTGCATCACAAGAGTTACATGGAAGATGCCATTATGTGAAACTTACTTATTCTTGAAAGTTATGAAATGGCATGTGCATGGCACGTCTTGCATGCAAATTGAGAATTTCATTACAGAATATTTAAAAGTGAGTACCATTGTACTAATTTTATAAGGTAAATTTTAATGGCAATTGCTAGTCTGTTGGAGCTGGGCAGGTAAGTCTGTTGATGCAGACTCTCCCGTTGAAGCGGGACTTGCAGATTTTATCATGTATCTTGTTGATGCGGGACAATATTAGTGCGGTGTGTGATGCCCCTTTGATGAGGGAAGGAGTTTTCAAAAACCTCACATGACGGTCGCACCTTATTTTTACTCTTGGCCAGGGTTTCCGCCCAATGTTATCACGGCCTATCGACTTACGGGACTAGCAGTGTGCTAAAGGGCCCAACTATGAATGTTTTTAAAGAAAATGCATGGATTCAAATGTTTAAGAAAGAAAAGTGTACAATAGGAACTTGATGAGATTTTACAGCATACCTAAGCATGCATAGTTTTTACTTACTAAGCTTTAGCTCATTTTAGTCTTGTGATGCAGATGAGGAGGTACATTTTGGTGTTGACTAGCTGGTTGCCTGGCTTACCTTTTTATCGCCGTGATCATACAAATGTAGACGAGCTTGACTTGTAGGCGACATTTTTGTATTACGATATTTTGGGTGTGATATAAATACTACTGCTGATGGGAAAATAGACTGATGAAAACTTTTTTTGATTGTACATTTTGTAAAGACACTTTTAACAAGAAATGTTATGTAGTTGCTTTTGTTTTAAAGATTTGGAAAGTTTAAATTTGCCCACCTTTTTATAAAAATAAAGATATGGTTTAAGAAAGAATAATAATTCGTAGTTTGACTATATATGACAGTATAGTTAAACTAGGGGGTGTTACATTGAACTATTAAATGAATAAAATATTAATCAAATATATATATTAAATTACTTACAAACTTGACTGTGGGTTTTGGTTTCTAAGAAGTCACACAAGTAATTTCAAAAGTTAGAAACTTGCCATAATTTTGGTTCAGATAATTTATAGTAGTTTTAAGATAGTTTCATATATATATATATATATATATATTTTTATATAATATTTAATTAATTTAATAAACTAATATATACATAACTAAAGACTTAAGTAACTTTCTAAGTAATTTACATGCAAATAACCCATCAAATGGCTTGAGAATCTTGAGATAGCATATTCGTAACGCTCCTTCAGAAGTAATTCCCTTTTAGTAAATTACCTAAAAACTTATCTCTCTATAAATTTAAATTAATTAATTCAAAATAAATTAATTAATTAATAACAAATATTGATTACAAGTAGATAAATTATTTATCTTGGCAAAATATACAGTAACAGAAATCGTGTAATATCCAGTACAATGTTTATAAGATGTACAATTAGGTACCTATGGATCTATAAATTAAGCTCCAATAAATTATGATAATTAATTAAACTCTTTAATTAAATTGTCTAATTTATTAATTTCAGTATTACTCCACTAAAAATCTAGAATTGCACTCTTGAAGAGAGAATAAATTTAATCAGAAAACAGCGAGCAGTCCATCGATTTAATTATTACATATAGTTCAATCCTCTATAGACAATTCATAACCAGAGATAGGTCATGTTCCATTTACCTCTTTAATTACATCTTTATCCTTGTGTACCATTGATTCTCTAATGAATAATTAATGTATAAATCTATTATAAATTGAGTGCTCAAATTTTTCAAGACCTGAACCAATACACAAGGGAATTATCTTTCTAAATTCCTTATGGAATGGATGAATTCCATATCTGTAAGTCATATTCCCAACTATTTGTCTTATTATACTCCCAAGATACAAGTAATTCAATCTGTTTAGAAAAACAAACCTTAACAAGTATGTTAAAGAACATAATATTATAAATAGAAGTCTATACATACTCAGAATTAAGATTGATCTACATATGATCATCTAGTGATATTATTTGAACTCTCAATAGATAACGGAATTTATGAGATTCAAATGATATCTGGTTCAGTCATATATAATCAAATTACATAAAATACCTCCATTATGATGTCAACACATCAATAGTCCGGATAAGACTATTATATTCTCAATGTTAATTGACTGTATTAATAATATTTAATTAATTATTACGGACTATCTTTAGTTTATTATCGACGAATTTAATTCTCATGCATATTACAATTATATACTAAATTTGTGGTTATACTAATAAAGTAAGAATTTTCTGATATTTAAAGACATATAAATTATGTACAAATTCAAATCAAAAAAAATGTCATTTTATTAATTCAGCAAATGTCCAAAATTACATGTTTTTAGGGCATAAATCCCAAAAGTGAATGGTGAAAGAGAGAGGAGTTTGAAATTATGTAATTGAGAAAGTTGTGCGGAGAACATATATATTTGACTGGGAGGAGTTTTTTTTTTACCGTTTTTAGTCTTTTTCTGTCTTTTTTCTTCCTTTTTTTCCCCCCTTTTTTGATGTTTCACTTCCAGCAGCTTTTTCCTTTGCTTGCTTCATTTTCCTCTTGATGAGTCGAAGGCAGTACCTATTTTCCTGTCTTTATTATTCCCTAAAAGTAAATGATAGGAACTTATTCATTTCCATGGCCGAAACTTACTTGACAGATAGAGAATAAGAGACTTTCAGTAAGAGATAAAGAAGGAAGTGTGAATTGAAAAAAAAAAAAAAAAAGGATACATAAAAGAAAGCCAAACGTCGTAGAGAGAGAAAGGTAATAAAGGAGTCTACTGGCGACAGAAATAAACGTGTCAGGGTGCTTTTTCATTTGCTTACCCTTTTTTGTTTTTCTTTTCCCCTTATTTTGGATTAACGGCTCAGCCACCTCCGTTAGAACACTACAGTTTAGGAAATAGAAAACTAATTGACGTGGCCAAAAATTAGTGGTTGGACAGACAGATAGAGATAGAATCCGAGTCCGTGACCGGGGAGCGAGATGGTCCTAAGGAGGCAGCTATTGATGATATCTTATGACACTGCTATTATTTACGGTAGCTTGAAATTAAGAAGAAAATTGCTACTTTGATATGTGGGTACAATACCATTCTTCTTTCTTCCCTTACTCAGTTACTCGTCCTGTCATCCTCCCTACAAAGCTCAATGATAGATTGCCATCTCACCCATTCGTATTTTAAATAAAATTTTTAATTCGGGTCAAAAGTTTTAGAAGTTTAGAGCCTAGTATATCGTCTTAGACGAAATATCAATGTACATGATATTCACAGATCGTATAGATACTAAATCTACACATTTATTTCGATTGCTTAGTTCATGTCGAAAGTGTAAGATATGTAAAACCTAATTTTACATGTACTTTAATTGTTCTAGTTTTCCTAATACATAATGAATATCAGAAGAGCCAAATTAGGGTAACTAGTCATATACTCCAAGAAACAAGAAGTATGAGATTTTCAGATAATTCTTCCTTTTCATTGTAATGAAAAAATATGAGGGCATGCAAAAAGTAAATGTAACTATTATGTGAGTGAAATACTATATACTTGCGCGTTTGCTTAAATTCGCTTTCCATTTATTGCTTTCAATAGTAAAAAATTAGTTAAATCATTTTTTTTTAACAAAAAGACCTATGATCTTGATCTTTTCCTTTTTATTATTTTAATTAGGGGATATTATATGCACTTTCTTTTATACTCTTTCATCGCTCTGCTTAATTTGTGAATTCTACTATGATTTTATATTATTAAACTATAAAACTGAATAATAAAATCTATATGTCAAGTAGCAATAAAGTTGTGAGACGATAAAAACGAATAAAAAAAGAAAATATAAAAGAATGATTATGGCAAAGTTTTTTTTTTCTTTTTTCTAGTGAAATGATTAGTGCTAATTAAGTTACTTAAAGTTATTATAGGACAAATTGTATGCTTTTTTGTTTTCTTTGAACTATTTGTTATGTATATAATTTTGTCCACCAAATTATATTCTTTGTTATATAAGTTCCCCTCTATTATTTAAAAGTTGAAAAATTATACTTACGTTAGTTTCCATATATAAATAGACGGAACCGTTGAAGTGGCCCCTATTTTATTATTTTTTTCCTTAATAATTTATCATTAAGTTATTTAATCATGACTTAAGTTAAAAAAAAAAATTAATATTAAATAAACTCTCTTCCCTTCTCTCTCACCCTCGACGCCTCAAAGATTGGTGGTGAACAAAATTGGAAGGATTTAGCAGCCAAAGACTTGAAATTGAGATATCTTGCGTGCTATTGAAATCTGCTGCCTCTTCAATAAAAGTGAAAAAATTAAGGTGCCGTTTGATACATTTTTGTTTTTCGTTTTTTAAAATACAAATGTAGAAGTAGTTTTTCTTATTTTGTTTTTTTATTTTCAAAAATAAAAATGTGTTTAGTAACTAATGTTTTTACTTTTTATTTTTTAAAATAAAAAATAAAATGTATTTGGTAACTAGTACATTTCACTTTTAAAAGTGAAAATAAAAAAGGAGAGCAATAACGGAGAAAAGGAAAAGAGAATGAGGTAGAGAAAAGTGGTATTCATCTAAATAAGTTTCTAAAGTGATATTTTTTTAAATAAAATAAGAAGTTTTTGAAAAAGAAAAAATTACTCCTTTTTGAGAAATTTAGGTGGATGACCAAAATTTTAAATTGGATTAAGTAGATGTCCACTTTTAAAATTTTATAGCTAAATGTCCAGGTATATATATTTTTACACTTGGTAGATACACATATCTACCAATTTTAGTTATTGTACTGAAATGCACTGGGTATATAATTTTTTATACTTGGTATATAAAATTTTACACTTGGTATATATGTATATATACCGGACATTTTCCTATAACATTTGACAAAAGAACATTTACTGAAATTGGGCCCAAAATTTGGTCATATTTCTATAAGCCCCTACTCTTTTTTACAGTTTTATTCTACTTTAAAATTTTTATTTTGAAGAAAATCACTTTTAAAATTATTTTGAAAAATACACTTATACAAGTGATTAGAGAGATAGTGACATGAGAGATAGTGATGAGAGAGAAAATATTGATAGAAATGGTGATGTGAGTGATTTGAATTTTGATACTAATCTTTCTAAAATATTGTTTAAAAGGATTTTGAAAGTAAGAAATTTTTGTTTTTAAATTTAAAAAAAATAAAAGTAGCTTTATTAAACATGTTTTTGAAAAATATTTTCACTTTTTTTATTAGAAAAATAAAAAAAATTGTTTAAATAAGTATTACCTAACAGCCCTAAGTTTTTTCTTTTTTATTTTTTATTTATTTTTAAATAAATGAGTGTTACTGCTTTCCTCACGTGTGGTCTTTCACGTCTTTTTCAATAAAAAATCAGGTTTTGTTATTAATGCTCCGTGACTCTCTGATGTTGATTCTTTATTCAGTTTCTCAAATGACCCAAAAAAAGCACCACCACTAACTTCCTTTTTCTTCTTTCTTTCCGCAAAAGCGATACCCCCAAAAAAAGCACCACCACTACCTACCTTTTTCTTGTTTCTTTCCACAAAAGCGATACCCACATCTGATTCCCTCCCAAACTCGAAAGTCATCATTAAACAAAATTCATATTTAAAGAATCCATTTCACATTAAAAAAAATAAATACTAATGGTGATAGAGTGATCCTTGTAGTTTAGAAACCAGACTACTAATGTTATCACTGAAATAATCACGAATCAATAAGAATGTGTGTGGTTGGTATCATGATTTAACATATTCAAGAAATATAAAAATTATCTTCCCACAAAAAAAATTTCAATTATGATACACAAGAACTACAAAATACCAAATAGATATCATCAAAATTATTCTTCACTCATGAATTGCAAAAGAAATTAAGAGATATAGATATTGTAGTTTAGCTGACTTATTATTTACTAAAGTACTATCTACCACATGCAACATTTAAAAAATTAGTACACAAGATTATAATACATCGCCTTAGAGATCTTTAATGAACATTCAAGTCACGATATTGACAGTCGTTCATATGAGAGAGAGTTACTCACTCATTGTACTTATTTTTTCTTAGCTAAGATTTTTTATTATTGGGATTTAATTTCTCGCATGGTTTTAAGTGATGTAGTTTTAAAATCGCAACTTGACAAAAATAATAGTATACTCATTTTCCATCAATGCTTGGATTTTTTCCTACAGGGTCTTGCCTGGTTAAATTTTAAAGATGCACTTTCTTTGTAAATAGCATTCCTTATATTGGCCCACAAATAAAGCAACGGAATGGTAAAGCATGTATACCAACAGCTGGTTCAATAACAAAGAAAAGAAAGAAATAAAAAAAAAAAAAATTCTCGCAATAATTTCTTTAATTGCTATTTATTTCTTATGGTCTAACATATATATAGTTATATACTAGTTTTTTTTTGGGTATGTTTTGAGGTTTTTTTTTTTTATTTTTGGAATTAAACCTAAAGTATAGATTAGTGCCCCTAATTACCAAATCTATTGGAGCTTTGTTAGACCTAATTCTCACTATGACGTGGCCGACACCCAAGACATATGGCGGCATCTCATTGGAAGCCAATCCCATGTGGAGCTTACTAAGATTGGGCCCAAAACTATATGTCATGCAACTGAGCCCATAGAAAAATGACATGTAGTTCAAGATAAACTACATGTCATTCGCACTTGAGCTACATGTCACTTGAGGAGAAATTATATGCCATTTCAAGCCCACTAACTTCAAGTACAAACTGCTCTCATGCTCTTTTAGAGGCTTCCGGAAGCTTCCAAATCCTCAAGTACTTGAAGACCAAGCTCTTGTAAAGACAAGTACTTGTTAGTTAAGTACTTAAAAGACAAGAAACTTAAGATTAAGCTAAGTGCACAAGTTGCTAACTTAATTTGGATGCAAGCTGTCCCATGATTCTAGAGAATTCTAGAAACCTCCAAGTACTTGCAAACTAAGCTCTTGTAACTAAAGCCAGCTTGGCCAATAGAAGAACAACACCTCATCCCCTTGTAATATAAGACAGTATAAATTTGCCTGTAAATAAGGGTTCAACCTCTCTATTTGTAACACAACTTCAGCTCTCAAACTCTCAATAAAAGTCTCCATTTCTCTCTTAAATCCTCCTTCTCTTGCACTCACGCTCTTCCTCTTTCTTTTATGTTCATCCGTAGCTATCTTCAACTCCACTACCACCATCCCTCATTTCTTTTTATCCATCACTAGCACCATCATCATCTCTCGGCTTTGGGGAGTCCTGACTCAACCCGTAGCTTTTATTTTCTTATCTCCACCATTTCATGTTCATAAGTGCATGCATATACCTTTGCATCATCATTTCTTATCTTTATTAACACCACGGATAAATACACATATACACAAATCTTTGCACCTTCATCATCATTTCATTATTTTTGTTTATTCCGATCCTTCATCTCTTCATCTTATACATATATACATCTTATCATATGTTCATGCATGTTTAGATTTAGTTCGTAAGTCTTTTCCACCTGCATGTCTACACTTATTTTCATATAGGATTAGATATCTACATTTTTTTTATATAGTCATTTCTAATCTCACTTTCTTCTTCTTGCATCTTCTAGGCCCGATATCCTCTTCTATATCACTGTCTCATCATTTATTTTTATACCACTTTTTCTACATATATAAATTTCTAATTTATTTTACAAGTTGTCTTATATAATGTTTCTAATCCTTACACTTCAGTGATCTGTGGGCACTGAGTTACTCTCTTCGAACTTTGTGCTTGACCTGTGGCACGAGGTCGGGATTTCGTGTTCTCTCACTATCTCTCACTTATTATTTCTGTTATTATTCTTTCAACTATTTTTCTATCTAACTCTTCATATTCTGTAGTTCACTTCTAGTTGGTATTGTTGTCGGTTTATTCGTCTCTGTCAACTATAGTCTTTTTTATTATCATTATTATATTATCATCATCTTACATAAGCTTATCCTAGCAACTATTTTTTATGGCAAGGACGTCGTGGGAAGTATTGTTGCTTATTACAACCACCTAGCGGGACTTCGACACTTAGGAAGTGTTTTGATACCCTTACATTATAACTACGTCATTATTACTATTATTTCATTATTATTATTATTATTATTATTATTAGGGCGCGTCTACAGTAGGGGCGCCCTACGTAAGGCCCCTGTTTATACACCGTTTGATAGGAATCTGTGGGTGATAAGATAACACAGGAATTCCCATCAAACGGTGTATAAACAGGGGCCTTATGTAGGGGCACCCCTACTATAGACGCCTCCTTATTATTATATTGTAAGTATGTTATTCTTGCAACCGTTAACATGGCAAGGGCATTGTGGGAAGTGTTTTTTTTATATCGACCGCATATCAGGACTTCGACACGCAGACTGTTATGATAACTCTTACACTTGCGCACACTAAGCGAGTCATTTCTACAATCACTAACGTGGCAAAAATGTCATGAAAAGTATCATTTTCTATCTCGACCGCCCACTGAGACTTTGACACGTGACACGCATTGTGGTGGCTATTTCTGTGTATATCCTGTAATCTAATCCTAAACTTAATTATCTTCTGCTTTGTTCTGATTAATCACACGTCTCATTAACTACTCACATTTATGAGGTCTATTATAAAATTTATAGTACTATTTAGATTATTAAAAAAAAGAAGTCGTAGAGTACGCATACTTCTTTTGTTGTATCATCAATTTAATGCCTATGGAGTATGTGGATGAATCCCAATGGTTTCCCACATGACACCATATTTTAATTTGGAGTGTTCCTTTTCTATAAAATCATAATTTCATATGAGGATGAATAATACTTAAGGGCCGTTTGGTATGAGGGGTAAGTGGGCATAGGAATGAGAATGTGATAGATGTCTATGTTTGTTTCTAAGTTCGGGTTTTTTTTAGCTTAGGAAAGTAAACCACAAGGCATTTATTTTTCTACCTACTAAGTCAAAACTAAACCCCTCCCAACACGTGGTTTATAACCCATCATCCAAACCCCATCCCACTTAATTGAAAAAAAAAAATTGTGCTTGCTCTGTTTGAAAGAACGCAGCCACCTTCCACAGTCCCTTAACCCTCAACCCTTCCGTCTTTGGTGAGCATCCCTATAGGCATCGGCACCAGTACCATCATTAGGTCACCGTTGTCATTGTATTCCATCACCGTCATCAAGTAACCTTGTGTAACACCCCTTAGCTTAACCATATGACTATATAGGTCAAACTAGGAAGTATTATTCTTTCATAAACCATATTTTTAGTTTTACAAAAAAGTGGGCCAAATTTAAACTTTTCAAGCTCTAAAACAAAAGAAACTACGTAGCATTACTTTTTGGAAATGTCTTTACAAAATATACAACCAAAAACTCCTTATCAGTTTATCTTGCCATCAGCAGTAATATTTACAATACACCAGAATAACAAAATGTAAAGAAAAATACTGCCCATAAGTCAAGCTCGTCTACCTCTGTATGATCATGGCGACAAGAAAGCGTACTAGCCAACTAGCAACTCTATACATTATATATCTCCTAACTTGCATTACAGGAACTAAATGAGCTAATGCTCAATAAGTAAAGATCATGCATGCTCGTGAACGTGTTATGCATAAACTTTACTGAAATTCCCATTGTACTATTTCTTTTATAACTTTTCATTTGAATGCACTTTTCTTATAAAACATTTCTTTATAGGGCCCTTGAGTACATTGCAAAGTCGCGGCAGTCGATAGGCCGTGCCCACCTGTGCGAGAAGGAAACACATGGCCAATGTGAACCATACCTACCTAACGCAGACCGATAAAATAATACACCTAATAAATCTCATAGTACAATGCTCAGTCACAGCAATCGGTAAGTCTTGCCCACCTATGCGGGAAGGATGCCTATGCAAACTATACTTACCCAACGCAGACTGACTAAATACTGTACTTAAAACATATCTCGTAAAATCAGTATAATGGTACTACTTTAAATCTAATGTGTGGAAAACTTCACTTCTTTGAAAATCATGCTTAAATGATCATGTCATTCTTATGTCTTTCATAAACTTTATGACAAACCATATGAAAAACATACAATTACTATTATACACATAAGCATGTAGGAAAATATCTTATATCTACTACTGTTCTTGTGATGCAGTTAAAATAAATCTTTATTTACCTTGTGTACGGTAGAAAAGATAGTGGAAAAGGTCAGTATTCTCTGTGGCAAGGTGTGTGGAAGACCTGATGTTAATTTTATTACTAAGATGATCACTACAATGTAAAATGCTTAACGAAAATAAGCACAAGACCGAATCAGAACTTTTACAAAATAAGGAAGCCTAATCACAAAATGAACTAAAGTGTCACCTACTTTCATAAAAACTAGTCCATTTGCTTTAAAATGGTACCATTTGGTTTTAAAAATATTTGGACAGTACTTCCTCTATTTTTAGGACATCTCCATATGATCAAAATCATAGTTTAAGACCTGCAATAACAATCAACAAGCCAATTCTCACATATACACCTCAAAGAAGATCATTTAGAATAACCTAGGTATACTTGAATTTCTTTCGATTTAGACAAAGTTTAAAACCACTTTTACACATTTCTATTGTCACAACCAGTAACCAAACAAGTATATTTATATAAGAGGATCAATAAAATATACATTTCAATCTTATAAAATCAGATTACAAGTATGGAGAACTTATTCTAATAATGAAAATACATAATTCTATAAATAGCAAACTTTGGGGCTTTAAGTATAACTTTAATCCTCTACTAAAATTCTTTGTTTCCAGCCATATATAAGGTTTCCTAGGACCTTTATTCATCAAATAAAAACTTTGATTTAAGAGCTAAAGTAATAAAAATAAATTATCAATTCTAAATTCCACAAAAAGCTCACCTTGACTAGTTTGAATTTTTGTTGAAGCTCTTGCCTTCTACTTCCACAAAACTGATTTCTAAGGCTTTGAAATTAATCTTAGGACTCAAGAGGACCTAGAGGAAACATTATCTAAGTAGTATCAGGTGGAGAATTGAAATAAGAAAACAAAACCTAGGAAGAAGAACTAGTAGAATTACCTTGACTAGTTTGGACCTATCTTGCTTTATTGAACTCCAAATTAAGTTCTACCACTTAGAAACTCTTGGATATGGATAAGGGGAGTTGAGAGAAGTGTAAAAAGTGGCTGGAGTGGTTCAAGTCATGGCTAGGGAAGAATAGGAAGGAAATGACCAGATTTGGTCCAAAATCCATAGTTAATGGCTAAGAAATAGCATAACTTAAATTCTAAGGGATATTTTAGGTATTTTACTCATTACTTTCTATGTGTCAAGCTCTAAAACATCCTTAGCATACTCACCATATTGCTGGTCAATCCTATACACCCAAGTGTAGACCAAAATGGTGAAACCTAGCTTAGAAAGTGAAAACTAGTCATAATTTGACCTATAATCCCATATGGCCAATCTTATTGTAATCTAGTGGAACTTAGCCCCATAACTAATCATTAAACATAAAAATAAGTCAACTAGACTCTAATTAATAATACAAACATAGTATAAATGCCTAATTATTAGAATGCATAAAATTGACATTACGCGATTAAGCTGAATCTGAGCTAGCTTAGTGCAACTAAACATCAATTCAGTACAGTGACTGCCACCTTGTGCTTACCTGGGACCGACAAATAAAATGCTATAAATGAGTCCTAAACATTAAATTAAAGCTATTTGACGTGTTAAACACATAGTGAATTTGGCTCCAAAAAGCATGAAAAATGCATTTTACCGAAAAACTACTATTTGACCAAGTTATCAATAGACATGATTTTAGTGCATATGCATATAGTATTACTATTCATGAATGTATTCTTTGTTCCTCTCACACACCAAGCTCTCTCTTTGAGGGTACTAAACCTTTATACTGTATGGGAGCACTTCAACAAATATTAGTACAATAATACATATCGAAAGCATTTAACAATCAGCTTAAGCAATTCACCATGAAATTAACATTAGTTTCATGATATGTCTATTATGCAATATGAACATATTTATTATTGGCTTATTATGCATGTGAGAATTGTAGGTATCACACCTTGAAACCCATTTAGGTGCTCTTTAGTCTGATCTAAATTTTGTTGTTTTTGGTCTAAGAAAAATGTAAAAATTTTTGCTAACTTTAGATGACTTTTGTGATGATTTTACTATCTGGGTATGTCATAAAGTTCGATTTTTTTTGGTCAATTGCTATGTAATTTTGGTTATTAATTACAACCCATATTCTAGGTTTTGAATGATAAGGCTTTGTTATATAGAGTTTGTAGTTTCTGATCTATGGTTTATACCTTTTTTTATTCTGGGTTTTCTTATTTGGCCTATCTTCATTTTGTCTCAATTGGCTACTATTGCATTGATTGAGCTATGATCAAATGATTGGGTCATCTTTGGTCAAGTGAGATATATGCAGAAACTCCTTTTAACGTCATAATGTAGTCAAGTGAGACATACTTTACATTTGACTACGGACAATAACACGTGGTTGATAACAATAAACGAATTTAAAATGAAAAACTCAAATTATTTCATATCTTCCATTATATTTTCTTCTCCTTATTTTTTGAAGAAACTATAGTTTGATTTGAACTTCTCTTTCACTTTCAGGCTTTATTAAGATTTTTATCAACTCAAATTCAATTACTTATATTATGTCCCACCATGTAACACCAAATTGTACATTTTGTCTTCTTTGAAAATAAAGTGAGAGATTCAAACTTTATTGATGACAACTAAAAGTCCTCCTAAACATTTTCTCAACATCAACTCTATAAAGTGGATAGATGTAGCCCACGTTAGCAAGAAAAAGAAAGTAGATATGTCCTAGAAATCCAAAGTTGATGACCAAAGCAAATTAAAGCAAAAGCATTACAACATCACTTTTGTCCATTTCTTCTAAACCATCATAAATTCCATGCATCCTTCTTTGCACACATATATTCTCGTATGTGTTTGTGATATGTATGATATTATATATCCATACATGCATTATGCACATAAACACATCATATTTATTCTTTTCTTTCTTTCTCTTTCAAGTTTTTGACATTACAAAACATAAGTTTGGCCACTGTAAGGGTACTATATTCAATCTACCCAATTTGGAAATATTTGTTTCATTATTTTTTTTTTAACTTTCATATGCAGATATGGCCCGTCTTCCTTAGTTGCAAAGAAAAGACTTATTGCAATTTTGGTTCAATACATGGAGATCTTTGATCAGATAATATACTTTTTTAATATTTATTATCATCTCTAGGAGATATTTAAGTATGAAAAAAATATATGGTGAAAGTTCTTTACGGCATCATATTTGTCAATTAAATTATCACAGAATGATATATAAAAGTGACTTAGCATACGTAGAGAGCATTCGCATGGATAGGAGAATATTTTCTATTTTATGTCATCACCTTAGAACTACTGGGAGTTTAAAAGGAACAAAAAATATGGATGTGAAAGAAATGGTAGTTATATTTTTACATTTATTGCCCACGATGATAAGAATAGAATTATAAGACGTCAATTTTTGTACGTTCTAGTGAAACTATTATTAGACAATTCAATATAGTTTTAAAAGCTTTGTTACATCTTTATGAGTTATTGTTAAAGAAGCCTGAACCAATTCTTGATAATTTAATTGATGAAAGGTGGAAATGGTTTAAACATTATTTGGGAGCACTAGATGGAACATATATTAAGGTCAATATTCTAGCATTAGATAGGCCTAGGTATTGGACTAGAAAGAATGAAATTGCTACAAATGTACTAGGAGTGGTCTCACCGGATATGCAATTTATTTATGTCTTGCCTGGATAGGAGGGTTCCGCTACCGACTCTAGGGTCTTACAAGATGCTATATCTAGGACGAATGGACTTAAAGTTCCACAAGGTAACATTTTATTTCTTAGATGAGTGTTTGTATTATTCTACTCATACTACATATGTAAATACTCACCCTCATGTTAAATAATTTGTAGGATACTACTATTTGTGTGATGCTAGGTATCCCAATAGTGAAGGCTTTTTAACACATATACAGGACAATACTACCATATAAATTATTAGGCGCTCCTACTTAATACTTCCCAAGATTTTTTTAACATGAAATACTCTTCTGCTAGGAACATAATAGAAAGGGCATTTGGATTGTTTAAAGGACGATGGGTAATAATTCTTAGAGGTCGATCTTGCTATCTTATCAAAATACAATGTCGGATTATTTTAGCATGCTGCCTTCTTTACAACTTGATTAGAAGAGAAATGCCTGTAGATCCTTTAGAATATGCTCCACTTGAGGAAAATAATAATGAGGCAAATGACGAAGATGATGATACAGAGAATTATGATTATATGAATATTGAAACATCAAATACTTGGATGACTTGGAGAGACAATTTAGCTAGGGAAATGTTTGACCAATGGTGAGAAAGCCAACATGCATAGATGCTATATATTTGATTTCTATGTTTAATAAGTGTTTCTTCTTCATGTTTATGGGGTTGTAGAGCATTAATAAATTGTGTTGTTTCGAATATTGAAATGTTTGTCTTTGAACTATTTCTTTCCTTATGTTTATGTATGAACATTGAAAAGTTGATGTTTGAACCACTTCTATGGTTATGGTTGTTAGAATAATGTCCTATAAAGTAGTTTATTATTTTGACATTGTAAATAATTTATTATCGGATTATTTATTATCTATTTGTTGTTAATAAATTCCATGTTATGAACTTTATTTCATTTATGTCTCATTGATATACATGTGATGCGTATGTTTATCTTATGCAAACATCTAAAAGATTCCGAGACATATAATGAGTAATAAAAAATTATTCGTATGATGAGTTCATATGTGGAAGACATAATATTCTTTATTTCATTATGTCTAAATTAAATTGTTCGCATTCTGCATATTGAAGATGGAATACTTTACTATGCCATAGAATGTAGTGTTGTCTATTTAATTAATGAAGTCTCTAATTATCGAAGTGAGTCTTCGGATAGAAACACTAGTGTGTTATAAGAAAGTTATAATAGCATCGAACAGGACCTAGTAAATTAGAATTTGAGGTTAAGTGCCGTAACTCAAATTTCTAATTTCACTAATCTAGCGCTATTATAGAAGACCTTAATCCTAGTAATTAACGAACTTACTTTCATGTGTTTTGTCTTTTTGAGTTACTAAAGGACAAGTGTCGATTTATGGTTTGAACTCCGATATCTTGGAAGATAAGGTATATGAAATGTGTAGAACGTTTTCATGATGGACACCATGTATATGATGTCACTTTGAGTTTTTTCAAGTACTTGGATAATATAAACTAGGGCCCCAGTATTCACTATATGAATTTGACTATGTTGGTATAAGCAGATACAAACACTGTAGTCAATTATTATCCATTAGATGAAAAATGGCAACTCAAAGGTAAATATGTACTAGAGGGGTAATACAGTAATTTCACTTTACTAGTACGATATTGCATAAGGGGTATGTCTGCAGGTATAGTATATGCTAAATGGATCAAACTAATTAATTATTAATAAGCTTCACAGAAAATAAGGTCCAAGAGTTCAATATTGGGCCTATAGTAGTGTGCCCTAATATTAATGGACAAGGCCCAGTCATAATTAAAAGTTAATTATGATAGTGGGTATATGGTCCATTGGAGCTTGGGCTTTATGGATCCATCTAGTCCCCTGTCTAACTCAAATTAAAGCCTAATAGTTATTTGATGATCAGTTGAGCCCAATAAGTCCATTAAGGTTTACTAATCTCTCTATATAGTTAAGAGAAATTTCTCTGACTGAACAATTAAGAGTTACATGTGAAACACCTCTTGAGAAATGAGTATTATACGAAAACCAGAGAGAGGAAGAGCAGAGAAAAATCGGCCACACTAGGGGATTCACTGTCCTTGGTGTTTTGGCCATCCCGAAGAAATTGGTTCGAGAAGATTGTCTTCTTCTTCGTATGTGGATCTCTTTGTTGGGAATCAAAAAGGTGGCCACCCACCGGATCAAGCAAACGGCTTTCGAGAGTAGACGAAAAGACGAGAAGGTTGTGGAGTGAATCCGGGTATTGTTTTTATCTAGATCAAGAGTTAGTTTATGTTAGATCACGATCTGAAAAGTTTTGTAAATAGAAAAATTTTAAACGACCAATTCTGCTGCGTTTCTTGATTTTACAAAACTATGGTGTTCTTGAAAATAATTTTATGAAAATATTTTTCGGGAATTTATTCCAGTAAACACCAGCAATAGTGATGGTTATGTATTGACATTCTTATAATTATGTTACACTTTTTCTATGTTTATGGCCATGTTTTGGCATTCTTCCCATTATGATTATTTTTGCACTTTTTCTTTCTTCATGATTAATTTGAATATGTTGTAGGAAACATAATGAAAGCTACTTCTCAATCAATATCAGTTGGTGGAAAAAAGTATCAACAGACTTCTATTAAGGATTTGAAGTTGGTTGAATGTTTGTTGGAAATATCTAATAGTGGAAAATGAAAAGTTGACAATGGTACATTTAAGGTATGCTACTTGCAACAACTAGAAAAAATGATGACCAACAAGATTCCAGGTTCCGAACTCAGAGTACAACCACACATTGATTCTCGTGTTAAGATATTGAAGAAATAATACCATGCGATTTCAGAAATGTTAAGACCTTTTACTAGTAGAATTGGTTGGAATGAAGATCTTAAGTGTGCTATGGTTGACAAAGTTATGTTTGATGAATGGGTTAAGTTCAGTTTCTATGATTTAAAATTTTAGTTTTGTTATATGTTTGACTTGTTCTTGGAATTTTTTTTATATTATTTATTCTTACAAAGTCACCCAAATACAAAAGGTTTATTAAACAAACTTTATTATGATAAATTGGGAATTGTATTTGCGAAAGATCGTGCTACTGGACAAGGTGCCATAGGGTTCTTCAAAACAGTTGAGGAGATAGAAACAAAGATTCAGAATGATGAACAAACTGAGTATGATCCTTTTGCTCCATTAGATGAGCTCAATACCAATGCAAGTATGAGTGGCATAAATAGACCATCAACACAAACAGCTAAAAAGGGTAAGAAAAGAGCCAGGAATGGAGATCCATTGGTTGATATACGTAATGAGTCGGTGAACAAATTTGGTCATATGTAAGCTACTACAAGTGATAATATTAGAAGACTTATCGATTGTTTTCAGCTTGAGAGGCTGATGGTGCTACTAGGCAGATGAAAGTATTTGAGGAACTTAAAAAGATTAATAGATTGATCAATGATCAACGAGTTAAGCTTGGCCAACTTCTTGTCCAAAATCAAGCTAACACCGACTATTTCTTCACCTTGGATGATGAATTCAAATTGGTGTTTCTTATGCAATTGCTTGGATGAGTTGCATTGGATCTTATGGTGATATATTGAAAACTATTTTGTGACTAATTGCATTTGATCTTCCACAATTAAGATGTATCTTTTGAAGTTGTAGCATTATATCATGCTTACAAATTTTGTTGACAACTTTAAAATGTTTGACATGCTTTTTTTTTAATTTAGGATAAAATTTTGGAAATGGTGGGATTGTAACATTTTCTATCTTTTGTGACAACTTTAGGAAAGTTGATATCCTTCTCATGTGCTAGACAATTTGAAGGAGAAATGATATATGATAGATATGATCTATTTTGGAGCTCTTATGGAATAAAACTTTTAAAATCTGTAATTTGATAGGAAATTGTTGCATTTTATAATTACTTTATTGATGTTAGTTGATATGAATCCACCAACTTTGCCACATGATAATAGACAACAAATATGGTCCTTGTAACATATAAATTTTTTAAATACTTAAATTTATTATTATTTTATTATTTTTAAAATAATTATATTCTAAAAAATTTAAACTTATGATTTTTATAACATATTATGTTAATTAAGTATGTGAAAATACAAACAAAAAAAATTATTATTGAAAGTATTTCAGACAAAATATAAAAATTTTGTACATTCTCGTATATGTAACCAAACATAAATTTAAGACATTCTTAAAAATTAGAGACAAGATTCCAGTACCCAACTAGACACAGTTTTTCAGATTCCCAGATAGTCATGTGACCATCCTCAGCTTCCTTGAAAACTTGGAACTCCCAATACCAAATGGCCCTCAGTGGCAAACTCGAATCAAGTGGTGACCCAGGTCAATATATATGGAACTCAAAACTTGCCATTTGATAACTATACCGACTCTCTTGTGTCCTCCGTTGCCATTTTGTCTGAAAGCTCAATATATGTGAGGCTTTGGATACAAGCGTGGAAAAATGAAGTACTGATTTTTCTTCTCTTCCAAACATCCCTACTTCTGACAATCTCCCATTTTTCAAACGCGGTAACAGACGATGAAACACGAGAACAACCCAAGAGGACTTACATTATCCAAATGGACAAGTCCAACAAGCCAGCGGTTTTCAACGACCACCTCAACTGGTACCACTCCTCTTTGAACTCGGTATCCGACTCAGCCAACATGCTTTATACCTACAACCACGTCATTCACGGCTTCGCCACGGGGCTGAGCCAGAAAGAAGCGGAGTTGCTGAAAAAGCAGCCTGGTGTGGTCTCTGCTATACACCAAATCAGATATGAACTCCACACAAGTCGGAGGCCCAAGTTCCTCGGGTTGTCAAATATGACGCCGTTCTTATCCGGGTCGGATAAACTGAGTGATTTGGTGATTGGAGTTCTTGACACTGGCGTTTGGCCCCATAGCCTAAGCTACCAAGATGAAGGCATAAGCCCAATACCAAGAAGCTGGAAAGGCGAGTGCGAGGTAGGCCGAAACTTCAATTCTTCGCATTGTAACAGGAAACTGATTGGGGCCAGATTCTTCTATAAAGGTAACGGACAAGAGATAGGCCATCCTGTTGATCAGAAATTGGAATCGAAATCGCCTATCGACGACGACGGCCACGGAACTCACACCTCGACCATCCGGAAGGGCTGTTTCGGGTGCCAGCTTCTTGGGCTACGCTACAGGGACCGCAACTGGGATGGCCTCAGGAGCCCGAATCGCCACCTACAAAGTATGCTGGCTTAACGGATGTTTCGGCGCCGACGTGATCGCAGCCGTAGATAAGGCCATCGAAGATGGTGTCCACATTCTGTCCATGTCCTTAGGGGGAGGATTACCCGATTACTTCGAGGACAACATCGCCATCGCCACGACAGCGCATGGAATCCCGGTATCGGTCTCGGCTGCTAACAATGGGCCACGTAGACGAAGCCTGTCGAACGTGGCGCCTTGGATGGTTACACATGGCTGCGGGGACAATAGACCGTAACTTCCCAGCTTACGTTAGACTCGGAAACGGGAAAGTATACAAAGGCGTTTCGGCACTCTACAACGGGAAGCCTTTAACCAATAAGTTAGTTCCTATTTTTTATGGTAATAACAATAACTCGATAGACGATGTTTTCTATTTGCCCGCCGGGACATTGAATCCCGAAGACGTTTCCGGGAAAATAGTGGTATGCATTCGAGGCGAAAATTCAAGGGTCGAGAAAAGTCTAGTGGTCAAAGAAGCTTGTGGCGTGGGAATGATTTTCACTAGCGAGGAGGATTCTTATGGGGATGAGCTAGTTGCCGATGCGCATTTCGTGCCCGCAGGAGCCGTGAGCCTAGAAAAAGGTAATGATATATACCATTATCTTAAATCCGCAGCTAATCCAACGGCCACGATCATCCAAAAAGCCACCAAGTTTGGTTTTCAACCCTCGTCAATAGTCACGGCCTTCAGCTCCCGAGGCCCAAACACAAGAACGCCAGAAATACTCAAACCAGACGTATTAGCCCCCGGAGTGAATATCCTAGCTGCATGGACCGGCGAAGCTGGGCCGCACGGGTTGGGCCAAGACAAGAGGCGGGTCAGCTTCAACATCAAATCGGGTACATCCATGTCCTGCCCTCACGTAAGTGGGCTGGCGGGCTTAATCAAATCTATGCACCCGAAATGGAGTCCAGCTGCTATCAGATCGGCCCTAATGACCACTGCCTTTTACACATACAAAAAACGGTAAAACTATACAAGACATCGTCACGCGGACTGCAGCTACGCCGCTTGATTACGGAGCTGGACACGGGGATCCAGTGGCAGCCCTCGATCCGGGACTGGTCTACGACATTACTGTTGAAGACTACATAAGGTTCCTCTGTGCCTCAAACTACACTAAGGAGCAGATTAAGACTGTGACTAAGAGAAACTTCAACCGTAATAATGGGAAGAAGAAATACAGCGTGGGAGATCTCAACTGCCCTTCTTTTGCTGTTCCTTTGAAAGCAGCGTCCGATGAAGACGGCGGAACTAATAGGTCAACTACCGTTACATACACCAGGACTCTAACAAATGTCGGGACAAGCCTGGCAAGATATAGGTGTTAGCAAGAATATATGGGATTGTAAAACTAAACACAAACTCTAGAATATTCATGTAAAACTGATAGGAAGGGATTCATTGAGTACCTGAGTACATGATCAATACCGTAGTCTGGACGATGAACCGAACGCGGAAGCGATAGTAATTGACTGTAATTGCTAGAGGGTTTGATCCTCTGTAGTCTAAAAGCCTAATATCACTCAGATGGAATTCTCTGTAATTAATGGTGAGTTACAGAGAAATGAGCGTACGTATTATTTTTTGGCTACAGGGACCATAACCCTAATAGGTTCTTTAAATAATTCCCTGTTGGGTATCCATCAAACCCAACTGGGTGACTAACAGGGTATCCACATTAGTATCTATACCCAATTGAATATCCTGACCCAGCCCTAATTAAATCACTTATTAGGTCTGTTTAAGAATAATATGGCCCAATACAATCGATAAAATATGTGGTCCAACATAGAAAATAAAATTCCTAACAATCTCCCACTTTGGTCACATATGAACCAAATACAATTGTATTGTAAAACTGAAGTATGGCCATTAATACACCATATTAGTCCTGAATATCCCCGAAGTTGCAATCCCGTCCATCAGACATATCAGCACGAAATCAAAGCGCTCGTCGTTGCACTTATTTGGATGGCAACTAGAACCCTCAATGATCACCATACTAATACACCCGAATAACACAGATCGACTATGGAATGTGGCATGGAAATTACACGCAATGTGATTTACCGTGTCTATTTCCAACTGGTCCACCCGAAACTTTATTGAGATCGACCTTAGTCTTTTCCCTTTAGTGCATTACCGCAAACTTTATTGTTAACCACAATGGGAAAGCTAGAAAATATGAAATGCATCATATAATATATAATGAACAGAATCTATAATGAAAACCATCATCAATAACCAAAGTACTGCAGTAAACAAACATAAACAAGTGTCACACAATAAACATCTAAACCAAATTACAAACTCCCACTAAAACTACACACCATCCAAAAATACAACACCCATACGAGCAGTGTACTCGTGAAAGTCCTTAGGTGGTAAACCTTTGGTGAGCGGATCCGCTATCATAGAATTTGTACCGATATGCTCAATTGACACTAAACGACTCTGAACTCTTTCTTTAACAGCTAGAAACTTAATGTCAATGTACTTTGACTTTGATGAGCTCCTATTGTTGCTAGAATATAAGACTGCTGAGTTATTGTCACAATAAAATTTCAATGGCCTCTGAATGCCATTTACTACATGCAGCCCGATGACAAAATTTCGCAGCCATATTCCCTGATTGGATGCCTCATAACAAGCTATGAATTCTGCCTCTTTAGTGGAAGTAGCTACGAGTGTCTGCTTAGTACTATTCCAGGAAATAGCTCCTCTAGCTAAAAGAAAGATATAGCCCGATGTGGATCTCTTACTGTCTAGACATCCTGCAAAATCAGAGTCGGAGTACCCAATGATCTCCAAAATGTCCGATCTCTGATAAGTGAGCATGTATTCCTTTGTTCTCTGTAAGTACCTCATAACCCTCTTTGCTGCCTTCCAATGATCCACTCCAGGGTTACTCATGTATCTGCCCAACATACTAACTATGAACGCAAGATCTGGACGCGTACATACTTGAACATACATCAGACTCCCTACAGCCGAAACATAAGGAAACTGTTGCATAGCTTCTTTATCAATATCATTCTTGGGACTTTGGCTGAGGCTAAATTTATCTCCCTTAGACACNACTTATCCATACCAAACCTACTGAGCACTCTGTCGATATAACTCTTTTGTGATAACTCAAGGATACCCCGAGAACGATCTCGGTGTATCTGTATACCTTATACAAAAGAGGCGACTCCAAGGTCTTTCATTTCGAAATTCTTCGAAAGAAATCTCTTGGTATCGTGCAGTAAGCCCATATCACTACTTGCCAGTAGTATGTCATCAACATAAAGCACCAGAAAGATAAACTTACTCCCACTGAACTTATGGTATACACAATCATCAACAGGATTCACCTCAAAACTGAATGAGAGAATTACCTCATGAAATTTATGGTACCATTGACGAGAAGCTTGCTTGAGACCATAGATGGACTTCTTGAGTTTGCAAATCATAGACTTTGGATCTCCCAATACAAAGTTTTCTGGTTGCACTATATATATTGTTTCATCAATGTCTCCATTGAGAAATGCTGTCTTAACGTCCATCTGATGAAGCTCAAGATCATAATGAGTCACAAGTGCCATAATAACTCTAAAAGAGTCCTTCGAAGCAACCGGAGAGAAGGTCTCTTTAAAGTTAATGCCTTCCTTCTGAGTGAAGCCTTTAGCGACAAGACGTGCCTTATATCTCTCAATATTTCTTTTCGAATCACGTTTGGTCTTAAATATCCATTTGCAACAAATGGGCTTCGAACCTTTAGGCAATTTGACGAGATCCCAAGCGCCATTGTCTCTCATAGACTTCATTTCCTCATTCATGGCATTGATCCACATTAGAGAATTGGAACTTTGTTTGACCTGTGTGAAGTTGATTGGATCATCTTCCACTATCCCAATGTCAAACTCATGTTCTTAGATATAGACGACATAATCATCCGGAATCGTACTTCTCCTTTCTCTAATGGACCTCCTTAAAGGCACTAGTTCTTGAGGCTGTTGAGTTTGCTCTATAGGAGCATTTACCTCAACTGGGACAGGAACCTCCTGAACATTGTCTTGAACTGGAGCGATTGCATCTTGAACAATGATATTGTCAGGAACATAATCCTGAATGTCCTGACCATTGTCAGTAGCAACCATAGGAAGAGAAATGAATTCCTCTTCAAAAATAATGTTCCTAACCTTATCTTCCCTTCCAAACTCAATATCCTCAAGAAATTCGGCATTTTTCGTCTCAAAAAAGGACTTTATTGTGGGATCATAAAACTTATAGCCTCTGGATCTTTCAGAATACCCAACAAAATAGCAGCTTACTGTTCTTGAGTTCAGTTTCTTTTCATTCGGCTTGCAAGGCCTTGCCTCAGCTGGACAACCCCATATGTGTAAATGACTTATACTGGGCTTTCGCCCAGTCCAGAGTTCATAAGGGGTTTTAGCTACTGCTTTGCTCAATACTCTATTAAGGATATATACTGTAGTTTTGAGTGCGTCTCCCATAGTGATTCTGGTAAGGTGGAATGACTGATCATACTCCTTATTATATCCTTTAGTGTCTGATTACGTCGTTCAGCAACACCATTCATGCTAGGTTTCCTAGGCATGGTGTATTGCGGGACGATGCCGCACTCTTCCAAATACTTAGCGAAAGGCCCTGGACGTTGTTCACCTGATCCGTCATACCGACCGTAGTATTCACCACCACGATCAGATTTGACAACTTTAATTTTCTTATCAAGCTGATTTTCAACTTCAGCTTTATAAGCCTTAAATACGTCCAGTGATTGTGACTTCTCATAAATTAAGTATATATACCTATAGTGAGAATAATCGTCTATGAAAGTGATAAAGTACTATTGTCATTCCAAGAAGCCGTAGGGAATGGACCACAGATATCCGTATGTATCAGTTCTAAGACGCTAGAACTCCTATTAGCAGCTAACTTCCTAACATTTGTCTGTTTCTCCTTTATACACTCAATGCAGACAGTAAAATCTGCCAAATCAAGGGGACCAAGGATCCCATCAGACACAAGACGTTCAATTCTTTGTTTAAAAATGTGTCCTAAGCGTCTGTGCCACAACATCGATGAGTCCTCATTAGTTAATTTTCGTTTTGTACCTCTTGAATTTACATGCAAAGTTTCATTAACAGAGGGTTGGGTATTTACTATATACAGATTATCAATAAGAATACTAGAACCAACAATATTTGAATTAAGCATAAGACTAAATGAATTATTTCCGAAAGAACAAGAATAACCGAATTTGTCCAATACAGAAACTAAAACCAAATTCCGTCTTAAAGACGGTACCACAAAAGTCTCATACAAATCCAAATATTTTCCAGAATTTAAAGACAATCTAAAGTGCCCAATGGCCTCCACTGAAGCTGTTTGGCCGTCGTCCACATAGATGAGTCTTTCATCATCACTTGGCTTTCGGCTCCACAGGCAATCCTGCAGGGAAACACTAACGTGAGTAGTAGCGCCTGAATCTACCCACCAAGTGTCCTTAGGTACAGAAGTTAAAATTAACTTCAGAACAAACATAAATGAGAAGCTTACCTTTCTTAACACGCCAAGCTTTATACTTAACGTATTCCTTCTTTAGGTGTCCACTTTTTCCACAAAAGAAGCAACCTTCCTCATCTTGCTTCTTCTGTACNTTCCTAGGCATGGTGTATTGCGGGACGATGCCGCACTCTTCCAAATACTTAGCGAAAGGCCCTGGACGTTGTTCACCTGATCCGTCATACCGACCGTAGTATTCACCACCACGATCAGATTTGACAACTTTAATTTTCTTATCAAGCTGATTTTCAACTTCAGCTTTATAAGCCTTAAATACGTCCAGTGATTGTGACTTCTCATAAATTAAGTATATATACCTATAGTGAGAATAATCGTCTATGAAAGTGATAAAGTACTATTGTCATTCCAAGAAGCCGTAGGGAATGGACCACAGATATCCGTATGTATCAGTTCTAAGACGCTAGAACTCCTATTAGCAGCTAACTTCCTAACATTTGTCTGTTTCTCCTTTATACACTCAATGCAGACAGTAAAATCTGCCAAATCAAGGGGACCAAGGATCCCATCAGACACAAGACGTTCAATTCTTTGTTTAAAAATGTGTCCTAAGCGTCTGTGCCACAACATCGATGAGTCCTCATTAGTTAATTTTCGTTTTGTACCTCTTGAATTTACATGCAAAGTTTCATTAACAGAGGGTTGGGTATTTACTATATACAGATTATCAATAAGAATACTAGAACCAACAATATTTGAATTAAGCATAAGACTAAATGAATTATTTCCGAAAGAACAAGAATAACCGAATTTGTCCAATACAGAAACTAAAACCAAATTCCGTCTTAAAGACGGTACCACAAAAGTCTCATACAAATCCAAATATTTTCCAGAATTTAAAGACAATCTAAAGTGCCCAATGGCCTCCACTGAAGCTGTTTGGCCGTCGTCCACATAGATGAGTCTTTCATCATCACTTGGCTTTCGGCTCCACAGGCAATCCTGCAGGGAAACACTAACGTGAGTAGTAGCGCCTGAATCTACCCACCAAGTGTCCTTAGGTACAGAAGTTAAAATTAACTTCAGAACAAACATAAATGAGAAGCTTACCTTTCTTAACACGCCAAGCTTTATACTTAACGTATTCCTTCTTTAGGTGTCCACTTTTTCCACAAAAGAAGCAACCTTCCTCATCTTGCTTCTTCTGTACCTTAACAGGTGGAACCCCTGCAGCTTCCTTAACTTTATCCATTTTTCACTTCTTTGCCTAAGAGGTAGTGGTCAAGTTAGCACTTTCAGGCCTTTCGGCTTTGATTTTCTCTTCCTCCTGAAAACAAATGGCTATTAATTCATTAATATTCCATTTGTCCTTTTGGGCGTTGTATATGGTCTGTAGGTTCCCATACTGATTAGGAAGAGAAAGCAAAACTAAGGCCACAAGCAAATCCTCATTAATTTCTAACTTGAATTCCTTAAGCTTGCCAGCCAAATGAGACATCTGCATGATGTGCTCCCTTATATTTCCTTTGCCACTGTATCTCATTGAGATGAGTTTTCCCAAGGTACTAATCATCTCACCCTTTTCATTCTTGAGATATAATTTCTCAAGAGCAGCAAGGAAATCCTTAGCATTTTCCTCGTTTGGCAAAGAGCCCCGCATGACTTCTGGAATAGAGCGTTTCATAATCATGACACTCATACGATTGGACTTTTCCCAAAGCTCAAAGTTCTTTTTATCCTCAGTGGAACTTTCTTCCGTAAGAGCAGGGGGTTGGTCCTTTTTAAGTGCCAGGTTAAGATCCATACAACCCAGTATGATCATGACATTCTCTTTCCAGGACTTAAAGTTTATGCCCGTAAGCACAGGAATAGTACTCAAGTTGGCAGAAAAATTAGTAGCAGAAACTAAACAGAAAACAAAATAATACTATAAATTAAACATGCTCACAACTTAAACGTCATATATAAGCATACAATATTATCACAAATATGCAAATATGACATATATCACATAAGGTAGGCTACCATCACAAGATACATAGCGCAACATTAATAGGTCTTTCTTTAGGCCGACGTATTAACTTGCAAGTAGTACTCTTAGGTGTAATAATCAAATACTGATGGTAAATCCTGTCAAACAACAAACTTTTCTTTGGGCCGATTTATTGCTCACATAGAAACCAAACAACCGTCACATACTCATTATCACAGGTGCGTTTGTTATTGTGCCAAATAACCATCTTCCTTTGGGCCGATAGTTATCTGCATTAACAACAAACCCACAACATCTTTATACGTTAGACTAAATAAAACTACACAACAGAGGTTACTTTGGCAACATGTTACTTTATCGTATTTAATCTAACATACAAGATAAATGGTGCAATGAAAAACATCCGAAATGCCCAAGTAAATAAAGTTTTTCACAAGCACGAACCAAAATTAATTGAATTTATGAAATTTATCAACTCTTAAAACCAAACAGAGTTTTCAACGGATAAATTTGGGTCTATCTTTAGTGAATTTGAGGCAACGAACTTAATTTGTCAAGTTTTGGATTGGAACTCCTCGAATTAGGTCAAAACGTTGGATTGGAACTCCTCGAATTAGGTCAAAACCGACTCAATACTATCCAAAACGAGACCCAAAATCTCAAATTAGATCAAAAACCAATCTAAAGTGACAGAAGGGGTGGCGCTGCGGCACCCTGAAGTGGCGCTGCGGCGCCCTGAAGTGGCGCTGTGGTGCCAGAGTGGTGCTGCAGCGCCGTGAAGTGGCACTGCGGCACCACAAATGTGGCGCTGCGGCACCACGGCCTGACTTGTGTTGTGGCACTGCGGCACCACGACCTGCACCTTTTTTTTTTATTAACCCGAAAAACCTAAGACCAAATCCTCAAATCCGTGATTATTTATCTCTAATCACATACCTTATGACCCAAAACTCAATTACTTTAACCCTCATAGTATCAAATACTCAATAAATCATATAAAATTACAAATCATGCATGTATAATCTAAACCCTAGAAAACCAAATAGGCATAGATTTTGAAAACTACAGACATGCATGAAAACCTAATCAATTTTAACATGAAATCCCGCTCTGATACCACTTGTTAGCAAGAATATATGGGATTGCAAAACCAAATACAAACCCTAGAACATTCATGTAAAACTGATAGGAAGGGATTCATTGAGTATACCTGAGTCCATGATAAATACCGTAGTCTGGACGATGAACCGAAGGCGGAAGCGATAGAAATTGACTGTAATTGCTAGAGAGTTTGATCTTTAGTAGCCTAAAAGCCTAATGTCACTCAGATGGAATTCTCTGTAATTGATGGTGAGTTACAGAGAATTGAGCGTACGTATTATTTTTTGACTACAAGGACCATAACCCTAATAGGTTCTTTAAATAGTTTCCTATTGGGTATCCATCAAACCCAACTAGGTGACTAACAGGGTATCCACATTAGTATCCATACCCAGTTGGATATCCTGACCCAGCCCTAATTAAATCACTTATTGGGTCTACTTAAGAATGATATAGCCCAATACAATTGATAAAATATATGGCCCAACATAAGAAATAAAATTCCTAACAATAGGGTCAAAGTATCAAAAGGTTGACGCAGTGAAGATCTCGGTCAAACCAATAACGTTGACTTTCAAGAAGTCATATGAGAAGTTGGCTTACATTGTAAGGTTTACTGCTAGGCCTATGCCGTGGCTTACAGATCGCTTTGCTCGACTTGAATGGTCAGATGGGATACACGTTGTTGGAAGTCCTACTGCTTTTAGTTGGTCATAAATCTTATGATCATCATAATATTACTGAATTTCATTTGATTTGATTCCATGAAGCTGTTCTCGAATCGAATTAGATCAGCAAAGTGGATATCATTCACTTCCTATGTTGTTTTAAGTTGTCTTCTCAATGAGTTAATTAAGCTCATTTACGTGTTGATTAAAGAAATGGGCAAATCAAACGGAATTAATGATCTTAATGAACTTCAAAACATAAAAATGTAAACCAACACTAGGTGATAGGACTATCTGTGTCGAGATGCCTAATTACCTACTGACCCCTTAATTAATATAGTACATGTGTTATGTGTATAGCTGTAAAGCTAATTTACTTTGATATTTCAACAATATCTTGTTTGCTCGCGTTACGGCCACAAGTATTGATGGTGTGAACCATATTAAATGGTTATCACTTATCAGTTTAGCTGGACCTGGCCCAAGTGTCATTCTCCTCCAAGGCTTATACTGATAAACCGCCCCTATAATTATTAGTCTTCTACGTACAAATCCATATGCCTCTAATAATTGTATCCATAAGCTTTCGTCGCAATCGAATCAATCATTATCAGAAATGTGCGTTCAGCTTATCAAATGAGAATTTGACTTCTTACGACCCTTCTCAAATTATTAGTAATATCTTGGAGGTTAGAAAATGACATAAGAGCTACCCATTATGATCCTTCGCGTTTTGCTTGGAGGGTATCATTCTCTTCTTATTTCTTGGCTAAAGCAAAGTTGTCATTACAACATTATTATTTTGTTATTAACAATTAATAGGCCCTTAGGAATAGAGCTATGTACCTTTAAATAATATTGTTCATTTCTCAGGCTTATAAACGATAGAATATGATGAAAATCTTGCCCTTCAAAATCAAAATATTTACTAGGATAATTATAAAAAAAATACCCTGAAGTATGACATAATTACAATTTTAATCATGTCTTTTGGCTTGTGTAAAATTATATCTCAAATCTCTGTAAATTTGTACCTCATGTGTACAAATTGAATAATTTGTGCTAACTGTTTTAAATTATATTCAATAGATTTTTTGTATTAGTCGGCAAAAATATATATATATATATATATATGTATATAAAAATTTGTAGAGATTTGAAATATGAATATATAATTTTGCACAAACTAAAAAACATGGTGCTCAGGATGAGGATACTTTTTCTACAAAAGAAAAATTAAGCATAATAATGATTAAGCATAATAAGTTTTGTGGGTCATGATCTAGCACCACATGTTAGATCGGCTTCAATTAGATTCGAATATTGAATTTAAATGACTAAAAATTTAAATTGTTAAATTTAAAATGAGGTGTTGTATAAAAAGCAGTCGCATTACGCAACTCGTCTTAATAAACAACTAAGTTTCACAGATTTTTTTTTTTTATAAATGTGGGGCTTAACTAATGACCACCACTTACTACAAATTAAAGGAAAATAACACACACACACTACCAAGGTTTGAACCCCTGACCCCCCTAAACACACACACACAACCCTCAAACCTTGGACCAACTGAGCTAACCCCAGTTGGCAAAAAAAAATAAATAAAATAAAATAAAATAAAATAAATAAATAAATAAAAAATAAAAAAATAAAAAAAAATAACTAAGTTTCACAGATTTGAGGAAATGTAAAGTACTAAAAATAACGTGTGATGTTGTAAATAGTGTTGTCGCATTACATAACTCAACGTATTAAATAACTCATCCCCACAGATCGGATCAGTGAGTATTTAAATTGCAGAATTTAAATGTTAATAGTTATAATTTGTTAGCACCATGTAAATATATTTAGAGCAATAAAAAATAATGGGGTGAATAGCTCAATATTCTAAAATATATAATAATAATAATATAAATATATAGATACATATAGATATATATATATATGTGTGTGTGTGTGATATATATTTACGGATGTGGAAACTTTAAAGGTATAATATATATATATAATATAGATTTTGTAAAGTTTTGTTGGAATTGGTGGAAAGTTAACAAAAGTATGAGAATTTTAAATTGTATTAAACTGATGAAGAGAGAATTGAATAACATATATATGTATATGAAAAAAATTGGTTACAAATTGCTATATAGAGATAGTGTAATCATATGGTGATGATACAATACCACTTGGATATTAATAATAAAAAGATGGATGGATTAAGGAATACAGATATATATTTTTGAATGAATAATAATAAGAGAAAGGATATGTGAGAATATGTATCTATGAGGTTTAGTAGAAAAGAGTCTAAGAGAAGGAGAGAGAGAGAGAATTCACCTAATAGGAAACAAAGGTATTTATATTGTCTTCCTTCCATTTACTTGTGATCAGACCTCTATTTATTTATAGGCATATTAGCCTTACATTTACATTTATCTAGTCATAGCTTCGTAAGATGTTATTAGACAATACGACTGATGTGGCAAGTGGAAGCAAGTCCATTTGAAACTTGATATTTATCTCACAAACTTGAAGTGGCATTCTCATAGTGGCAAGGATTGATTAGTTCATGGTGATATTTATTCTTTTGTGTCTAATTTGATGTTCGCATTGTTAAGATTATGCCTAAAAAAGAGTTTATTATTTATTGAATATTTTAGATATTTAATAAAGTGATATTTCATCCATAGTATTTGTGATAATGTTTTGATTATTGTATAATAGTGATAATATACCTATATGTAGGTCTTTGATATTACAGTATCTATTGGATTTGATATCTATAATTTAATAGGGTCCTTCCCAATTTGGTATGAACTTATTATGCATTCCTTTCATAACATGATCAGCAACTTTGACTACTAAGTCACCTTCTTGGAAACTCTTGGCTCGTACCAACTTGTTATCAGCTCGAGTGATTTTTCTTTAATAATTTTGAACCTTATCTTGTACTTGTGCTCTATCACTACTAGAAAAACTTAAATAGAAGATAATGGCTAAATTTAAAAGGACGCTATTTTTTAAAGCAACCAGTATACCATCATCTATTTGAGAAATTTAATGCAAACGGCGTCTATTTAATATTATGGATTTTTTTATTGAGTTATTTTATTAATTTGAGGATAAAATAATATTATGGTGATTGTTTTGTGCTCTATTGTGTGTATTTTACTTTTTAATTAGTATTTTTATTAAATCGACGTCATTTTGGCGCTTTAAAGAATTAATAAATAAAATTTATATCATAATAATCACTAGAGTAGAGTTGAGGCTAGGTGGCAGTGCCTAGATTGATTGGTCTTACGGCTACCGCGTTTAATTCCGAGGAGGAACACTTTGTCTCCTTTATATTTAAAATCAAAAGAAAAATATTTGTCTCCTTTATATTTAAAATCAAAAGAAAAATATACCTATTTAATGTCGGTTATGCTAGAACCCCCTTTAAATATTATCTTTAAAATCAAAAGAAAAAGATATCCATTTAACGCCGATTATGCTAGAACCGCCTTTAAATATTACCCATTTAATGCTAGTTTTTTTTAGAACCGCTTTTAAAAGTTGATATTTAATACTGTTTCTAAAATAACCAGCATTAAATGTTGCATTTAATGCCAGTTATTTTAGAAACGGTGTTAAATGTCAACTTTTAATACCGATTTAGAACCGGCATTTATTGAATATACATTTAAAGGCGTCTAAATTTAAATGTTAACATTTAATACAGGTTATTTTAGAAATAGTATTAAATGTCAATTTTTAATACCTGTTCAAAACCAGCGTCTATTGAACATATATTTAAAGGTGCATGAATAGACGCTAGTATTTGAACCGACGTTAAATGAAAACAACGCTGGTTTTTAACAGGCATCTATTATAGTAGTGTATGATCTTCCAAAACTTAAAGATCAAATTCTCGAGAATTTTATGTTCCACCAAGTGCTATCCTAGCATATGGTATGTTTAATTCTACAGGCTATAGAGTTTCAGCTTTATATACTAAAGAAAATAGAGTCTCTTCAGTAGTAGTATTCTTGGTGGCTCTATAAGCCCAAAGAGCAAGGAGTATATAATCATCCCACCGAATTGATTTTTCTTTGAGCATTCTTTTGATGATAGCCACCAAAATTTTGTTAAATACTTCTATGACTCCATTTCCTTGATGATAGTATCTAGTGGACTTTCCATAGAAGATTTGATATCTCTCCAGCAGTCACTTAAAAAGTTGTCCAATAAAAGGTGTTTCATTATCAAACAGTATCTTTCAGGGTATGCCAAAATGACAGATAATATTTTCATACACAAATTAACTAGCATCTTCTGAAGTGACCCTTTTAAGAGAAACGACCCCAAACCATTTTGTGGAATTTTTTGTAGCTACTAGAATCCAAATATTTCCTTTTGAAGGAGGGCTGATTGGTCTGATGAGATCCATCGACTAGGCGTGGAATGACCAAAGTGATGTGATACTTCCTATTTCGACATTAGGTACGTGTATCAAATTTCTATGTCTTTGGCAAGCGTCATATTTTTGAGTAAATTCCATAACATCATTTTTCATTGTAGACCAATAATATCCAATAGTGATCATCAGGCAACTAAACATGGACAATATAGTCGATGTAGACTTTTCTCCAATCTTCTTCTTCTACAAAGAAGCTTTCTTTATGATCAATCACAAGTTGACATTGCTTACAGTTTTTTTGCAGCTCATTAGCTTATTTTCTCAATTCAGGCCAAAATATCTAAGTCGCTGGATTCTTCTAGCTAATATTGGTCTGTCTAAAACACACATTTTAGAATAGACTTCATATAGTACTTTTCTTCTAAATTCTTCATCAATACAATTTGCCAGAATTTTGTTAGAAAATCTCTTGTATACTTGATCGTTGATCAACATAAATGCTTTGATTTCTTCGAGATTTTTGACTTCCAGACTTTCCCATTTTTTCATTGATAGATTGGATCCATCTGTTTGATTATTGCGCTGATAAGGCTATTAACTCTGACTTGGTCTCCAATGGGATTTGAATAAGATCTTTATTTGTATCACTTATTTTAAGTACTAATGTTGCCAGAGCATCTGCATATTTGTTCTGAGATCTAGAGATGTACTCCAGTTTGAAGGCATGGAGCTTTTCTTGAATTTCTTCTCGATATTTGATCAAATTTGGCTCTTTAATAGCAAAATCTCCATTGAGTTGTTTAATGACTAAGTTGGAGTTCCCACTGATTTATAATTTTGAAATCTTCATTTCCTTTGCAAGATCCAATCCGATTGTTAATGCTTCATATTCAACTTCATTGTTGAAACAAGGGAAAACTAATTTGACAGCTTTCTTGAGGATTTTGCTTTGATCTTTTGATGAAACAACTCCAACATTTTCTTAATTATGGGCAGATCCACCGTCAAATAAAGTATCCAATATTCTTCGTTGTCTTCCACGGACATTATCTCCTCTGAATCATGCTTAATGTACTTAAGTAATTCAACTAAAGCTTGGCTTTTGATTGGTTTTGGCTTTTTGATAGAGATATAAAGTTCACTAAGAATAAGCATCAATTTAGCATATGGACCAATGAGAATTGGCTTTTGCAACAAGAGCTTGATCAGATTAGAATTCGTGATCACTTCAACTTTTTGAGTGACCATGTAGTATCTAAGCTTTTGTATTGCATACACTAAGGCAATTCAGAGCTTATCTGCGATAGAGTAATTCTTCTCGGATAACAGACTGGTTTCTCCAAGCCATCACATTCTTATGCTATCAATATCCCAACTGATTTGACAGATGCGGCCAAGTAAATTAATAATTCTTTTTCTATGAATGTGGCAACCATGACTTGTGCATTAGTGAGAATTTTCTTGAATTTTTCAAAGGCATGGTCATTCTTAATGTCCCATTTGTACTCCGCATCTTTTTTGGTTAATTGATAGAGAAGATTAATAATACTGGTCAAAGCTGGAATAAATCTCTTAAGATAAGAAATTTTTCCAATGAATTCCGTCAATGATTTAAGATCCTGAGGTGGCTTAATATCCAGTATTGCTTTTGTCTTATCTTCACCAATCTTGATTCCACCTTTGTGAACTACAAAGCTAAGAAATTTGCCTTTTGTGACCCCAAATTTCAACAAATTCATCTTGAGATCATATTTTCTGTACCTTTCAAATACTCCTCTTAAGTGAGCTAAGTGTGATTCTTTTCTCTTAGACTTTACTACCAAATCGTTGATGTAGTCTTCAACATAATCATAGATCATATCATGGAAGATTGTTATCATGCCTCATTGATAAGTGGCTCCAATATTTTTCATCCTAAATCGCAATAGAGTATAGTAAAAATTTTACAAGGGGGTTGTGAAAGCAATTTTCTCTGCGTCTTCTGGATCCATCTTAATCTGGTTGTAGCCATTGAATCTATCTATGAATGAGAATATTTTGTGGTTGGCAGTTGCATTAATAAGCATGTCTAGATTTGGTAGTAGAAAATCATCTTTTGGGCATGCTTTGTTTAAATCTTTGAAATCTACACAAATTCTTATTTGCTCATTCTTCTTTCTCACTGGTACTATATTTGCCAACCACGTTGGATGTATACATGGTTTTATGAATTCGGCCTTTAGCAACTTCTCTATCTCCTTCTTGATTTGCAGCTGAATATGATTGCTGAAATTCCTTGCAGTTTGTTTAACTTGTTTGAAGGTGGAGTTTACAGTAAGCTTGTGAGTAATTAACTTACTACTTAATCTTGGCATATCTTTGTAGGTCCATACGAAAACATCATGATATTCTTTCCGCAATTCTAAAAGAGCTGCTTCAAATTCTGGTTCTAGCTTAGCATAAATGAATGTTGATTTTTCTTCTCCTTCTTCTGCCAAATTTATTTTCTTAAGCCTTTCTTGAGGATTCTTAGGTTCATCTTGTAGTTTTTCTTGGCCGAGTGGAATGGCTTCTACTCGTTCTGAATTTTATGCAAGATAAACCCATTCAGGGCTTGTTAGGTCATTGTTGGCCTCGTCGTACCTTCATAATTGGTAAGCAACTCATCCATTAGGTAGAATAGCATGTTGAATAGAGGGTTTTCCAAGTTTACTGATTTGATTTCTGTAATCATGTTGTTGTAGGATGAGTCTTTTATATAAGAATTGGTGTACAATAGTACTTCTAGAGATTTTGTTTCACTCGGCTCATCAAAGACGTCATCAAAGAATGTAGCCTCTATCCAAAAAACTTCATTCAGGGAAAATGGAGCTTTTGTTACAAGTACCAAAATTTCTCTTTTGCCACTTATCGCCTTCAAACACTGATGCAAGGTAAATGGCACTATTTAGTTATGGTGAATCCAAGGTCTTCCAAGCAGCAGATGATAGGATATATCTATATTGATTACAAAAAATTTAATTGGTGCTCAGATTGGTCCAACTTATAAATCTATATTAACATATTTTTTTGCAGTATGAGAACTTGATGTAAAAGTAGCTAGTGGCATGGTTTGCATCGTTAGCTTACTTTCTGAAATTCCGGCTGGTTTGAAAAATTACCAAGACATGAGATTGACCGACGAACTATTGTCTACCAAGGCTCATTGGAAAGGTATGCCATTGACTTTAGCTTTCACGTATAACAATTTTTTGTGGCTAAAATTCACAACTTGTACATTTTTCTTCGAGAAAGTGATGGTGTCTTCACTTTTCTTGGAAATTCGTCCCACAGCATAGTTAATAGAGCAGCACTATGGATCGAATTAGTGAGATACTTGGAAGATTATCTGTGTGGCGCCTTTGCAAACTTCGTCTCCAAATTCCAGCGTGTTAAATAAGTTTTTAAAAACTCGTGACTTCATGAGGTTTTCCCATCATTATTTTGATCTCTTGCTCCTATGATGATTCTTCATTGGTTAGATTATTGCCAGTTGAATCAATAGCATTTTATGTATTTACTTGTTTTCTTTCATGATTCGAAAATAGATTATTTTTAGCCATTTGCTGTTGTTACCCCAAGATAATTGCACCTATCAGAGCATTTTAGTGATAAACCCTTCTGACAACGTTAAAATCTGATGTAGTATAGTGCACTCTTTTATGCAACAAACAGTACTTGGGGTCAAGCATTGCTTCCGATGTTGACTGTCTGTTAGGTAGTGGATATTTAAGAACTCCATCTTCTATCCAGACTCGCACTAGAGCATTGATTCTATCTTTGGGAGTGGTATTTCTGGTGAAACTGGCAGATTTCTTCTATCTTGTTGGTATTGATCAACCATGGCAATCTCTTTCCTTCTTTAGAAGATAGTTGGTTTGGTCCAACTTTCAATAGTAATCCTTTTCTCTGACATAGCTTTACACATTTTTGACATTGTTGTTTCGGTATTGCTCGCTCTAAATATTAATTCGGCAAAAGTTGGATTTATGTGATTCTCAATATGAACTATGTATTTGTCTTGCATTCTGTTAATACATAGCCGAATTATTTCTTATTGAGAAATAATTTCTTTGTAGTCAAGAGTCACTTCTTCGAATCTGTTCACATAGGCTATAAGTGCTTCATCTTCCCTTTGCGTTATGTTAGAAAGATCAGATAAGTCCAATGTGCATTCTAATGCAAAGAACTTTGTACAAAATATTGTTAACAATTCTTCCTTAGTACCGATGTTACTTGCTGGTAAATTGATGAACCATGAGTATGCTCGATCGGTGAGAAATTTTGAAAATTATCTCAGTCTTAAGTTGTGGTCACTAGCAAAAACTCCACGATCTTCTAGAAAACTGATAACATGTTCTCTAGCATTGCCTTTCTTTCCATCAAACTTCTTAAATCGAGTATTAGTGTAATCTTTCGGCTATGGTTTGGAAAGAATACTAGAAAGATAAGGAGGTTGAAAGTCCACCGCTACAACAATCTTACTGGCATTTTCTGCTTCAGTTCTAAGCATCTCTTGTAGTTGCTCTTTCGTAATAAAACCTTTTGAAGTTCCATTATCAGTTCTAGTTGTGGTTGTGACAATAAGGTTGACAGGACTTCCCTTGTGTTGCTGGCATGTCAGAAATCTGATTTTCAGATGCGTGAAAATTGTTGTTTTGATTGGGTAGAGCCAAAGCAGAAGTCCCCGCTCCATTTACTTTTTCGAGATTGGCAATTTTCTGGAGCATTTGGGCATGAGATAATTACATATTTTCTTGAGATTGCCTCATGACATCTATTGAGTTCGCCAACTGAGTTAAGATAGTGGAGATTTCAGCATTCAATGGATTTTGTTACTCGGCCATTTTGAGACAATGAGATTATTTTCTTCCTTTTTTTTCTTTTTTTTTCTTTTCCTTTTTTTGCTTTTTTTTCTTTTTTTTTCTTTTTTTTTTTTTGTTGTAGAAAAAGATAGAGAACGGGTAGAGTCACGAAATGACTTTTCAAATCTTGGAGATATTAAAGGAACTTAGTTTCCTTTGGTTATTCCCCAGCAGAGTCGCCTTTTAATGCTCGGGATGAGGGGACAAAAGAAAAATTAAGCATAATAATGATTAATTATAATAAACTTTGTGGGTCATGGTCTAGCGCCACATATTAGATAGTTAGATTAGTAAAATTTAAATTGTTGAATTAAATATAGGATATTGTATAAAAAGCAGGCATATTACACAATTAATAAACAACTAAACCCGACGGATCTGCGGAAATTTAAAGTACTGAAAATGATATGGGAGGTTGTAAATATCATAGTTGCATTACACATCTCAGTGTACTAAACAACTCATCCTCACGGGTCTGCGAGTATTTAAATTACAGAATTTAAATGCTAGCAATTATGTAAGTGTAATGTAATTCTATAAATATATTTAAAGCAGTAGAAAATAATGGGGTAAGTAGCTCAGTATTCCAAAATATATAATAATAATAATAGTAATAGTAATAATAATAATAATAATGATATTAAAAGATACAATAATATAAATATATAGATATATATATATATATATATATGTTGATATATATACGGACGTTGGAACTTTAAATGTATAATATATATAATATAGATTTTATAATATTTTTCTTCCAAGTGGTGGAAAGTTAACAAAGATGGGAGAATTTTATATTGTATTAAGGATTGATGAGATAGGATATTGGTGAAGTAGTGGACGGACTAAGGATGAATAACAAAGATATGTATGTTATCACAAATTGATATACGAAGATAGTATAATCATATGGTGATGATACAATACTGTTAGGTGGTGTTTGGTTCGTGAAATAGAATTAGAATAGTAATGGAAATTGTAGTGGAATGAAATTGAAAAAAGAATAAGAATAATAATCCATTGTTTTGTTGAAACTTGAAATAGTCTTGGAATGGAATAGAAAAAAATTCTGTTGGCAAAAATGTGCTTTTAGATGTTTTGAAAGGACAAAATAGGAAAAATTGGGTATTAAAATTTTTGTAAAATGATAGAATTCTAATTCCATTAGTAGTAGAGTAGAATAATAATTATACCATTTAATGCAATTATGATTCTAATGGAATCACAATTCTTTTGCAAAAAAACACAACCAAACAAAGAATGTACTTTTTTTTTGAAATCACCTTTCCATTTCAAGGTTGATTCCTTTGAACCAAATATAACCTAAGTGTATTACTAATAAAAAGATGGATAGATTAAAGGATACGGATATATATTTTTGAATGGCCAATAATAAGAGAAAGAATATATGAGGATATGTGTCTATGAAGTTAATTAGAAAAGAGTCAGAGAGAGAGTGAGAGAGAGATGGATAGATTAAGGGATACGGATATATGTTTTTGAATGAACAATAACAACAAAAAGGATATACGAGGATATGTATCCTTAATTAGAAAAGAGAGAGATGGATAGATTAAGGGATGCGAATATATGTTTTTGAATGAACAATAATAAAAGAAAGGATATATGAGAATATGTGTCTATGAGGTTAATTAGAAGAGAGAGAGAGAGAGAGAGAGAGAGAGAGAGACTTCGACTAATAGGAAGCAAAGGTATTTAAATTGTCTTCCTCCCATTTATTTGTAATCAAATCTCTATTTATAGTCTTATTAGTTTTAAAGTTAAGTTTATCTAGTCATAGCTTCGTAAGATATTGTTGGATGTCACGATTGATGTGGCAAGTGGAAGAAAGTCTATTTGAAACTTGACATTTGTCTCACAAACTTGAAGTGGCATTTTCATGGTGGCAAAGATTGCTTAGTTTATGGGGATGTTTATTCTTTTGTGTCTAATTTGATGTTGGCATGGTATGAATTTGGCAATCTTCCAATGAAATATTGATACTTGTTTTAGAATGCTATAATCTTCATTTGTCCAATGTAATTTTAATACGTTAAGCTTTCTTAACTAACCTTATATTATATAATTATCACATCATTTTATGACTTAATATTTTAGTTAAGCTTTTTTAACTAACTTTATATTACATAATTATCATATTATTTTATGACTAAGAAACCTTATATTACATAATTATCACATTAGTTTATGACTTAATATTTTAGTTAGTTTTATCACACTCTAGAACATAAGGTAAAATTTGTAGAAATTTGTAGAAAGATTATACTTTAGGTATATTTTTACATTATAATGTTTTTTTCCTGTGTTCTTACTGAGCCAGCATATTCGCAGTGGGACTAGTGCCGAGACATATGGTCTATAAACAAACAATTTGATTTTAGTAAGCTGCACCGCATGGTTCTAATTATTCCATTGTGATTTTCAATGTAGAAAAGAAATTCCATTGCAGACAAAACTTTTCTGCTAAGACAAAAAAGATTCTCATAAGAGTGCATGTAGACCATTTTATAGAAGGCAGTTCATTAATTAATTCCAGTTTTTTTGCCAATTGAGTTATAGACTGTTAGTTCCCGTGGGGTGATGAGAAAGAAATTATGGTGGGACAGGAAATTCTATGTACTATGTACCATCAAGAGGCCCACGAAGGCTTAGATTCCGTGGTGGATTTAACTTGGAGAATTACCAATGATTCTAAAACCCTATAAGCAATCCTTACTTCACTCCTTTTCTTCCCTTTTCTCCGCCAACTTTAATTGCCCAAACGAAAAAGAAATATAGCTACTATCGACGGCTTCAGGTTGGTCCAAAGTTCACACTTCTGTAACAAAAAGATCAATTATTTTCTTCAAGATTTTGAATCTAACAAAGATGATACGAAATAAAGCCCATAAAGTCAAACCTAATGACCAAACAAGATAAAATAGTAATAATAGAATATATCATCTCAACGGCCCTCGTTAAGTTCGGAATTATTTGATGTTCAGATAAGTGATCTTAGTCTCTAACACCAAGTGTGAGTGTGGTAGCTCAGTTGGTTAAGGTCTTACGGATAGGCAGACCTGAGTTCGAGTCGTGGTGGTAGATAAAGGTTTTCTTGGGAGGTTTTTCTCTGTTGTTAGTCTGCCATTCTTTGACTGACGTGCTTGCGTGGCTCATCTTGGTGTTTTACTTAAGTAGTCCCTAATCCACCTGACACTTAGTGGAGCCTAGGTGACTCGTTCCATCGTTGGGTGGGATAAGACCTTCCGTTTGGGTCATCAACGAATATTCTGATAGGCGCAGTTTGATACTACCAACGTCACGTCCTAAAAAGAAATTAGTTAACCATGGTCACACTCGTCCGCTTTTTATTACCAAAAAAAATGATCTTAGTCTCTAATTTGATTTTTTTTTTTTTTCAGATCTAATGATTTAGTTGGGCCAATATCAACTGTACAACTACATAGTACATACCATAGTTACTACTCAAAAAAGAGCTTCGAATCATTTCATTTTTCATATAGAAAACCTTTTATTCTTGCATGAAAAAGCGGATAGAAAGACACAAAGCTTCGTCGGCATCAATATTTAGTGGTGGGGCAGACTTCCAGCTAATAGCAATTAGAGTTGGGAGAAACAAACACTTTGGAATCCGTCATATTTAAACAATAATACATGTTCTCTTATGAAACTTTATTTAATTCATGAAATACAAGAAAACGACACGAAATTTCCGCAATCATTACTTGCAATACATGTATAATTGTAATTTTAATGGCTTCCGTAACCATGTTGACAATATACCACACATACTCTTATGAAACTGCACTGTAGCTTTTGTAACTGGTTATTAGACAAAAAGCTTCATGCTAGAGTTTATTATATCTAGCCTAATCCTTTATCCTAATGAGTGTTAAAAGTAGTAGTGGGATTCCCACTACAAACCTTGGCATGTTCTTATTATAATTCGTGTAAGTGGGTCGTCCGTTGAACCGACAAAACTAATTATCTAAACAGGCAGGAGTGACCCCAAAAAAAAAAAAAAAAAAAAAAGAAAGAAAGACGACATATAGTACTAATCACCGAAAAGTGCAATAAAAAGGAAGTTTTATTTGATAATAATTACAGACATGTAGTATTAATTAATCAAAGGAAAAAGTAACAATAGAACAAGTAAAAGTCTTCTTTGATAATTTAGTTGAGAAGAAAAAAAGAGGTAAGATGAAAACTATAATTAAGTGCAATCCAAAGCATATTTGTACTCTATTGTTGTGTATGGCCATAAACTTCAATTGTACTTGGTTAAACGCAATGGTATTGCCATCTTCATACTTCTTGATAAAATTCAGAAAAGTTGAGCCATGCCAGTTACTGACACGAAACTCCCTAAAACCAACGTATATTTACCATTGTTTTAAATAATTTGGCACTGAATTTGAAAGTGGCAGACAAATTATAATAAGAGCATTTTTTTTTTTTTTGGCTGAAGATTATAATAGGAGCATTTAGCTATAGCAGACAATGACTCGTAAACTTAACAATGTATTTGTAATGCGACACAATTGGCAAAATTTTGCCCACCCATTGAGGTCCAACTGTAATACGACCACAAGGATCTAGTAGTCATCTAGATGCGATTCTTGAACAATTGGACCACCAAAATGTGAGGTGAATCTTACCCATAGCCATGACTCAATGGGATTATATATGCGTATGATTACATATATTTGCAAAAGATCTAAGAGTGGATAATAATACAGTGGTTGGTTGCACAAAGATGAGTTGACACATCTTAACATCGCAATACAAATTCAGAGGAAAATAAATAAGAACATTAATTTTTTGTTGTTCCATCCTCAATTAGTCGTCAAGTGGCTGTTCACATCAGTATTATGGATATCGTACCAAATTTTAGCACAATCCTAACGATTGTAACTCAGTTTGTCATTATATACCTAAAAGCATGGGGACTTATTTGTTTATTTCTTCTATTTTTTTCTCTTAATGCTTCTAATTTTTTGAGTATTGAGAGTTTTTCTATCTATATGAATATATATTTTAGGTAAATGGGGGTTTATTTTCGTTGTTCAGTGACAGGAAACGTATGAAAGAGAAGCCGATAAGATATTTGAGTTCTGACCTGAAATATTAACAGAATGAACGTAGAATTATTGATAGGCACGCGTAATATTCACACCTGAGCTGTGGTTTGCCGTGAAGCAAGGACTAGGCTTGACCCACTTAGTTATGCTTTTACTAACTTGCGACCTTGAAACAGAAATCCAAATCCCTTTCATATTTATACCCAAAGGGGAATTTGGAAAGCAAATATGGTTTTATATAATTGGGTCCGCATGAATTAGGAATTAGGACTTGAAAAAAAAAAAAAGCTCCATGTTGATATGATTGCCCCCACCATGACCCATCTAATCAGCACTTGAGTGGAGTCTATTTAGCTAGCAAGAAGCCAAGAGATTCTTCCCAAGCCAAGCCAATTGAGAGCTAAACCTCCCATTGAACTGCATTCCTGAAAAAAAGAGACAAACCATTAAACAAAAAGAAAAGATTGCCGGGAGAAAAACAGTAACTGAGAGAAATAAACCTCAGAAGAAGATGAAGATACCAATTATCCTTCTTTTACAAATAGCCGTGCTTCTGAGTACTATCTGCCATTTGCATGTAGTAGCAGCTGAAAGACAACAAGCGAAAAGGACTTATATAGTTCAAATGGACAAGTCTCACAAGCCAGCAAGTTCTGACGACCATCTCAACTGGTATGACTCGTCTTTGAAATTCGTCTCCGACTCGGCGGACATGTTTTACACCTACGACAACGTAATCAGCGGCTTCTCTACAAGGCTCACGGAAGAAGAAGCCCAGTTGCTCGAAAAGCAACCAGGTGTTCTCTCTGTTCTACCTGAAATCCGATACGAGCTTCATACAACTCGAACACCGGAGTTTCTTGGACTTGGGACGAGTGAAGCTATATTCCCGGCATCAGACAAAGTTAGCGAGGTGGTGATCGGAGTTCTGGACACCGGCGTATGGCCTGAGAGCAAAAGCTTTGACGACACCGGTCTCGGGCCGGTCCCAGCCAGCTGGAAAGGCGAGTGCCAGGTGGGCAAGAACTTCAACTCGTCAAGCTGTAACCGGAAACTGATTGGTGCGAGGTTTTTCTCAGAAGGGTATGAACGATCATTTGGACCAATCGACGAGAACGTAGAGTCACGATCACCAAGAGATGAGGAGGGCCACGGAACTCATACCTCAACCACTGCAGCTGGGTCCGCCGTTGCAGATGCTAGCCTATTCGGCTTTGCTTCCGGGACAGCACGAGGTATGGCTACAACCGCCCGCGTAGCCATATACAAGGTGTGCTGGCTTGGTGGATGTTTCGGCACTGATATATTAGCAGGTATAGAACAGGCTATTAAAGATGGCGTCAATGTTTTGTCTCTGTCCATCGGCGGAAGTCTAAATGATTACTCCAAAGACACAGTAGCCATCGCAGCTTTTGCAGCAACTGCAAATGGAATTGTGGTATCACTCTCAGCCGGAAATGGTGGACCGAGTTCAGGTAGCTTAGCCAATGTCGCGCCTTGGATGCTCACTGTGGGTGCCGGAACATTAGACCGTGATTTCCCCGCTTACGTTAGCCTCGGAAATGGACAGAAATACAAAGGCGTTTCACTCTATGGCGGAAAGCCTTTATCTGATGAATTAGTTCCAATTGTTTATGGTCGTAACGCAAGTAACTCCACGAGTGGTAATTTATGCTTGCCTGGCAGTTTGGTTCCTGGAAAGGTCGCAGGAAAAATAGTATTGTGTGACCGAGGGGGAAACGCCAGGGCCCAAAAGGGTCAGGTGGTAAAAGATGCCGGCGGCCTCGGGATGATTTTGTCTAATACAGAATCCTATGGGGAAGAACTTGTGGCTGATGCACATGTCCTGCCCACATCAACAGTTGGCCACAAAATCGGTGATTTGATAAAGGCCTATATTCATTCGGAGGCCAATCCAACGGCCACAATCTCCCAGGGAAGCACGCAGATAGGAATTCAACCCTCACCAGTTGTAGCAGCTTTCAGTTCTAGGGGGCCAAATCCAATCACTCCAGAAATACTCAAACCAGACCTGATAGCACCAGGGGTAAATATACTAGCTGGGTGGACCGGTGCAGCTGCACCAACTGGATTAGACAACGACAAGCGGCGTGTAAGCTTCAACATCATTTCAGGCACGTCCATGTCTTGCCCTCATGTAAGTGGACTAGCTGCCCTCATCAAAGCTGCACAGCCGGAATGGAGCCCTGCTGCTATTAAGTCGGCTCTCATGACCACCGCCTATTCAACCTATAAAAATGGTAAAACCATTGAAGACGTTGCTACTGGAAGTCCTTCAACACCATTTGATTATGGCGCTGGGCATGTGGATCCAGTGGCAGCCCTTGACCCTGGTCTTGTCTATGATGCTACTGTTGAAGACTACATAAGCTTCCTTTGTGCCTTGAATTATAGTGCAGAACAGATTAAGTCTGTCACCAAAAAAGACTACACCTGTGATTCCACCAAAACGTACAGCCTTGGAGATTTTAACTACCCATCTTTTGCCGTTCCTCTGCAAACAGCATTGGGTAGTGGTGCCGGTGTATCGAGCACAGTAAGATACACTAGAACTCTAACAAATGTTGGTGCCCCAGCAACATATAAGGTCAAAGTATCTTCAGAGATTTCATCAGTTAAAATCTTGGTTCAACCAGAATCACTGAGTTTCAATGAGGCGTATGAGAAGAAGACGTACACTGTGACGTTTACTGCTGCTTCTTTACCATCAGGCACAACCAGCTTTGCTCGTCTGGAATGGTCAGATGGGAAACATATTGTTGGCAGCCCTATTGCTTTTAGTTGGACATAAAGAAAAGAGCATTCAACTGATAAAATGATACACGAGCTGTCAAACAGAACAAAGTGTATCTATTTGTATGTTACTTCTATCATATCATCCCGTGTGCTAGCAGCTGAGCAAATTAAGCCAGTTGACAGGTTTCTTATTGTACTACTGAAATGAATGATTAAGGGAGGAGGAAAGGGAAAATAAATGTACAGAAATATGTCTAAATGATTAATGAGGACTTCAAGTATGGTCCCCAAGTTGTATTTTCATATTTATAAAGCTAATGCTTTCATCGTCCTGTTTTCGCGCCTTAAAAATCATTAAAGCAGAGGAAGAGGCACTATCTTGGTTCACTACATCTACAAGATCTGGTGAACCATCAACCAAGAATCTTGTTCTCAGTAAATTACTGCAGCCTCCGCTCAGCAATTTGAATTAAAGGTAAGGAAAGAAAAATTATAAAAAAAAAGAGAAAAAAGAAACATTAACGTAGCATCTATTCCTATGGACTCAATACATTATGGATAATGTTTACCTTAAGGCCCTAATTAATTGAAATCACGTCAAAGACACGAAGAATAAAAGGGAATGCATTAAAAGCTAAAAATTCTGTATTACTCGGAATCCTCCATAGATTGACAAACAGGAAGGTAATATGTATCGAGTTGCCAGTATTTGTGTTTTACACCTTCCCAAACTTCTTCTCCCAAACAATCCTTAACAGGCAAGGAGATCAACTGAGTTGAGTATCCTAAATTCTCAAGTTCGAGAGACACTAACTGACAGTAAACCACATGGAAGAATGGATTACCGCCACAAAGGCCATTGAAAAATGAGTAGATTCCCCCAGGCTTCAACAACGCAGGAAGATGTTGATGGAACTCCCTTAGGTCCTCATAATATTCTCCATAGGTGTCAAAGAAAATACCTGAATGGACGAACCAAAGCCATGTCAAAAAGAGCAATTATTTTGAAAATTCTACTTAATTCCACATTACATATGGCTACAATGGCAAGTATAGATCTTGAATTCGACCTACCATCGTAAGACTCAAGCAGTGGGAGAACGTCTTGCCAACGGCCAAATATAATCTTTACATTATCCTTCTCAGCCCAACCAGTACGAATCATTCGTTCATAAACCTCTGGATGAGCCTCAACAATGGTATGAGAAGAAGGTTTATATTGCTGAATGGCTGTATCCACTAGACCCATCCCAAATCCAATGTTCAATACGTGACCACTACCTGAACAAACAGCTTTGGCATGAGCCTCCATTAATGGTTTCTCCCAAGCCATCATAACTGCCTTGCTCTCAGAATCCATCAGCTTATCCTCACTGAAGCTAACCCTATCCTCCAAGTAAACCGCATCACAATCACCGGTTTTACTCTCTTTCCTCGCAATGGTTCCTAGAACCAACTCAGCCTGAATCCCTGTTCAAATAGGCAAACTTATCGCCACCAGGATTCAAACCAAACCCAATTCCGGAAAAACTATAAATTACCAATCCGTTGTTTATCAAACCCAATAAACTACATACAATTCCATCACATGATTTGGGGAAAAATTAAGCATTGCACAAGTCACAACCTATGTGATAGGAGTAAAAGTTAACTGTTTCTAATCCAATGGCGTCAAAAATGTGGTACTTCACTTTACTCTGAATTTATACGAAATTTTTATCAATAACAATCCAAAATAAGACTAATTCTCTGAACTTATACGAAATTTTTATCAATAACAATCCAAAATAAGACTAATTCTCTTCTTCGACAGTAACACTGTATTTGTAGGTACAGAGAAATAAAAGGTACCCGCGTTAAGGAGGGCATCGAAGGCCTCTTGGTGTCCCAACTCCATGGCGAAATCGCCAGCAGAGAGATTGGAAGGAGAAAGGGCGTTCCATGGAGCACCAGCTTCGAGCAGGGTCTTGACGACGTCGGCGTGGCCGTGCTTGGCGGCGTGCATGAGCGGAGTGAGGCCTTCGGAGTCGAAATGCGAGGCGTCAGCACCGGAGTCTATCAGAGACTTCGCCTTTTCGGCGTCGCCGCTCCTCGCCGCCTCGCAAAGAAGCCCTTCTTTGTCCATGTTTGGGATTAGTTCGGCGACTCTTGCACTCTTTGGCTTAGAAGTGAAACCCTGTTAAAAGCATCCAGAGCTATACAAAGAAAGGGCAAATTACATTTTCTCCACCGAAGTTTCCAGTAACTAAAAAAACCGCCGATAGGATTTTAGGCTAATTGCATTTTTATCCTATGTTTTTCCACGTTTATCATTGAGTCCACATTTTGTTACTACAAATCTAATATGTATATGTTTTTTTTTTCTTTTTCTTCAAATCTAGTATGTATATGTTGATTTGTAATTGTAAATAGTAACAAAATCACTTTTTTCTTTAAAAAAAAAAAAAAAAGAGAGAAAAAGAGGACGAATGTTATGAAATATTCACTATTTGTATGTCCATTTCAACTATTGTTTCTTTTACATCATGTGTGATGTGTAAACCATTGAAAGTTAGGTAAAAAAAAATTTTATTAGTGTGTTAGGTGTTCTTAGATAGATGTTATACAAGTGTAAATTAAATGTATGGCTAAGATTAATTGTATTGGCCTATAAATAGGCTTATCAATTTCACTTGAAAGATGAACAAGTAAAAGAAATAAGAGAAGTGTAAAAGAGAGAAGATAAGAGTTTCTCACATCAATTTCTTTGAGTTTAGTATTAGCATTCTTAAGCTCTTATATTATATACTCTCAATATTATTTATAACACGTTATCAGCACGAGCCTCTAGTCGTTATAATCTCGCCAAGATAAAATTTTATTAGTTACCATATTACATTATAAATATCCCTTTTAGTTTGATGGAGATCTACCATAAGCAATTTAATATATATACATATATTGTATACTATAATAGTGTATATAAATATATTTTGTTTCTTTATAATTTTAGTGACTGTAATTTTCTTTCTAATAATTTGAAAGTTTTAATGTTCTAATATTATATTGAATTACTTCATGTATTTATATTCGTCATCTTCACTATGAGATTTTTATATTATGATTTTGGTCACAAATAATTCTATGAATAATAAAGAAATTATTTGATAAGACTATGTTGGTAGTCTTTTCCTATTATTATGAAATTACTTCTTTATATGATATTATTTATACTAATTATCATCATAAATTATTATTGTGGCAATGTTTATGTACTTATAATTAATCTTTTAACTCTAAGATTTTCATGTCCATATATTTGATTACAAACATCTATAATATACATATTTATAATTATGTCATTGAATATTATTAATTCAATATATTAGATAATCGCATTTTATTTTTCTATATGACCATGTATTGATCAAGTTATGAGTTTCTTATTCCTAACTATATAATATTTTGTGATATAATAGTTTTCACAATGACAAACCTCACAAAACTTGAATTCGTCGCCCTTGAAATTTCGGGCAAGAATTATTTGGCGTGGACACTTGATGCTGAAATTCACCTTGATACCATGAATCTTGGAAATACAATTAAAGAAGGAAATGATGCATCCACTCAGGATCGTACAAAAGCCATGATCTTCCTTCGGCATCATTTGCATGAAGGATTGAAAACTGAATATTTAACGGTAAAGGACCCATCTGTGCTATGGCAAAATTTAAAAGAAAGGTATGACCACCAGAAAACTGTGATACTCCCTAAAGCTCGGTATGACTGAATGCACCTGCGTCTGCAGGATTTTAAAACAGTCAGTGAATATAATTCAGCAATATTTAAAATTACTTCTCAGTTGAAATTATGTGGTGAAAAGGTTACTGACGAAGATATGTTAGAAAAAATATACTCCACTTTCCATGCATCAAATATTATCCTGCAGCAATAATATCGGGAGCGTGGTTTTAAAAAATATTCTGAGTTGATTTCATGTTTCCTTGTTGCTGAACAAAATAATGAGTTATTGATGAAAAACCATAAAATTTGCCCGACTGGTTCGACAGTATTTCCTGAAGTAAATGCTTTATCAACTACTAATTATGGCCATAGACGTGGTCATGGTCGTGGTCGAGGTCGTGGTCGTGGCAGAGGTCATGATCGAAATTTTTCTTGGCATCGTGGTGGTCACAATAATTTTTCAAACTTCAAGAAAACCACAACTCACCAGAAATGGGGAAATAATGAAGAGACACAAGAAAAGGGAAAAGGTTCACAGTATAAACTATCCAAAAATCCTGAAAATCTTTGCTATAGATGTGGTATGAGAGGACATTGGTCGCGTACATGTCGTACACCCAAACACCTTGTTGACCTTTATCAAGCATCACTGAAGGAAAAAGGAAAGAATATAGAGACGAACTTTGTTGAATAAAATGATCTTATGAATTTTGCCCATTTGGATATTTCAGACTTATTTGAAAATCCAACCGAGAAAAATTAATAATGGGCCATTAATATCTAAGTTTGTTGTGTGTTAGATTATGTGATCCTTGTGTAATCCTTGTGTACTATTTTCAATTCCTATTTTTGTGATGTATTGCTTTTCTTAAGTTATGTATCCCATTACGTCTTTCATCTAATAATTATAGTTCTTTTGCTTTTATTTGTGAAGAAATATGGATTTCACTAATATTATTTCGAAGACCAATAGTGAAGATATTTGTCTGGTAGACAGTGCGATAACACACACAATCCTTAAAGATAAAAAGTGTTTCATAAAATTATCATTATCAAAAGCAAATGTGAATACAATTTCAGGTACCACAAAAATAACTGAAGGCTCTGGAAGAGCTATAATAATACTACCAAGAGGAACAAAATTAATTATAAATGACGCTTTATTCTCTAGCAAATTCAGAAGAAATTTGCTAAGTTTCAAAGATATATGTTATAATAGATATCATATTGAGACCACAAATAAGAACAATATAGAGTGTCTCTACATTACTTCTATTATCTCAGGCTAGAAACAAATACTAGAAGAACTATGTGCTTTTTCCTCTCGGTTGTATTATATATTTATAAGTATGATTGAATCACAAACTATGATGACCAAAAAGGATTATGATCCTAAAGTTTTCTCTCTTTGGCATGATCCTCTAGTCATCATGGGTCAATTATAATGCGAAAAATTATTGAAAACTCACATGGGCATCCATTGAAGAACCAGAAGATTCTTTTGTCCAATGAATTTTTCTGTTCAGCTTGTTCTTAAGGCAAATTAATTATTAGGCCATCTACAATGAAAATTACAGTTGAGTCTCCTGCATTTCTAGAAAGTATTCAAGGAGATATATGTGGGCTTATTCATCCAGCATGTGGACCATTTAGATACTTTATGGTTTCGATAAATGCTTCAACATGCTAGTCACACGTTTGTTTATTATCTACTCGCAATATTCCATTTGCAAGACTTCTTGCTCAATTAATTCGTTTATGAGTACAATTTCCAGACTATACAATAAAGACTATTCGTCTTGATAATGCTGGTGAGTTTACATCTCAAGCTTTTAATGATTATTGTATGTCAGTTAGAATTAATGTTGAGCACTCTGTTGCCCACATACATACACAGAATGGTTTAGGTGAATCATTTATTAAACGCATTCAATTAATTGCTAGACCGTTATTAATGAGAATAAAGTTATTTGTTTCTGCTTGGGGGCATGCTGTATTATATGCTGCTGCCCTTATTCGCATTAGACCTACAGGCTATCAAAAATACTCTCCACTAAAACTTACTTTTGGTCAAGAACCAAACATTTCCCATCTGCAAGTTTTTGGTTGTGCAGTATATGTACCAATCGCTCCACCACAGCGCAGCAAGATGGGCCCTCAGAGAAGGTTGGGAATTTAAGTTGGTTTTGAGTCCCCTTCTATCATCAGATATCTTGAACCCCTGACGGGTGATGTTTTTAAGGCACTATTTACCGATTGTCAATTTGATGAAACCATATTCCCACCATTAGGGGGAGAAAAACAACAGCTGGAAAAATAACTTGAAATGTCTTAGAACGCATCATCATTATCTAATTTTAATCCTCGCACTAGTCAATGTGAACTAGAAGTTCAAAAAATTATACATTTACAAAATATTGCAAATCAATTACCTGATACATTCACCGATACAAAGAGAGTGACTAAATCACATATACCAGCAGTAAATGCTCCAGCGAAGATTGATATTCCTGTAGGATAACCTTTGGGAATAACAGCAAGTGAGTCTAAGGCACGCATGAAGCGTGGTAGACTAACTGGCTCTAAAGATAAAATCCCTAGGAAGAAACGGGAATATATTACAAAAATTGGCTATCCTGAAGATGACGGTATTCTTGACAAAATAACCGTGTTACCAAAACGAACAGTTGACATAACTAAACAAATAACTCCAGAAGAGGTTCAAGTACCTAATGATATTGAAAATAAAGAGATCTCAATAAGTTATGTCAGGTCAGGAAAGGAATGGAATCGAGATAAAACTATTGTTGATAGTATATTTGCATATGCAGTAGCTACTGATATAATAAATAAAAGCGAGGATCTTGAACCAAAATCTGTCGAAGAATATCGACCTAGAAATGATTGGCCGAAATGGAAAGACGCAATCCAGGAAGAACTAAAATCTCTTGAGAAAAGAGAAGTATTTGGACCTGTTGTCCAAACACCTAAATGTGTGAATTCAGTAGGGTATAAATGGGTCTTGTACGAAAATGTAATGAGAAAAATGAGATCGTGAGATATAAAGCACGACTTGTGGCACAAAGTTTCTCACAAAGACCAGGAATAGATTTTGAGGAGACATATTCTCCTGTGGTGAATGCGATAACATTACGATACTTAATTAGTCTAGCAGCCTCTGAAGGACTTGAAATGCATCTGATGGATATTATAACAGCATATTTATATGGGTCACTTGATAGTGATATTTATATGAAAATTCCTGACGGATTTAAAGTACCTGAAGTACTTAATACAATATCACGGGAAATGTGTTCAATAAAATTACGGAGATCTTTATATGGATTAAAATAATCTGGACACATGAGGTACAATGTCTTAGTGAATATCTTTTGAATGAAGGATATGCGAATAATCCTATTTGTCCATGCATCTTTATTAAGAGCTCAGGAATTGAATTTGCTATCATTGCAGTATATATTGATGATTTGAATATCTTCGAGACTTCTGAAGAGATTAATGAGGCAATAGAGTACTTAAAGAAAGAATTTAAAATGAAAGATCTCGGAAAAACAAAATTTTGTCTTAGCCTCCAGATCGAGCATTTACCAAATGGTATACTTGTACATCAGTCGACTTATACAGAAAAGGTTCTCAAAAGATTTTATATGGACAAAGCTTACCCATTGAGTACCCCAATGGTTGTTAGAGTGCTTGATGTAAATAAGGATCTTTTTCGTCCTCGAGAAGATAATGAAGAAATTTTTGATCCTGAAGTACCATATCTGAGTGCAATTGGAGCTCTTATGTATCTTGATAATTGTACTCGACCTGATATATCCTTTTCTGTTAATTTATTAGCAAGATATAGTTCCGCTCCAACTCAAAGACACTGGAAAAGAGTTAAACAAATATTTTGTTATCTCCGTGGAACGACTGACATGGGTTTATTTTATTCTAATTAATCCAGATCACAATTAACTGGTTTTGCAGGATACTTGTCTGACTCACATAAAGCTCGATCTCAAACAAGTTATGTATTTATTAGTGGTGACACAGCAATATCATGGTGTTCTACAAAACAAACGATCACTGCTACCTCCTCGAATCATTCTGAAATAATTGCACTTCATGAGGCAAGTCGAGAATGTGTATGGTTGAGATCCATGATTTAATATATTCAAGAAACATGCAAATTAACTTCTATCAGACCGATTCCAACGGTGATATACGAGGATAATACTACATGTATTGCTCAATTTAAAGGAGGCTATATCAAAGGCGATAGAACTAAGCATATATCACCCAAATTATTCTTCACACATGAACTTCAAAAGGAACGTGATATAGATATTCAACAAATTCACTCTAGTGACAACTTGGCTGATCTATTCATCAAATCACTCCTTACCGCAATATTCAAGACATTGGTGCACAAAATTGGAATGCGCCGACTCAAAGATTTTCAGTAAACTTTCAAGCGAATTACTTATGAGGAGGAGATAGTTACGCGTGTACTTTTTTTCCCTTAGCTGAGGTTTTATCCCACTGGGTTTTCCTAGTAAGGTTTTTAATGAGGCACTCTTTAAAGCGTAACAAAAACAAGAATTGTGTACTCTTTTTCCTTAACTTAGATTTTTTACCCACAGCGTTTTCTCTAGTAAGGTTTTAACGAGGCATTTTCTTGTATAATGGACATCCAAAGGGGAGTGTTATGAAATATTCACTATTTGTATGTCCATTTCAACTATTGTTTCTTTTACATCATGTGTGATGTGCAAACCATTGAAATTTAGGTAAAAAAAAAAATTTATTAGTGTGTTAGGTGTTCTTAGATGGATGTCATACAAGTGTCAATTAAATGTATAGCTAAGATTAATTGTATTGGCCTATAAATAAGCTTATCAATTTCACTTGAAAGATGAACAAGTAAAAGAAATAAAAGAAGTGTAAAAGAGAGAAGATAAGAGTTTCTCACATCAATTTCTTTGAGTTTAGCATTAGTACTCTTAAGCTCTTATATTATATACTCTCAATATTATTTATAACAACGAACTCTTTATTAGGAGGCGATTTTGGCAGCCCTTAACTAGGGATCGGACACCATCAAGTGGGTGGGCCATACAAGCACATCTCTCGATCAAGCTGGGTGGAGCTAAGTCAGCTTTTTTAATTTTCTAGAACACCAAGATTTGAAATGAGAATGTGAGATAGCAAGAAACTTTATCAATTTATAGAATGCCTAATAATGAATTCAAAGCATTTATTTATAAAAGTGAGAATTACATAATAGTGAGTGTTAGGTTATATAGGGCTACAAGAAGAGAACAAATTTGCCAAGAGCTGATGTAGAACACTACGTGAGAGTGGGGAGTCGATGACTCCCGATCGCTCAAAATTGTCCCTTGACACGGACGACGGTCGCAATTATGCCAACTTCTATGTTCCTAGGCTTTTAGGCTTGCAATGTCCTGAGTATATGTTGAGTGTATTAAAAGTAAACAGATAAATCTAAGAAAATTAAGTACCAATAGGAATTCCAGTGTCTTAAATACATACTGGTATTTGTAGATCATTCCTAACAACTTCTCGTTTTACGAACTAGAGTTGACTTTGACCCTATAATTGACATTAAGCTTGTTATATAGCTATTTTAGCTATCTTGGGCCTTTCAGATCCAATTGTGAAGTCCATTTCAGCATTTGGAATTCCGATGAAGAGTTTACTTTTCAAAGTGAAGAAACAGAGTGTTCCAAGTATCCGCTAAGTGTTCGATTGTGCAGTGGAGGATACTCATATAATTTTATGGCATTTAATCAGTAATATTATGGTCCAAAAAGAGTCCAAAGAGATATGAAACTTGTAATAACTACATATTAGGCTTAAATACAATTGAGAACATATAAACTTGAACTCAAGTCGTATTAAATACAAACTTTTAAGTAATTTCTTTGTTTTATTATTTTGCTTTTCTTTATTTTTGTTATTTGTTTGTTTTGACTGATCTTTTCCCTTTTTAAATAAAAAAAATATATTACGTTTTTTTCTGCCTTATCTCATACTCAACACTCAAATATTTTTTTTCATTTTTTTTTGTTTTTCATGTCAGATGCTAGACACTTTATCTAATGCTCGATACTATGTCTAGCGCTCTCAACTTAAAATAATATAAATTCTTTTTTACCTGTATTTTTTAAAGGAGTATATTTACTTAATTATTATTAAGAGTAGTATATTTTCTAGAACTAACTATAGAAAGAGTGTATAAGAAAAAGAAATATTATTAAAAAATAAGAAAATATGAAATTTACACTTATCCTTTTCAGAGTCACTCTAGGTTAAACCCTAAAGATAAATTAATAAACAATTAAAAATATAAAAAAAAAAAAAAAAAAACGTGATATTTACACTTACCTTTTTAGATCATTCTATTTTTTTTTTCCTTTTAGCTAATCATTCTAGATAGAACACAAGCTCATTTGTCATTAGATAATATAAGCTCTTCACCTAATCTATTTCCACTTAAATAACCTAGAACAAGCTCTCTAGATTTCATCTAATAGAAGCTTTATATTAAAAAAAAAAAAAGATAGATGGATTCTAGGTAACAATCATACAAGCTTGAATTGTCTTTAACCTAAGCTATGTTCTTCATTATAACTAATCAATCAATTGACTCAATTCAATTAGTTACAATTTGCTACTAGTACAATGATGATAAAAATAATTAAAACAAAAGAGAACTTAAAATAGAAAAGAGAAATTTAGATAGATGACCAAAATTTTAAATTTGAATAAGTAGATGTCCACTTTTAAAATTTTATAGCTAAATGTCCAGGTATATATATTTTTACACTTGGTAGATACACATATCTACTAATTTTAGTTACTGTACTGCAATGCACTGAGTATATAATTTTTTATACTTGGTATATAAAATTTTGTTACACTTGGTATATATGTATACCAGATATTTTGTTATAACATTTGACAAAGGGACATTTACTGAAATTAGGCCCAAAATTTGGTCATATTTCTATAAGCCCCAATGGAAAAAAAAAAAGAAACGAAGGCAGAAAAATTAAATTCTAAAATCCCGCAAAAAGAGAAACAGTGCTATAAAAGTTCTTAGTAAAACCATTGACGGTCTGGACCAAATACAACGGAGTTGTAAATGTAAAAGTCTATTCTCTAAAATCAAAATGTAGTGATGAAATGACGACCTGTCCTTTATATATAAAGATTTTTTTTTTTTAAATCAAGATTTTGGGTAACTGTATTCCGTTAGGACCCATTTCTCCTGAAAATAACAATCCAAACTAAAATAAACTTCAAACAACCAAAAAAATCATCATAATATCTCCCTCTTTTTCAAAAGAGGGCCAAAGCATAGATTAAAATATCGCGATATTTGTCGACATTTTCGCGACAATATCTGTATTTTGAAGTATTGACATCGATATAGAATGGAAAGATATTTTTTCCCGTATATCCGTGAAATATCCATAAAATATCGATAATGTCAAGGATTTGTTGATATCGGTAAAATATTAGTAAAAAATGAGCTACTATTGAGATATTTGACAATGTCATCGACATTTTGAAATATGACAGAAATGTCAAATTTTTTTCGAAGTCTTCTTTTTTTTTTTTAAAGAAAATGATAGTAAATAATACAAAAATAAATCATAATTCTCTCTCAACAATATGCCGGCAAAATTTTGGAATTACTTGTATTTAATGAGAATATTTGCACTACTTATATTTATTATATTGAAATCTCTACAAGAGACTCTCGCGACCTTCAAAAGAAATTTTGGATCAAGACGAGAATTTCTCTTATAAATTTTAACTTCATAGAAACTCGTTTTGGTATTTAATATTTTTGAATTGTTCTATATTATCAATGATTTTTATTTATTTTCAACATAATTTAGAACTGGTTATAATTTATAAGATATTTATATGGATGTATTAAATAAAATAGTGTGATATATATTTTGATTTTAAATTTGTTCTATACAACAAAATTCGGTCGTTTTTCTACTATATACGTATATTTTATTGTCTTATAAAGTATAAATAAGTTTTGTTTTTAAATAAAACTAGTATAGATTATGCAGAGTGTCACTTGTTTTAGCATTTTTTAGAGTTTTCCTTGAAAATTTTGAGTTTTAAGACAAATTTCGGTATTTTTCTGGAATATCTTCGATATCAACAATATCTTCGACAACATTCGTAAAATAAAACTTCAACATCAACATCGATATCAACATTTTAATCCTTGGGCCAAAGTACCAAAATATGCAAACTAATAAACATGAAGTCTGAAAAAACAACACAAACTGAAATAAGTGCATTATTGGTGCACTTCATGGTCTGCTTGGCCCCTGTTGTTGGTGAAGAATGGTTTTTTTCTCTTGTATTGATTCTGAAAAAAGATACAATTTATAGGACTTATTGCTATTAAAAATATCTCATAATTAATTACAAATATACAATTGTAATATTTTGTAATTAATTCTAATTGATACAAAATAATTCAACACTCCCATTCAAGTTGATGCGTAGATATCTATCATGCCCAACTTGTCCACAAATTTTAAAAGTGTACGATTTGAGACTGCTTTGGTAAGAATATCTGCCAATTATTCTTCTGATCGAATTTCCGGTAATTCTAGACTTCTTTTCTCCAATTTCTCTTTGATAAAAAACCGATCAATCTCGACATGCTTTGTTCGATCATGATGAATTGGATTATGGGCCATATCACGAGCAGATTTGTTATCACAGTATAACTGGATTGGTTTATTTGATAAATAACCCAAATCTTGAAGAAGAAGATTTAGCCACAATCTTTCACAAACTCCAAGAGCCATCCCCTTAAGTTTTGCTTCACCACTTGAACGAGCAACGACACTTTGTTTCTTGCTCTTCCAAGTAACGAGATTGCCACCTACAAAGGTAAAATATCCTGAAGTAGATCGCATGTCAGTTTTATCTCCAGCCCAGTCTGCATCAGTGTATACCTCGATAGTTTGTTCCTTTGTTTTCCTAGAGAAAAGAATTACTTTTCCTAGAACCGATTTCAAGTATCTCAAAATTCGTATGACTGCATTCATATGCTGCTCACCTAAATTATGTATAAATTGGCTGACGATGCTCAAAGCATATGCAAGATCTGGTCTTGTATGTGCTTAGTACATCAATTTGCCAACAAGTCTTTGGTATCTTCCTTTGTCAGCTGGAACTTGATCAGCTTCAACATATAATTTTAATCCTTCCTCAATTAGTGTATTTACTGGTTGACATGCTGACATCCCAGTTTCTTCCAAAAGATCCAAAGCACACTTCTTTTGAGACAAGAAGATACCTTTTTGAGATCGAGATACTTCAATTCCCAGAAAGTACTTTAAGGAGCCTAGATCTTTCATTTCAAATTATTTGGACGAATATTCTTGTAGGGCTTTTCTTTCAACTGGGTCATTTCCTATTACCACCATGTCATCAACATAAACAATAAGTGCGGTAATACTACCATTTTTCTTTTTCAAGAACAACGTGTGATCTGAATTGCTCTGATGATAACTAAATGCTACTATAGATTTTGTGAATCTTCCAAACTAGGCCCTGGGAGATTGCTTCAGACCATACAATGATTTCTTCAATTTACACACATTCTGCCTTTGTTTTTCTGTCACTATGCATCCTAGGAGAAGATCCATGTAGACTCCTTCAGATAGTTCCCCATGCAAAAAAGCGTTCTTCACATCAAACTGCTGTAGTGGCCATTCAAAATTTGCAGGTAAGGATAACAAGACTCGAACCGTGTTGATTTTTGTTACAGGCGCAATAATTTCAGCATTATCGATTCCATGAGTCTGGGTATATCCCTTTGCTACCATTCTTACTTTGAAGTGTTCAATTGTATCATCAGCTTTGTACTTTACAGAAAAAATCTATCGACATCCAACTGATTTCTTTCCTGTAGGAAGATCTAAGAGCTCCCATGTCTGGTTCTTTTGTAAGGAGGCCATCTCTTCATTAATTGTGGCTTTCTACCTTGGATCAGTTAAAGCTTCCCATATACTGTTAGGAATAAATATAGTAGATAATTGATTTACAAATGACTGATTTGTTTTTGACAATTGATATGTTGACATATAATGGCTCATGGGATATCTTACTTCACTAGACAACTCAGGTTCATAAGTTGGTTTTGGAATACCTATTGTGTGATATTATGGTAACTATCATTTTGGAATACCTCTTGTGTAATGTTATAGTAACTATCTCCTAGATGACTCAGGTACTGTATAAGGAGTATCCTCAGCTAATAATTGGTTTGGTATATTACTCATGAGAGACTGCAGCTCGACTTCTAAAGTTTCCTGATTTTCTGGATGTTTATTACCATTTATATCCAAGTTTTGACAACTCGTATCAAAGTCACCTGCATACTCATCAGATATTTTTGCCACATCGACTTTTATTCCCTCCGTATCTGTCATAAGATTGTATTCAAAAGTTTGAATTTTATCAAGATACTCCCACTGAAATTCAGACGTAGAGTAATACATCGTATCTTCATGAAAGACAACATTCATAGTGATGAACATGTGTCGAGTAGGGGGATGATAACATCGATACCTTTTTTGATGTAGAGCATATCTAACAAAAACATATTTCAAGGCTCGAGGCATTAACTTACTCTGTTAATCTTTGGGTAGATGAACGTAGGCAATACAACCAAAGACATGGGACATTAGATTGGGGACTGTGGGTGTGACAACAGCATCTATAAGTGCTTGAAATGGTATTTGAAAGTTGAGCGTCCTCGATGGAATCCGATTTATGAGATAGGCAGCAGAGAGAAGAGCTTTGCCCCAGTGGCAGGGGGCATATGTGCTTCAATTAGCGAAGCGCGAACAACCTCTAATAAGTGTCTGTTTTTCTGTTCAGCAACACCATTTTGCTGTGGTGTATCTGGACAACTGGTTTAATAAATGGAGCCATAAGAGTCCAAAAAATGTTGGAGTTCAGCAACACGATATTATCCCTCGTTATCACTTCGAATTACTTGAATCTGAGCATTGTATTGTGTACGTACAGTATTACAAAACTTCTGAAATAACACTGTAACTTCTTATTTGGATTTCATCAAACATAACTAAGTCATCCGAGTACAATCATCGATAAAGGTAACAAACCAATAAGCACCTCCTAATATAGGAACTTTGGAAGGAACATCAGAGTGAATAACCATGAACGAAGTTGGACTTTTATTTGAACTTAAAGGAAATGAAGCACGATAGCTTTTTGCAAGTGTACAAAGATCACATTTAAAACTAGACATATCCAAATCAGTAAACAAAGTAGGAAATAACCTTTTTAAGTAACCAAAAGAGGCATGACCCAACATCGATGCCAAAGCCAAATCTCATTCATTTTTTTGGAGGAAGTGGTACTGTTCACGGCTAGAGCTTGCTGAAGTTTATTAGACTTTGTTGACTCCAGATCCAAGTAGTACAGCATTCCTTTCTTAATACCATAACCAATCGTTTGTTGAGTCTGAATATCCTTAAATACACAAGAATTAGGACCAAAAATAACCACACAGGATAAGGTATTAGTGATTTGAGAAACTGAAAGAAGATTATAGTTTAAGGAAGGTACCACTAATACAGAATCAAGGTGTAAAGTTTTAGTAAGATCGGAGGATCCTTCACCAAGAATTATGTTAGTATTACCATTAGCCATAGAAACATAGTTCCTGGATAAAGGTTTCAAGGTAGAAATATGTCGCACATCAAATGTCATATGATCAGTGGCACCAGAATCAATTATCCATGCATTATTCAAAATAGGTGCAAAAATATTCAAAACCTTACCTTCTCCAGTGGTAATTACCAGTGCTGATGAAGTAGATGGAACGTCGGCTGCTTTTGTTTGAATAAGAGCTATCGAAGATGGTCTCTTAGCGTTCTGATGTTATGTTGGGTCCTACCAATCTAGATATCCAATCAACTCAAAGCACCGATTTTTGGTATGACCATTTTGATTGCAGTGAGTGCATTTTATGGAGACTTTTTTGAAGGTGAAATTCTTCGGGTTGGTGGGTTTAGGGTGATTCTACGATGTTTGACTGGGTTATTGTCGAGAAAGTAGTGCGAAGGCTTTAGGTTTGGTAGTCTCTTCATGGAAAGTAGTAGATCGTAAGTTCTCATGACAAACTAAGGAATAACACTCTTCCAGACTTAGGATGGTTCGCGGCGTAAAATTTCTCATCGAAGTTGATCAAAACTTGTATCCAATCTAGCAAGAAAAATGTGGACTCGAGTGCGTTCAATGGACTGTCGGTATGCTACAACATCATCAAGATCGTTCATAACCACTCTATCACGATGGTCGAGTTCTTGAAATATTTCGGTTAACTCTCCATAATAGGCAGAAAGTGATTTGGTACCTTGTTTGGCTGAGAATGCTTTCTGATGCAGGGAGTAGACTTACATCTCATCAGTTCTATCATAAAAGGCTTTGGATAAAGCATTCCAAATTTCACGTGCAGTGGGAATACGGAGATAGCGCTTTATACTATCAGGAGTCATGGACATCAGAAGCCAACGTTTTATTTTCTGATTTTTAGCATACCATTTCCCATATCCCTTCTCCGACACAGAAGGTGGGTTTGCTTTGCCTATGATGTAGGAGAGTTTTTCTCGTTTAGCAATATGTATCTCCATCAATTAGGACCACACATCATAATTTGTTTCTGTAAGTTGAATGCTTACATTGAAGACATCCTCAGATTGAGCAAGAATAGGAACAGATTTGGTACCAATTGATTCACCTTAATCACTCATCATTTTTTTTTGTTTTTTTTTGTTTTCTTTTCCTTTTTTTTTATAAAACCTAAAATATAAATAAATAAATAAAGAAGAAGTCAGGCGAATACTTCCTCCCTTTTAATATTTTCCTTACTTTTCCCATTTGTGCTTTCCATATATATATATATCCTCAAAGGAGCAGTGGTGCGGTCAGGTCTGGGCATCTGGTGGTGCAGTGCGGCACAGTCAGACGGTGAGGTGTAGCACTGGAATTGGTGTAGCATGGGGCGGGGTGTAGCACAAGACTCAGTACGGGACGTTGGCATGATGCAGCACAGGACTCGGCGAGGGATGTCGGCATGGTGCGGTGCAGGACTCGGCGAGATGGGCTTGGCAACGTGGGCTGGGTCTGAGATGTGCACAAGTGAGGAAGGTTTGGGCACAGGTCTGAGATGTGCACGAGTGAAGAAGGTTTGGGCTAGGTCGCCGGTGGCTGAGGCGCGGACTATTCGGTGATGGTGCAGAGCTCAGCGGTCCAGCGGTCGTAGGGTAGTCGATTAGTTAGCGAATGATGCTCGATTGTGGGCACGAGATGCTCGGTGTTGCTCGAAGTTTCTGGGTGTTTCGGTTGGGTGCTCGACTGGCGATGCAGAGGTGCAGCGGTTGCTTGCATTCAGGCGAGGGACGAAGCGAGGTGGTGCTTGAAGGCCTACAATGTTGGTGGTGGACTCGGCGAGGGAGCTCGGCAAAGGAGCTGGGCTGATCGTCAGGGAGGTGAGTTTGGTTGATTTGTGGAGAAACAGAGTTTTTGGCAGATTAGGAGGTGATGCTCGGATTTCTAGGTTCTGTTTTTTTTTTTTTTCTCACAGAAGTTTTGCCAAAAATTTCAGAGAAACCTGCTCTGATACCATGAAGAATGGTTTTTTTCTCTTGTATTGATTTTGAAAAAAGATACAATTTATAAGACTTATTGCTACTAAAAATATCTCCTAATTAATTACAAATATACAATTGTGATATTTTGTAATTAATTCTAATTGATACCAAATAATTCAATAGTTGGGCTCTATTAGCTGGCCACTTGCCATAGTCGCCTAATCAAACTAATCATTAAGGAAGCACTTTGTATGCTTTGACCAAATTTGTTATATTTAGTTAACTTTAATCACTAACACTTTACTTTCTAATAATTTTTATGGTTTGTATTTAAAGACAACTTTTTCAATTCTAGAGAAGAAAAGCTAAAAGGTTAGGTTTGTTTAATTAGGGTAGTTTAGGTTTAGTTTGTTCTTTTTTTTTTCTGCCTGGAGACTAGCAAAGTCAAAGTACGTGGAATTTGATAAGTGCTCAATTGTTCATATTATTTGATTAATTTCTCCATAGTTATTATTTGTTTTAATAAGGTTGTAATTTATTTACTTATATTTTACTGTTATATGATATTTAAAATGTATAACATGACCAACTTTAGCTTCAATTGGAATTTATCTTCCAAGAAAGAGTAAGTTTCCTCTACGATCAAATCTAATGGAATTTACGCATACTGCCAAAGTAAGCCATAATTAGTTGTGCACACTCTTTTTAGATATTAGAAGGCTAGAGTATGGGAACCATCGAGGACGATGAGGTTAGAGAGAAACTTATGTTGGTTTTAAAAATGATTTTCACAGCAGAAAATTAGCCCAGTAACAAAAACAAATTGTCTCAAGACAATTTACTATATGAGTGTATAGTATTAATTCATAGCAAATAGAAACATACAAAGAGAATAGATCTAATACTTCTTGTAGCCTATCAGCGGATCCTAGTTTTTTTATCTTTCAAACCATGATCTTTCAATCTAAGCCTCAAGCACAACTGGATAAATGTGTGGACATTGTGTACAATTTCTTAAACTCAAGTTTCTTCTATAGAGAATAGGAAGACTCTTATTTTTCTCTCTAGGTTATGGAGGCTCTATAGAAAAATAACGCGTCGTGTATCTAGTATATGCTAGGGTTTCCTTTATATATATATATTTATTAAACTATTTAATAAATAAATTAATTAATCATATTAATTAATATATATATACGAATTTTTTTTTAACTTTACCTTAACCTTTTTTTTTATAAACAAACGTGATTACATATATATATATTTAAATTAATTAATCTAATTAATATATATATATAAACTAGCAGATAACTAGGAAGAGTGTTTTGCTTTCAATCAGTTTCTCAATTTCTGTTTATCTAATTATCTGATAATTAGATATTTTTAAATTCAAAATTTAAACAAATTAGGAATTTATCCCTCCATAAAGTTAAATTAATTAATTTAAAATAAATTAATTAATTAAAATTAATAATTATTGTCGACAAACAATTTATCTAACAAAGTGTGCAATAACAGAAATAATGTAATATCCAGTATAGTGTTTGTAAGAGATGGAATTGAGAATATATGGACCTCTAATTCAAGCTCCAATTAATTAAAATCTTTAATTAATTTGTCTAATTTATTAATTCCAGTATTATTCCACTAAAACTCTGGAATTGTACTCTTAAAGTTACAACATTAATTTACTCAGAAAATAGCGAGTAGTCCATCGATTTAATCATTATATGTAGTTCAATCCTCCATAGATAATTCATAATTGGAACTAGGTCATGTTCCATTTACCTCTCCAATTACATCTTTATCCTTGTGTACCATTGATTTTCTAATGAATAATTAATTTATAAATCTATTATAAATTAAGTACTCAAACTGTTCAAGTCCTGAATTAATACACAAGAGAATCATCTTTCTAGCATCCTAATGGAAGGAATGGATTCCATATCTGTAAGTTATATTCCCAGTTGCTCATTTCATCATGCTCACAAGATACAAGTATTTCGATCTGTTTAGAAAACAAACTTTTAACAAGTATGTTAAAGAACATAATATTATAAATAGGAGTCTATAACTACTCAGGATTAAGATTGATTTACATATGATCATCTAGTGACTCATTTGAACGCTCAACAGTTAAAGAAATTTATATGAGATTCAAATCATGTCTGGTCCAGTCCTATATAATCGAATTATATAAAGTACATCTATTATGATGTCAACACATCGATAGTCCAGATAAGACTATTACATTCTCAATGTTAATGGACCATACTAATAATATTTAATTAATTATTACGAACTAAGTTTAGTTTATTATCCATAAATTTAATCCTCATGTATATAATACTTATATACTAAATTTATGGTCACATAAATAAACTAGGGATTTTTAGATATTTAAAGACATACAAATTATGCACAAATTCAAATAGAAAATGTTATTTTATCAATTCAGCAAATATCTAAAATATACATTTTTTTAGGGTACAAACCCTAACAGCTTGGTCAGGAAGCTTCAGCTCCACTTGAGGCAATTGGTCTCGGCCCAGTGCTAGTTATGGACGTTAGCGCCATCTGGCTTGTCCTCCACGATTCATCGCTTGTTGCCCTCTCCATTTTGTTCTTCTTTTGAACGGTGCTTATGATAGTTTCATTTGTTTTCATACTTGTTTCATTGGATATCAAGACCTTTTGTTTTGGGGATGAAGTTGGGGTATGTAGAATTTTAGATGAGACATTACTTCTTCCCAGTTCCTTTTAAGGACAATGCTGAGGTGCTGAAATAATATTCACTTTTTTTTGTGAACTACTCGAAATTTCTCGTTGTGCCATTGAAGAAAGAGATAAAATGTTTCCCCAGGGATTAGATGCCGGATTAATCATTTGTTGTGGCATAGATATTTCCCTTATAATTTCCTTCTCTGCATTCCTTTTTTTGATTATTTGGAAAAAAAAAATTGAAAGTTTTTTTTTTCTCTTTATGTTGGTTTTATTGTGTGATGGCTAAAAAAAAAAAAGAAAACTATTGGGTGTTAATGATGTCCAAGATTTGTTCACTTATCATGTGTCGATTTTACGAGGATTCTAGTGCGCAAAATTCCTCTTTTGATTTTAATTTGTTTGTTATAGATATCTATTTTGTATCCGAATGCCCTTAAATGGGTATTGTACTATTTTTCTATTATTTATGAATGCATAAGTAGTTGATCAACTTTTCTTAGTTCATATAAGAAGTAAGAAAATGACAGAGTTTTGGGCTCATTTTAAATAAATATCCACTTTTAAATAGTATAGCGAAATGACTAATATATTTGTGTATATATCACGTATAAAATATATATACTCAATATAAAAATTTATATACTTAGTACATAAACTAAAATTAGAATATAAGTATATATACCAAGTGTATACCATAAGTATTCAACCCGATATTTTAGTATCTAAGTAAATTAGACAAAAGAAAAAAAATACCACATCTATACTAATAGAATAATTATAATATTTAGGTATACTTGAAAAAAAAAAATTAAAGATTAGCATAGGTATCCAAGAGCAAGTTTACCTTGGTATCTTGTACCTGCATATCTTGATTTTTAAGGATTGAATTTTCAGGATAAAAAGGAAATTAGAAAATTTCCTTCACTTGATTTTTTTCCATCTTAAGCCTCTTACATGATTGATATTGGGCTCATGTAGAATAACTTTTACTTCTTAAAATAAAAGTCTAAAACAATCTTCCTGAAAAAGCTAATAGACCTGCTTCATTAAAAATGTCTTCTAATCAGAAGACCTTCTGACGTATCATCTAAACACTCTAAAAAGTAATTTTTGGTCTCTAAAAGATCTTTTGAAGCCACGCCAAATAGGTCCAATTGTTTCTTATTAATATTCTGATTTGATTATCACCAATTGACTAAGATTTAATTTAGGACACATTGTAGAGTCTCTAGACTCAAACTCGACCTAGCCGCAATACCCTAACTAATTGAGCTTTTCGCACTAATGGTAACAAAATTACCTATAATGATTTATGACAATTCATTAAATGAAAGCTATATTTTTCTTAAATTGATTCGCAATGCAATTTGCGGTTCATGACTTAACTTTGTCAACTGTGTTTTACGGTTCATAACTTAACTTTGTCAACTGTGTTAACTAACTTTTAACACATATACTTAATTTTTATAAATTTTTGTATTCTATTTGTGTATTTGATATTTATGTTTATGTCCCTTTTTTGTAATTAATAATTTTTTATTTAGTCGCACCACACCATATATTTTTAGTGTAGTTCGGTGCAATTAACTCCATAAATCTTAGAACAATTAGTTATTTCGCCCTCTAATTGTTGCCCTAATTATGAATTTGTATCCTTTATTTTTAACTTTGTATTCAAGTGCCCCTAAATGCTATATTAGTTTTTTTTTTGCCCCTTCCAACACTAACACCATTAGAAGACCGTCAATGTGCAAGAGTTAAATAATATTTCTCCTCTTAAAAAGTTAAATAAATGCCTTTACTAATTATTTTACTAGACATTTCTAAATAGCTAATTTGTTTATGATTAAATAAATGAACAGATATAAACTAAACCCAAAAAAAAAAAAATCGCTTCTTCCTACCATTAGCTAATTCAAAAGCAAAAGAGAACTAGTAGGCTGAACAAACTATCTTTTCTATAGCCACAGTAAAATACACTTCGTAGCTTCCGTATATTGTAGAGGTGAAAATCGAGCCACGCCAAAGCGGACTAAGTTGGCCTGCCCTGATTAAATATGCGCTCGGTTCAATTTTTTAAGGTTATGGCCCAACTCGGCCCTAAGGCCCACTAGGCCACGGGGCAGGTCTGCCCGACCTGGCCCTAAAATATGGCAGGATGGGAACCATTTGTTTATATTTAAAAATTATATATTTTCATTTAAAAAAAAAAAAAAACCTATGGCCCAACTCAGCCCTCAGACTGGCCCGTTTGACCTGGTCTATTTTTTCACCTTTAATGGGTGATGTAAAACTCGGCCCATTTTTTCATCTTTGATAGGTGGTGTATAATTAGCTTTAAATATATCTATTTACATACATAAAACACGAAAAAAAATGTAGTATAATATAACAGTTTTTCCATTTATTCATTAATGCCATGAAAAATATTATTAGAAGTTATATTCCAAATGATATATTATTTAATATTTAAAAAACTCTCTAGAAGGGGAAATGACTATTTGGTACTTTCTCAATAACAGTCTTCTGATGGTATTAGTGTTAAAGGGGCAAAAAGAAAATCATTTTGCCATTTAGGAAGCACTTGTACAAGAAAAAAATAAGGGGCGAATTCATACTGAGAGTAAAAACGAAAAATGCAAGATGACTAATTGTTCTAAATCTTAACCATGTGACTAAGAAAAATCACTTAATTTTTCCTTTAATTCACCACAAAATCACATGGTAGGATACTCTAGTATTATCATTTTCAAATTTGATTATATACATTTATTACTTCTAGGGTTAATGATACAAATTGGTCCATGAATATCCAATTGTGGGAATTTAGTCCTCAATGTTCCAATTATGGCAATTTAGCCTTTAATATTCCAATTGTGGTAATTTAGCTTTTGAACTTTCTGATTTGAAGCAATTTAGCTCTTAAATTGTCTAACTTACAACATATTGTTAAACCTCTGACCAAAAACACACGTACGGAATACGTGGTAGCATCTGAAAGTATATTTGAAGGATAATTTTTGAATTTTAAGCATAAAAATAAACTATTACAGAAAATTCTTTTCTAAATATTTGCAACTCTAAGATCCCCAAAAAAATATAAATAATATATTTTTCATTTTCTCTAAATTCTTTTATTCAGTTTATTTTCCCTTAAATACAGTTTTAGATGCTAAAATGTGCTCTTTACGTATGTTTTTAGTAAAAAATTTAACAGTAAGTTACAATTTAGACAATATAGGGACTAAATTACTTCAAATCGAAAAAATTCTGAGACTTAATTACTAAATTGAAACTTTGAGAACCAAATTGCCACAAGTTAAATAGTTCAGAGACCATTTGTGCCATAGACTCTTAACTTTTAAGTGGAGAAGGATAATTCAAGGATAAAAACAAAACACGAGAAATAAACAATATAATTTACCCCTTATACAAATTACTATAATCTCGTCTTACGAAAAGGTATTCAGCCTCTCATGCCTACGGGAAATAATTGACAATGTAATATGAACTTTTCACCATACGAATAATCTACTATATTCACATATGAATGCGATTGACTTAACTTTTAGTACTTTTATAAGATCAAAGTTTCTTTCATTAATTGTATTATTTTGGGGGTTTCATGTTTCTCTTTTTTTTAAAAACCTCTTATGATTTCGCGTTCTTTAAAGTCTAGTTGAATCAAAATAAAAGCACGTGAAAAAAAAAACTCCAATAATTGATAAAACTTTTGATGGTTAAGAAGTATTCCTAATCTTAACCAGTTATTCCTCTTCTTTTGAGGGTTAATACCCTATGAACTCCAAACAATTCTTAGTTTGAGCCTTAATGGAGAGTCATTGACCTTCGTCTATGTAATTTTTTCAGTCTTTTTACCTTCTTTTTACCACACCACCTCAACTCAAAAAATTGTGTTGCATAGAATCGTAATCACTAACAAATCCATCACCACCTCCGCCCTAGTCCTTAAAATTTGCCAGCAACAAAAGAGCAAGTTCAACCGTAAGTTAGGCTTAGGTGTACATTGTAACGCAAGTAATAATATTATAATCACAAATAGCTTCGTAATCTCCAGATGGGGAGGGGAGCTAAGTGCCAAACTGGCTCCTAAGAGCCAAGGAGGCTACTACTAAAGAATTTGCCACAAGCACATTCATTAATGTTGCTATGCAAGATCAAGCAACGGTCAACGGACAACGGACACGCAACGACCAAGTATAAGAGGTCAAAGTTTACACACGCAGGGGAGGCACTAATTTTGACCGCACTCCTCCTAAACTCATTTGTCCTTTGACTGTTTTAGGTTTTGAGGACAATGAAACGTCGTCGTTTGTTCATAGTCAAGTCTACAGACAAAAAACGACAAAATAAATTTCTTCAATAGACGACGTCCACTTAATCAGAAAAAAATATAAAATAAATAAATAAAAAGAAACAACAGACCGCGGAAAAAACACCCCTCTTCTCTCTCTCCTTGTCATTATTATGTACAGTTAGCCACCAATCCACAAGCTTCTTCCCCCTAACTTTTCTTGGCATCGTCGGCAACCAAAATTTTCATTTCGGTTTTCTTTTTTTTTTTTTTTTCCCCTTTCTCTCTCTCTCTCTCTCTTTCTTTTTTGTTTTTCTTTTCCTTAATACGCGACCTAGTTTGATCGATTCGAACTGCTATTAATCTTATACCTCGTAGTATAATTGAAAAATTAAACTATGTTTAGGATATTTTCCATTTTTGGGTGTTGACATTAAATCTGTTAGCCCTACCCCATTCCCTTGTGGAATTTTTTTGGGTTGATTTATTCACAAGATTTTGATAATCCGAAGCTCGAGGGTGGTTGATTTCGGAAATGGCAACAAGTTTTGACCGGTGGGAGAAGGATCCATTTTTTTCTGCGGCTGAGGAAGTTCAAGAATCAGCGGACAGGTATGTATATTTGTTTATGTTTTATTATGCTTTGTCGTTTTTGTCTTTTCCCTATAGGGCGTCGTGACCTTTTGTTTTTGTCAATTCGACCAATTTTTTTTCCTTTAATTTGTTTGGATGCCAAGAAAAATTTCACATAAGGAGAGAAAATTAGAAGTCTGTTGAATCTGATTCCAGCTATTAGCTTGTAAAAACGGTTCATATGCGAAATTTTTGCATTTGGTCTGGAATAAGGGATTATTCCCGGACTCAGAATTTCGCATACTATTGTTTTAATGCTTCTCCACCATTTATTCAGTAGAGTTAGGGTTTGATACTTAATGCCTCATTAAGGATGAATAATTATGTATGTGAATTCCTGAGATTGATTTTTTGAGAATGGTGTTCATTGGCATTTGTTGATAATTTTACTTTTAATGGCATTGTAGGATGGAATCGACGTACAGAACATGGATACACGCGAAGAAAGACGCTTCTAGTATGTGGAACTCTGAGGAACTTCACAGGGATCTTCGAACTGCCCTGGGGACTACCAAATGGCAGGTAAGTGTGAGCTCAAAACATTCGGTTGTTGCGCGTCATGATTGTTTTCATTGCTGTGAATATGTGATTCAATTTTGTGTTGGCAATGCAGTTGGAGGAGTTTGAACGGGCGGTCAGGTCAAGCTATGTTAGAAGTTCAAACGATGACGCAAAAGACAGGCACCATGAATTTGTTGTTGCCATTGAGAACCAGATTTCAAATGTTGAGAATTCATTACAGGAATCTTCCCATTTAGAGGGAAAGGCTTCCCAGCCGTGGGTTCGTTTAGATGAAGGAGAATGCAATGAGCTTGCGTTGTTTCTTTCAGGGCCACCAGCTTCTGAAGACGTAAATCCTGCTAAAATCCATGCCAGGGACAATGAAAAGCTACAAGGATTGGATAAAGAATTGGCGCTGGATTGTTCAAAGAACTCGCCACATTCTGCTGAGTGGGGTTCCCAAGATACTAGAGAGGAAAAGTCGCTGGAGCTTGAGAAGTTGCGTGGACATAGGAGGACGGCTAGTGCTAGTGCCGACATTGGTTCGTGGAAGATTGCAGTATTCGATGATAGTCTCGTACCTAGTTCTTCAAATCAGCTGCCGGAGCAACCTGTGCGGAAGATACCCAGTTTATCTGGGTTCCTTAGTTCCATGGAATCTGCATCAAAGTTAAAGTGGTCAAAGAATGGTTTCAGGAAGTGGAAGGCAACTGACTGTCATCAAGAAACTGATACTGCATTACTACGGCCTACACAGTTGACTAGGGTGTGTGTTCAAATGATTACATAATTTTTATCAGTTGCTTAAGTTTTATATATGTTTTTGTCCACTAATAATTATTATTTTCCATTTAGGGCATTAATGCATGCTACGAAAAAAGTAAGAGTTGTTTGGACAGTTGTGATGATTGTTATGATAAACAACTTTATGGCTGGTACGGAGCTATTCAGAGACAGCTTCAACGATCTCAGTATCAGATGCAGTATAGCCGGCCTGTTCAAATTACCATTTGGATTGTCCTTCTTCTTTGCTTGATTGGTAAGCTTTCTTCAACTTTATCACGTATTTTTGCGTGTGTCTGTTATGTGATGCAGTGTTTCTTCGTTGCTAAAGAGAAGAAGCAGCACTTGAAAACTCATTCTTGCTAATTATGTTAATTGAACCGATCCTGCCTGCCTGATTCTTTTTGGCAGTTACACTCAGGAAACTCGATGAAGTTAACTGGTCCAATGACCTAACCTTATGGGAGAATTGTGTTTGGCTTGGGCCATGAGGGACCCCCTGTTTATACACCCCAACACGCGCATATGCACACACACATAGCCTTATAAACATTATTGGACGTCATTGTATTTTTCCTTTAGAATTTCACTGCATTTAATCTTGGATTTAGTTGGGTTCAACTTGAGCATTATGCATAAATTTTTTTGGCCCCAATATGATTTTGGTTGAACATATTATTCCTCCTTTTACTAGTTTGTTTCTGCTTATGGAGGCTTGTGCTTATTGTTTCTTTGCAGTCTTAATCACATTGCGTGCTGTGTGAGACTGTGAGGTAGGCTTCATCATTCACGGTGGTACAAGGGCCAGAGATTTTCGAGAGTACAAAAGCAAATTCTTCATGCTGCTACTAGATAGAAATAGGTTCGTGTTTTCTTGTTCTCACTTGATAGGAAAATAAGCTCCATCCTTCACTGATTCTTTCTTTGTACCTCCTTTTCCTGTATCTCCTTTTCCTGTTTCCTTGTCCAAAACTTTCTTTGATCAAGGATAAATAAATCCTTCTGTACTTTAGTTAGAGACAAGATAGCAGAGAAAAATGGACAAGGGTTGTACACTGGTACTATCTGTAGTATGCCAAATTTGATATCTCCCCTCGTGTTTATTGTTATATTCATTTAATATTACCAAGAAAGAACTATTGTTACTCAAGTAGTATGTAAATGGGGATGGTAAATTTTTGTGAATCATGTAATTTGTATGGGAACACTGTAACTAGCTGTGCTTTAACTCGTAATTTTGAGCCTCTATACTCCCTTGATATGGTTGTGAATCCGATTTCTGTTATAATTTGTACGGAGGACAGACAGAGATAGGTGCTTGTGGTTGTTTATAAATGGTTATTACTATTCCAGCATATTGTATTCTGAAAAACAAATGTCGTTTTTTAGTGGTCCATATGATACAAGTTCATTCTTCAATTATCTAGAGAGGATGAAAACAGAATAGAATTACTTCCAGAACCAAGAACGATTAGCATGTGACGTAATGGAGAAATTTGAGTTTATTCAAGTAGGAAAATCAATTGGGGTTTGGACTTTCCTGATCTTTTAAAGTAGTTGACAAAAAAAACACTAGAAGCAGGACATATACTGATGCATAGCAAGACACTGAAGACTCTAAACTAAACAATAATTTGATTCATTAGGCGACTTCAGCTGCTCGGCTAAGGAATCTGTATCCAAAATAGGAACCGGCCACAAGGAGAGGGACAAAGAAGTCGAGGATAGCAGCATACTTGGACACTGGATCATCTTTAATCACAAAGGCTTTCATCTCTTTGTTCCTGGATTCCTTGAGTGGAACGTCCTTGTCTGCATCTTGGATCTTGTAACCTTGGAGAACTCCAACTTGGTATTTGAGAAGCAAGCTTTGAGCTGCTTTGCTGTGCCCAACATCCTCGAAGCCCTTGGTTGCATCTTTTCCTGCTAATTCTATTAGAACCTCTTCTCCTCCTGGATGTTCCTCCAAGAACTTGGTTACATCCAGCACCTGCTCAATTTTGTCAGAAATTCATTATAGATATCTTGTGTGTACATGAGTGTGTATTAGGGGTGTGTGTGTGTGTGTGTATATATATATATATATATATTCAGTGTGTGAAACAGAAAGAAAGAAGATTTACTCTTCCGTTGATGACAATCCAGCAGTCATATTTGGACTTGTGCGGAGCAACCTGCGCGAGAGTGAAAACTCTTGGTTCGGCCATAGTTGATAGCTTGAGGGCTGAAGACGCTGGAGCGAGGAAATTAAAAGGGGTGGTGGTATGTATACGATCTACATCCTGCAGGGAACTACCACCCCGCGTGATGGGGTAGCTACTCACGTTTTTCGATCTTGGTAGCACTAAAAAGAAAAACATAAACCAAAAAAAGACTCTTTCAATGGTATGAGTGCGTTGGCAAATGGGAGGTAGATGGGAAGGGAGGCTAAATTGACGGTTAGTTGGTTGTCATTTAGTCATAATTAATTACGTGTGAGAAAAATAAAATAGTCAGAAAATAGAAGTTTTAACAAAAAGAAGAAACATGTAATTGCCAATTTTGTTTCGGACTCCAATTCCTGAACAAAACTTATCTGAAACTCAATTGAAATATACTATAAAGGACAACAATACAAATTAAAGGTGTCATTCTATAACAATTTCTCTTAGGCGGGCAACGAGTCAACCCCTCCTTTTCTATGACAATATGAATCAAAGAGGGAAGACCAAAACTGAAAACTACTGTGAAGCACGAGCTTCCTGGGTGCCTTTCTGCAAAACTTTTATCTCGCTGTTATTATCATGCTCCTTGTGGCCAAATTCTATGCCCTGGAATGTGACATTAGATGACCGATACTGGCTTCCAAAGGCAGTGCCAAAACCCCATCCAAGGCCGAGTCCAATCCCGCAGCCTCCACCTTCAAGGCCAAATGGCAATGTGAATGACTAGAAATTAACACAGGAGAGTAAATAGTTATTCATTTAGCAAAGAAACATTTTACCAACACCAAGACCCAAGACATTCAAAGGCGTCCCTGCAGCAAAAAGATATCATAAATTAGCAATGTGCTGGTCGTAAACAGAAAATTAAGAATCTGCACCACAGATACTACACCATACAAAGACGAATATATACAAAATAAAGTGGAAATACTCCTATAGCTTATTCACAAGTAGTAAGAGAATATCCTATTAAGGACTGAATCTTAAACAGGGTCTAACTTCACTTGCTTTAGACAAACTCAGTTACGTAGTTAGATGTGAAGTAGAAGTAAAAACTGATAAGAACCTGCCATAGGTATAAGCAGATAACTAGTACTTAGCAAAACTTGACAAGGAAAAAAAAAAGTCCATGGTTATGGAGAAGATATATAAACCATTTTGAAATCCTCAGGGTGCAACTTATGGCTAAGCCAGACCAAACCCTACCAGTAGAACCCAATACCCCCCTTTTTGCAAAGATGCTTAAATTTGAAGTTCAAAGTTCCAACCAATATCTAGTATGCCCCGCCCAAATATGACCAAAAGAAAGAATGTTCAAGGACGAGGAGTACAGCTACTATATTCACCACGCATTACTCTCAGCCTAATTTTTGAATTCCCAATGGTTGAGACTAATATTCTTAATTGCCTTCAACTATGAAATTGATACTGTAACACTTGCTACTAGTAACATGTAAAAGAAAAATAAATCCTTTGGTCTCTTGTGCAACTAGTGGCAAACATCTCCAAATCCCTCTTAACCAAACAATTGTTTCCCAGACTGCTAGACTTGCTTCATTGCAGACTTGAAAGCCCCCAATTTGAGGCCATCACCTCTCTCAACAAAGAATGAAGTGAACTACGTTCTTCTCTTTGTCATCAAAGCAATCCTCCCGAAAGACAATAAAATCAAAACTTGCACCTCCGTTCGAGAGAGAGAGTGATTTTCACACTCCTGCCAGCTTTGACCTTTTCTATCCCACAGATATCTGATACTCAGTAAAACACCGTCCCAATAAAAGGCTAGGGCAGAGAATCCCTCTACCTTAATACTAAAGATCCATTGCTCCAAATCAAACTACTAATCTTCATAGCAATGTGGTAAATAATAACACCCAATAAAGAGAGTAGCATATATGTTTAACCATCCAAGATGCCCGATTTCCAATTTCCTGTCTTAGATGGGCTACATAACCTCATTGAAATCCATTTTTCGATTTTTTCCCGGTTTTCTATAGCATATTTTTGTGAGTACATAATTCCAGAAGGGTTGATTCAATAATCAGAGCATTTAACACTATGTGATCCTAAAATTCAGTCATCCACCTTGAAATGTTGATTTCAAACGCGTACATTTGGAAATCATATGTGTATATAAAAATGCCCGAATTTAAAACTAATTACAAGTGGAAAATCAAAAGCTTTTCAAGTACAAACAAGATTAGCTGATACCTCCGAATGGCCAATAGTATTATTATCCAAAAAAAAAAAAAGAGGAGGAGTAGGGTAGGGAGTAGAGACCTCCGAAGCCCCAACCTATGCCAAAACCGCAACCGATACCGAATCCTGGAGTAAATTGTTCACAAAAAGGTTTAGTTATCATCAAAGAAAAGAGAGTTGCAAAATTTGGTAGGAGAAAAAAATGAGTATTCGTACCAAATCCAACGCCAGCGCCGTTGAAGTTTGTCAGCACCATTATCCTACCTCGTTATCTAAATATGAATTGAATTAAAATAAATTAAAATAAAAGATAATAAAATTGGTGATAAATAGCAAGGGATGCAATGCAATTGCAAGTTGCAACCACAGATTTCTTTCAAGCCGGCCCTGGAAGGAATTAAGCAGAGCAGAGGTGTAAAGTTATGGCCGTAGTCTCTAGAGCCGACGCCTGACACGGGGTCTCACACGTGTTCTGTTTCCATTGGGAATTAGAGTTTCTCTCTTGTAATTTTAGTTTAGGCTGGGTTGCTGCCACTCGACGCATCTCAGCCGTCAACCTCTGTGGGTCTCACACGGGCCCCCCAAGAGATGGACAGCTGATATTGGTCCCTCTTTAGCTTATTTGTCCGAAAACGTACCATAGCAGCCCTTAAACCCCCTCTTTAGTTTATTAAAGTTAAAAGGCTTTATGCCACAAATGGTCCCTGAACTATCTAAAATGTGGTAATGTTCTCAAAGTTTTAATTGTAGCAATTAAAGCCTAAATTTTTTGATTTGTACCAATTTAGCTTTTGTACTGTTTAATTTACAACTTGTTGTTAAATTTCTGATAAAAAACACACATGATCATGAGACGCGTGGTAGCATCTAAAAGAGTATTTAAAGGAAAATGAATTGAATAAAAGGATTCAAGAGAATGAAAAATGTATTTTTTTACATTTTTTAGGAGTCTTGGAGTTGCAAATTTAGTGAAAATTTTGCTATAATTGTTCATTTTTATGCTTGAAATCCCCAAATCACCTTTCAAAAACAGTTTTAGATACCACCTCATGTGTTTTTGGTGAATAATCTAACAGCAAGTTGTAATTTTAGATAGTACATGGACTTAATTACCACAAATTATAAAGTTCAAAGACTTAATTGCTACAATTAAAATTTTGAAGATCAAATTGCTACAAATTGGATACTTTAGGGACCATTTGTGCCATTAACCTAAGAAAAAGAAAAGAAAACATAATAAGATTTTAGTTAGTAGCAAAAGGCAGAAATAATAGTAAAAAGAAAACATTAGCTATTGGGGTAGATAACTAAGGCAGATGCGATAAATTAATATTTCGAAGTTTTTTCTTTCTTTCTTTTTTTTTTTTTTTTTTGGCATTCTTGATAAAACCAGCATTTATATATAGATAATACATAAAAAGTAAGTTATTCGTATAAGATTTTAAGTTATATATTTCGTTGGACCTTTTATATTTAGTTCAGTACCTTTTTTCAAGGAAATTTTTATATTCTTAAGAATGCCTTTTTTCTAACTTTGAATCATGTCATTTTTTGAAAAATGAATATTTAATTTTCAGGCAATCAAATGTTATTTACAAGATGAATTTTCATATTTAGGAGGTTTAAAACTGTGATTTCAAAGCCTAGATAATGATTTCAAAGTCTAAAACTACGATTTTTTGGTTTGGAAATAATAATTCAGCAAAAATCTCCATCGAGTTTGACCAGGCCGATCAAGATGATTTAATTAGGTCCAGTTGAGCTCAACTGAAAAATTTTAGGTTTTAAACGTTGTGTTAGCAAAAGCGTTTTTTAAAAAAAAAATTAAAAAGAAGGAGATTGTTTTGCAAAAGAGGAGGTTAGGGGTAGGTTATTGAGCTCATTAGTACATTCAAATACCCTTATTATTGCAACAATTCCATATTAAAATCACAAGTTCTTGTAAAAGGAATGGGTGGGCTTACTATTAGAACCGAACGTCATTTTTAAGCGCAATAGCATGCTTGAATAGAATCGTAAAGTCCTTGATGGATTTCGAGCAGGGTTCAGGTTAATTAGAAGGATGAATGAAAAAATCATTTGAAACATACATGAAATTCCCAACTTTTGGGTTTTGAGCAGTTTTAAGTCGAGTTCAGATTTCTCATACTGACCGTATTGGGTTTTGCGCATGTTTATGTCATTTTGGAAATTTCTGAAAGCCATTTTAAGGGATTTGTCCTTAGGGACTTATGGTTGGGGACCTTTTTTTTATATATAATGAAAACTTCTGAACTTTGCATAGCATAAGCTTTTCTAGACAACAAAAAACTTCCTAAATTATTTATCTTACCCAAATCAAAAACTACTTTTTTTTTTCCTGACACTAGGATGAGATGAATTGAACTCTAGAGTTCAATATTGGAGGTAGGTGTGATTAGGCTATACCAAAATCAAATCAAAAACTATTCTATTTGGTTCAATTGAACTTGTACTTCTCGACTGAGGATGTGGTACTAAGGGTTGCGTATGTCTGGTTTTTGAGTAATTTGTTCACCCGTACTTGCTGTCTTTGCGAATTTCTAGGTGGTTTAGCTATAGCAAATGCTTTTCTCTACAGTATTTTTTGCATTTTTATTAAAATAAAAACATAAATTAAATGAATGAGGAATTTTATTTTATCTAAATAATTGTACAACAATTTTAAGATAACAAGTACTCGTTTGGAGGACTAAATAAGAACGTGGAACTGGACTCTTTTGTCCAATCCTTTGTTTAGACCTTGTAGAGGATTGGGCCAAATAGTCTAATTGCAAATTTAGTTCCCTTGGCACGAGATTAAATTATTCGACCCAGAGGTTAGGTTTATTTAGTCACAGCCAAGGGACAAAGTGATCTCTCCTTTCCTTTTCTTTCTTTTTTTTTTCAAAAAAAAAGGATAAATTTTTAAGATGTATTTTATCTTTGTTTTTTTTTTAAAATAATATATTTTACTTTTTATAACAAAATTTTTAACATATCATATTTCTCAAAATAAATTCAAAATATTTTATTTTATTTGATTATCATTTAATTTTATCTCAAGTATTTTTTTACGAATAAAATACGATTTTTTTTAATATGTATTTTGTTCTAATCTTGTGTTGTACCAAGCACAATATAATACTAGATAATCTAATCTAGTCCAATCTAATCCACTCTTTTGTACAAAACGAGCCGCAAAATTTTAGTCTTGATTAGGATGTTTTAGAAAATAAAGTGTTTAATTGAGACATTAAAAGTGCAACTAGAAAATTAAGACAAAGTGTAAGCATTCAAATTTGTATGTTAGGCAGAGGTCTGCGGCTAAATAGTTGGTTCCCAGTAATTTGCTTGTATGATTAATTGTTTGGCTCATTTTTGAAAGTTCAGGCCAGTTGTACGATAGTTGTAATATGAGTAAGAAGACTGTGAGAAAAATATACTAGGTTTTTGTTAAATTAAATTTACAAAATTGTTGTACTTTTATAGAAGCAAAATGTTTGATAAAGTATAAATTAAGAACGTTACAAAATGATATTCTAGGAAATTTATATGACAGAAGTAAAATCATTTGTAAGAAGCAATTCTTACCCCATTTTCTAAAAATTATGCTTAAAATAGTGATTGCGTAGTAAATTATAAAGAGCTCGTAAAAATGCCTTCCATTCAGGGATTAGTCCAGACTCTTTGGCGTTACTTCGTAAGACCAATGAGGCGGTGTGGGATGGAATTTAACCAGTCCTTCGCGGTGAAAGTTTCTAAACCTGAATCAAGAGGAACCCCAACCTTGTCTAGTGAGGGGAACGATTGAATTCGTGTTTGGGGTAAGATGCTGCATTTAAAGAAGAAGAAGCGATGGTGGAGCTGGCAGCTAGAGACAAGCAATAACAATATCCTGCTACATGCCTCTCTAAGAAGGTCCAGGTGTCTTCTGTGATTGAAGCTGAATTACTAGCCGTGGAGTTTGGGATCATTTTATGCTTGGAAAAGGGGTGGAGAGAGGCAGTTCTGTTTTTTGATTCTCAACGTGTGGCTTCGGTTGTGTCACAACGTCTCGCTCCACGATGGGAGCTCACATATATTTGTTTACCTTTATTTTCTCTGTTAAACTCTTGTAATGTAAAAAGAATTTTGGGTTCCTAGAATGTACAACAGATCTGCCCATGCTCTTGTCCCTTGGGCTTTCGGATCTGCGTGTGCGGGCTCGTTTTCCATGTGGCTACCACTCTCTTTTATGATGTCTAAATAAAACTTCTCTTTTTCTGGAGGAAAAAAAAAAAGTAAAATTATTTGTTTTTTTCTAGGAAGTTGGTTGGTTTAGTTGGTTTGTGGTGGTCAGTTTGATGAAAGAATTTGAGGTATAAAAGCAATCAAACTGTCAAACTGATCCAACAAAACTAATAAAATTATCGTATATATTTCTATATTTTCTTATATATGTCATTTTAATTCGTATATGGTGGAGTAGGATTTGAATTTTATTTACCAAAAACAAAACTATTCCAATTTTATTTTTCTGATATCTTTTTATCTTAGGACGATGTTTTAACCAAGTGAAAAAATAATAATTAATCTAGCATACTGAAGTCACATTTTACAATAGTTTTAAGTATTACATATCAATTTTGTTGGGTTCGGTTTATTTCCTCCCAAGTCCTAACGTTTTGAACCCAACGAATAAATTTAAATTGTTGGCTCTTCAACCATGCTAGCTAAAAAGCGGAGTGCAAAAGAAAACCGTCTTATTTCAAGTTTCAATTTATTGACCCATATACATAATACACGTACTACGTACTTTTAATGGATATGCACTAATTCCCCAATTAACAAAGACATCTTCTAAAAACAATAATATATATATATATATAAATGTAATATATATACACACATTATACACTGTAGTTGGGAAAAGAGATTTGAAGTTAAGGCACAATCTTGTAAGCTTTCATCTTTTGAATCCAGTAGACGAAGGACTTAACGGAGTTCCTAAACCCCAAAAACCCATGTTCTTTACTCTTATTCATACTGTCCAACAATGGCTCCATTCCCAGAACGAAATCTGCAAACCACCAAACTCCCACCTCCTCCAACTTGGTCACCTGCAACTCATTCTCCCTCACAATCACATCCCAAACGGGCCCTTTCTCCTTCATCAGCTCCGCCAGCCTCAGCCCCTCCCCCTCCTCAAACCCATAATCCTCGATCCCAAACTGCTCCGCCAGCGCCTTCCACAGCTGCTTCCACCTGAAAATATCCCCATTGTTGCAATTAAACGCCTCGTTTTGACCGTACGGGTCCACCGCCGCCCATATCTGCTGCTCCGCTATCAAATCCGCGTCCGAAGCCACCGCGTAGCCCTCCCACGCCGCCTTGGTCCCCGGGAACCTCAACTTCCGGCCCTCGTGCTTGCACACGGCGGCGTACGCGCCTAGGGCCCCGATCACGTTCATCAAGCTGTAAGGGGAGAACCCGAATATGTTATTGGGCCTATGGACTGACCAGGTCAGGCCCGCTTTCTTCTCTGCCTCTTCCAGGAGGATGTCTTCCAAAGTGTAGTAGAAATTGGGCCCGTCCAGTCTGCGCAGGTCTTCCGTGAAAGGTGGGTCGTGGGCCTGGATCTTGCCGATGGACTCGAACGGGCCCACGTAGTGCTTGGCCCCCGTCTGGAGACAGATGTGGCGGAGGTTGGGGGCGTTTGGGACCAGGGCGCGGAGCAGGTTGCGGAGCATGGCGCCGTTGGCGTCGCAGTTCTCGGCCTCGGTGGCGCGGCTGGCCCAGGTGACGTAGAAGACGTGGGTGACGTCAGTCAATTGGGAGAGCTTGGCTTGGGTGTCGTCTGGGTCGGAGAGGTCGCACTGGATGTAGTCGATCGGGTGGTCTTCGTTCCATGCGGGCCGGGGCCGCCGCGCGACGCCGTAGACCTTCCATGGACCGCCGGGTGTGTCCGAGAGAGGGAGGATTTCGGCTAGGCTATTGCCGACTATGCCGGTCACGCCGACGACTAGTCCCACGCTCGGGTAGCTTCTGGGTTCTTCATCTCCTCCGATTTTCTTCTGCAGAAACAGAATCACTTGGTATCATACGCGATACGACATTAAAACAAATAAAACGACAATAGATATGGTCATACGACAAGAAATTAGAGTGATTCTTATTTTTGTTTCTTGTTACTTGCCTTAGCAGCGCTAATAGCTCCGGCCCACCACCAGCTCATTTTGAGAGAGAGTGAGAGAGAGAGAAAGAGTTGGATGAATTTTGGTAATTGAAAGGTAATAACAGTAAAAGAAGAGTCAAGTGTCTTAAATTGAAAAAACAAAAGACGAAAGGCATAGACTATTAGTTGTAGAAATGGGTTTTTGTTGATGAATTGTAATGTAAAGGGACAGCTACCAAATCCAAATGACAGGCCGCCTCCGCATAGTGACGGGAGGTTTGGTTCGGACTTCGGTCGGAGCCGTGCCATTTGGGTCTTCCAAATTTCGCGCGCCATGACGTCGTCATTTTGGACTGGACCTGGAGCATAAGCCACTCTGTGGAGTATGGGACTGACGTAAGGGGGATTTGCTTGGGCTTTTCTGGGCCTAGGTTTTTTTTTTTTCGGTTTTCGGCCTGGATGGGCCGAGGAATATTGTTGGGTTTCTATCACTTTTACACATAAAAAACTAAAAGAATTACAAAAATACGGAACTTTCGCTTTTTTCAAATTTTCGTACGATTTTTATTAAAAAAATATCATTTTTTAAAAATTATTTAAAAAATATCATTTTTAAAAATAGTTATTGTTTACCGATTTTTGGAAACTTGTTACTGGTTACTAGTTACTAGATATATACTAGTTATAAATACCTTTGGTTACTAGTTACTAGTTTCTGGAAACTGGTTACTAGAAACTAATTACTATTTTAAAAAATAATATTTTTCTAAATAGTTTTTAAAAAATAGTATTTATCTAATAAAAATCATACCACACCTTAAAAAAACTTAAACCACTATATTTTTCAAATTTTTTTCTAAATTACCGTATAGTGTCTAATTTCCTCAATATTATTTGAGGAAAGGAGATGGGTATGACTAATTTGGACCAAATGATTTTTAGGAGTGTCAATACTTTTTCAGCATAGGCTAAAAGTTTCTTAATTATGAAAAAATTATTATTTATGACTTTTTTAGGTCAAAATATTTTTAACACTCTTAAAATTGTTATTTTTAAAAAAATATATAAAAAAGACGTTTCGGCCGAAATTAATCCTATTTATGTCTTTTTCTTATATTGTGTCAGTTTGTTATAATTGTTCACTGAGAACAATTATGAAAAAAAAAAAGTTCTTAAAAAATTCTGTGTTTCAATATGTTATCGAAATACTAAAGATTCCAATTTTACTTAGTGAACCACCACACCAAACAGACAAAAAATGCCCATACCATTTTACTGATTTTTTTTCCTAAATAATTGTCTAGATTTTCAACAAACACTAAAATTATTATGCATGTTGATTTTTGTATGTTTGCTTGACATTTTAGTAATTTGAGAGGCAAAGTAGAAACTTTTAACAATTCAAGGGACATATTTGAGACATTCTATATAATAAGGGGCAAACCAAAAAAAAAACACTCGAAAACATTCTGGAAAAAAAAAAAACAAGGTTTTTGGTCAAAATCCGAATTGCCACTCTTGAGAGCTACTTTGCTAATGTAGGATATGATCTAAAAGGAAAAATTAATAACAAAGTTAATTTGAAAAATCTAAAATTGAGCAAAAAGATCCATTATACGTCCTACAACATCTATCCAAAAAGCCCAAGGAAGACTTATGTTGTGCTTTGAAAGACCGTTCTGACTTTTCGGATCGAAAGATTGTGAGAGGTTCGAGTTCGAACTCAACTCCAATTTTAGTGTGGAGCAATGAATTTATAATTTGATATTATTTAAACTCAAAAACTACCTAGTGAATTTTGTAATATAATAATTTTTCATTTAAGTATTTAATATGATGCAACATCAAACAGATAATTTGGACATTTTCAAGTTCAAATACAAATTTTATTTTCTTCGTTTTGTGATCTAGAAAAAGAAATAATTAGAGCCGCTCATTGTTTGGTGTCTTCATTTCTTTTTTTTCTTTTTTTTTTCTTTCTTTTTTTTTTTTCCCCAGTCACGAAGACAGAGTGCTAGATTGTGCTATATAGTTTCCTCATAGGCGGCGCCGGATTTAACAAATAATTATAAGTAACGAGCTGCCCACAATCTGATTTAGCATTTGAGGCACATTATTGAAAAGATGAGTACGTACCGTTTTTATTAAAAAGTCAGAAATGTAAAGCTAGCCTAAGCCTACCTCAAATTCAAATGTTCGATTTTTTTTATTTTTTATTTTTATTTCATGTATAAGTGAAGATCTACCTAACCTTGATCATCAACCATGATTTGTTTATGTTTTTAATTAAAAAAGCCCACTTTACAGGTTTACACTGATTTTATTCTCCTAGTCTTTGGAGCTTGAAATTCAGATTAATTTCAGAGTTACAATTTAATATATAATGGATCTTTTGTCTTCATTTTCTAGCTATATGATTAATGATTTCGTACCGTTCTTATCATGAATCCAAGTTGATAGTTATATACACATGATCACTTATGAAATTAATTACTGATCAATACATGTGGTTTATCCAAGTGGAAAGCAAAAATAAATGAAATTGTAGGAAATTGAGGTTTGGAATATGTGTTTGTGGAGGCTGGAGAGGGAGAGGGATGAAGCAAATTCTCTACAAGATAATTATAGTGTTTTAATAAAAATTAATCATTGTTGTTTGCGTAAAAGTTCCGACAAACTGTCATATCTTTGGTGATTTATTGTGCAAATAAGTCAAAGTTTCTCTACACATTCGTTTTTTTCCCCTAAAATAAGTTATGGTTGTTGAAAATTTTACAATTGAAATAATTAAAGCCTGATTATGATAATAATAAACAATGAGCTATGCATGAAAAATTACCCAAATATTAATCACCGAGTAGTACACATATAGATCTTAACAGACTCCTAAAAGTTTTTGAGTGATCATGATTCGTACGTTAGATGTTAACTAGCTTCGTACATTTTGATATTGATCATTCAAAAACTATATGTTGAATTTATAGTCAAAACGGAAAGAAAGCTTTTAAAATTATCGTCAGGATAGAACATAAATGAAATTGAATTAGTCCCTGCTTTACTATTATGGCGATATATTCTTACTATACGTGCTGCTACTATTATCTTCTTCCTTTTTTTTTTTTTGTTAAACATTTTCTTTCCTTTTAAAGGTAACATATATCTGGTTTTCAAAAAAAAGTCAAACTAAAAAATAATTCCCCATACGTGCACCACTTTCATGATGATTATTTCTATTTGCACATACAAGTAATTTATAACCGGGAGAGGGATATTTTTTCGATCTTTCTCCTTGGTGAAAAGTCTATTTATTTATTTTTTCGTTGTGTTTTTAAATAATTCTTCTATTAGAAAAGACATATAATTTCACACAGATCTAGATTTGTGATGGTTTTAGTTCACAAATCTTAATATGCGATGGTTTTGATTTTTTTTTAATTTTTTATCATTGTTGTACATCTAGATCTTGATTTATGGTAGTTTTTAGTAAATATTATGTTTTTGATCTTTTAACGTGGTTCTTATCCAGATTTGTATTATTTCTGACTTAAATTTGGATAGTTTGTATAATAATATTTGTCCTCAAACAACGACATTTGGATTCAAAATAAGAGACATCAATAAAAAAAATTGAATGGAAGTAGAGAGCTTTATTAAAAGTGCAGAAAATTCCTCGATTGAGTTTAATTTATCTATTATGAAGATATACTTTGTACTTGAATGCCTTCAATGGGTATTGTATACTAACTTTTTATTATTAATGAAAGCATTTTTCCTTCTCAAAATAACGTAAAGTTCCTGATTGTACTAATATATATAATACCACTAATTAAATTTCAACACTAATAACCGCGCTAGCCAGAGATCTATTCCAGTACTGATGATTGCCTTATTTTAATGAGTACAACAGTTTCTCTTGTTGTTATTCAATTGAGTCGTTGATGATATGCTAATGTGGTCCATTCCACTAGTTTAATACCCCTATTCTTTATACTCAAATATGACAACATCATACGGCATACTGATCATCAGAAAGCAAAATATTGTAACGATGAGTTGCTTTGTGAAGAAGTACATCATTCAACATTTTCAGTTTATAAGTACCTCTAAAAGCTGATAACATCTAAAGGTGAGAATTTTGAATACCCCTCACATGATTTAGATCCACCATAATGTATCCCATGATCATTTTTAATGGTAACATATGGTAGCCCTATTTGACTCGTGGGTCGTTTAATGACAGCTCTTTTAGAACTCCTTCTTGGTCTTTCCAGCTTTCTCCCATTGATCTCTTCCTTTCCATTGAAAGGTTCTTCTCTAATGGTTGACAGACCTGAAAAGTTCCACATATAAGACAGTGATTGACTCTTAAGGATTGCCCTATAAAGTTTCCTAAACATAGGCACGCCATGTAAAAGAAAGAAAGACATAATAAAAGCCAATTTGAATTTCAAAATTTGCTTTTCAATGTTCGGTTTTTGAAGTGTAATACTGTAACGATATTGTTTATCACCCCATATGATCACCATTGACCAGTATTAGTCATAATAAGCGCTTTACTTGTTCTTAACCAACTACATATTCACATGTTAATTTTGAGACTCACATGACTCACATATTATAACATATGATCAATGCACATAATTTTGCATGCGGATTCTGATTTGTAGATAAATGTTTAGTGATCATTACCACTGATGACTCAATTAACATTTTTTGCCTCATTAATTATCAAAAACCTAAAGGCTAAAATATTATTCTTACGTACCTCTTTTGTCCATCATATTCCTCATCATTTCTTTGTAGTATGGGCCCTCATCATTGCCAGTACTCTCATCCTGATCACCATGTGATTTTGACCGTGACATGGCAAAAAGCCACGTAGCTTCCATCTGTTTGCTAATCATGCGAGCTGCATAGTATGGAATCTTCACACTACGCTTGGTGACCTCTGGATCTGACTTGATGCAACCATTGATGAACATTATGCAGTCCATCAAACTCTCTTTGGCCAAACCCTTCATGTCATAAGCCTGTGATCTTCTCCAAAGGCTTTTACCATGTGAATTTGCTGGAGTTGACAGGCAAAGAGCTCTTGTAGAGTCTCTAATGGCCGAATCTGGATCTTTAAGCAACAATTGACACTGAGCTCTGTTACTATAAAGCACCATTCTCTCTTTCCCTAACCTTATAGGACACAAAGCCAATGCTTCAGAATACTTCCTCGTAGCTTCTTCTATTTCTCCTAAACAATACAAACGGTTTGCTTGTTGTTTAATCAATCCGACCAAAACCCTTCTCTCCTCAAGTTTTTCTTCAGATATTAATTTTTCTTTCCTCCTCCTCTCTACCTTCCAATCCCATAAATCTTCGAATGCCTTTTGAACTTTGCTACTAATGTTAAATTTCATCAATTTCTTTTCCTTACTATAATCTAAAAGAAGTGCTTTTGTGATTTCTTCACCCAAGTTGGTCCTATCTCCAAGGTCTCTAAGTTCAACCAAGTCAACAAGAAACAAGAGAGCAATGTCAATAACTTTGTACCTGGTTTCTAGGTCTTTGAGTAGTAAAAGAAGGCAATCAATTCCCATATATTGCCAATCATCAGAAGACCTTGAGAGATTACAGAGATATTCTATAACCTCTTTCATCTCAGCAATTTTTTTCCTCCCATATTTGTTGTAGCATAAAATTCTAATAAGTCCAACCCCAGCAGGTGACACGTGGTTGGCCAATCCACCCCACATGCCACAAAGATTTTTCAGAAACTCCTCCTCACAAATGATATTCAAAGACCTCTCTTTATAAGCAAAACAGTTTAAAAGATAGAGTGACCAACACTGAATTTGGCTAGTCCACTCCTCGGCCTTGAAGTTTTCCATTTCTAACCCTCCAACTCCTCTAGTAAGCAAATCACTATGATATTTTAGCCTCATCTTAGTGTCCTTAACTCCTACAAAGTTATCATAAACGACATCAAGGCAAGTAGAAGCTAAACTCATAGCTAACCTTACCACCTCTTCCTCGTACTGAGATAAGGCTTCAAATGTTCTTTCGTAGCTTGCGAGGTGACCGAGTGCTCGAACAGCAACCCTTTGTTCAACCCAAGTCATCTTTTTTCCTCTAAGAAGCTCCATCAATGGTGGAATAACGGACCCCACAGCCATCTCGGCAAACTCGACCTTCTTCATGGTGTAAGAGCCAATGACATGAGCGGCATAGTAAGGAATGTATATGTTTTGGTCCCTACTAAGCCATTCCTTGTCGTTTAGAGCTTTTTGGATTAAACTTGCCATGCATTCGAAAACGCCGAGGGATGGAAACTCGGAGTCATCGGGGTGACTCATTGCGATATGCCAAAGACCACTCAGGACCAAAACATTTTCTTGATCGTCTCTTATAGGCATTTGCTTGAAGCAGTTTGCTATTTTGGCTCTTCTTTGTCTGGAGTCTGGCTCTTTCATGGTGCAGAAGAAACAAAAAGGGGTGATGCATGGGGTGGTAAGACTGTTTCTAGGAATGCTTCTAGCATTGTTTTTGAAATTAGCAGGAGGAGAACTTGTTCGGATTTTCTCTAGTTTCTTCAGGGAATCCATGGATGAGAAACAAAGATTGATTTTAGGGTTGGGTTTGGTTAGGGTTCCTTTACATTTATGGAGAAGAAAGATTAGTAAGGGAAAGAGAAGTTATACATATATATACACATATAAATATTTATATTGAAAAAGAGGCAAAGAAAAGTTAAAGAAGTATGTAGGACAACTAGCGGCGCATGTATAGTATTTAAATCGAGAACTTTTCAAAGCTTCTTTAAAAAAAAATTATTAAATTAAATTGTGGAGAGAAGTGGTTCTCAAGATAGTTATATTAGCCAGCAGCTTTGGGCAAGTGAGATGTATATGCTTATATGCCAGTTAAAGCTATGTTAAACAGTTTATATTTGTTGCTGAAATAAATCACTAGGTTATAACTAGATAACTAGAGGCAAACATTAGTTCTAGCATGAAATAGAAAAAAAAGAAGCAACGAGCACATCCGGTATTATTAAGCAACTCCACAAGCATAAACAATCTCTAATGAATGCTTGCTCATGCAGTTCAAACAAAATAAGCATCTTTTTCTCAAAAGTTAATGAAATCACGAAAATGTTGCAAGTCTATTAGGCAGGCTGCTAGCCAGGGAAGTGACCCGTTACAGGAGAATTAGGACGTGGTGCAGCATACTCCACTCAAAGAAAAAAAAGTAAGTGATTCATATCACGGCAAATTTGTTATAATTAATTTCACTTTGTTATCAATTGTTAGTATTGGGTTTCTTTTTAAGGTGATGTCTACAAAATTTATGAAATAGACATGGTACAAAACAAGAAAAATGGCCGATTTGAGTCCTCCTAGACTACCTTAATTTGTTTAACCCCTAGAGTTATTAGTTTGTGGATTGGATATAGTATTATTTTTTAAGCAGTTGCATTCTATATTTTAATTTCTTGGTGGAGTGAGTGTGATTTAATTTGTCTAATGTTTCTCTATTTGAGTGGAAAATGCTTCCTACAATTGAAAGAAGTGGTCCTCACCTCCGCACTATAGTTTTTAACTTCAATTAGATTCTGTTGGAATTAAACTAGAAAGGCTTTCGAGCTTTCCTTTTTTAGTTTTTCTTACTATTTACATTAATTTTCTTTATTCTTTTCCCCCGTCCTTAAGAAAGCAAAGCCATTTTGTCTTGGGCAAGAAAGGATCACGTAAGCACGGTAGAAAAATGAATAATTAAAATTAGAAATCTATCAATGATCAATCTACTCCAAGATATTGCAAAAATAAATTAATATAAACATGCTAAGACAAAAATTCCGGGTTTTCTATGAACATATATACCATCATGTTGTCTGGAACCTAGGTTTTCGTTCAAGTACCTTAGTCAACAGCTCTAAGGGCTACTCCAAACTCCTCCCAAAAGCTTTCTTTCTAAAGCCTACAGGCTACAGTTACTTCATATTCTTCCACTTGTGAGATTTGATAATGTTAAAAGTGTATAAATGTGAATACAGGTATGCTTTGTACCAAAAGACAATTAAGGGAGGTTAGGGACCACAACTTGAAAATCGGTTATCAATATTTTCTATTTTACATGTACAGCAGGATCATGTGGTCCCTTGACAAATATTCCCCCACCTGCAAATTCCAATAAACTATTGAACTCCATAACTTGCAAAAGCTGAGTTTAGAAGATGGACAAGGATTAAAAACAGTGTTAGTACAAATGTTGAAGGTCTCAAGAACATGCATGCGGCTTACATCTACATAAATCTATATGAGCTCTCTTAAGTATACATGTGGAAGAAAAATTATTTAGTACAAATTGTAAAACTACTACTGTCTCTAAAATAACTTATGAGTTAATCAAATTAACAGACTCAATTTTTGTTTGAAACTAGTGGTCTTAGTGTGCTACAACTACAAGCTACTCTGTCCGGTTTTGGGAGCTAAACGTTATGGTTTTCTTTATTGTTTGTCCGTGCAATAGGCGTGGAAATTATTTATCTGCAATGTTTTCTAAGCTCATGATGGTTAAGACTACTAGATTACACAATCCAAACACACACCAAACTATGCGGGATTGAGTCAGAGTTAATGACTCAGGGGCAGATTATTTTTTGTCCTGTCTTAGCAGTTTCGATAGTCTAAAAATAAATGCCTTAAAGACAAATTTAAAGTACTTAAAATCTACACATGGAATTAACCTGCACTCTAAGTAGAAGCTTCAACTGATTTGGGCATCAATACCCATATAAAGAAGGATTAATGTATGTTACATGGGCAAGGTAATGTCTTCTGGGGAAGAACAAAGAAACTCCAGTTAATCGTGATTCTCAAAGGAACCTTTTCTGTTACTAGGCAAATTAGCAAATCAGCAACGTGTTCAACACTAGTAGTTCAAGGAAAAAGAAAAAAGAAAAGAAAGAAAGAACACGGGGTTTAAAATATTAAAAACAGAAGTACTTCTATTTTGGTTTAAGACGTACTTAGAAATTATTACAAGTTTAGCTTGATTGCTTGCTTGATTGTTAACCGCATTCAAGCTCAACAAGTTATCAAAAATCTTATGAATTTATTAATTAGGTAATTCTTCTTCATAATTGCGATATGTCTTAACAAATCGTTATTGTTCATTTCTTTATACATTTTAGCCATTAGAGCTTAATTTAGATAAAATTTGTGATTAGCGCAACATTAGTCGTAACATACTGGGGTCTTCTTTAAAAAAAGACATCTGCTGTCGCAACCTAGGACCACTCCTCCAAATGGCTGATCCTGGATTGGACTAGGACAGCCACTTTGGTGAACGAGGCGAAAAGGGGAAAGAAAATGGAGTTGTGAATTTGCAATTCTAGTCAAGTTGGACAAATCCGCAAAGGGACCGAGACATAGATCATCAACTCGGTCCCAGCCCCACCACATGTTGTTTAAACATTAGAGCTTTCAAGCAGAGCCCAACCCAGTTGTAAGGCTTAGCTCAACTGGTCTGGATAGCCAGCTGGCCCATTCTATTGTGGAACTTAGATAAGGCTGCGAAAGACTTGGATGGAAACGTTCGACTGATATTAAATGTTCAAAATAGACTCGAGGAATTTCAGGCCGAAACAAAAGAATGATAGAATTCCTGTTTATTATGTCTAACCAATGGCTCCAAAATAGTTGTGTGATTATAGCAGCTCTTTCAATGTTTGTCTCACACCACCTTAAGAGCCAGAGCCATAGAAAAAGGAACACGTGAAACAGTGCCACAACTCAATGTAAAGATTTGAGAGCTTTTAATATCCAGGGTAAACCTGATATTTAGTACTTGTATCAGTTAGTACATAGGAAGCACAATGAAATGTCACCGTCATGACATCAACATTAATATCCACACTCAAACTTTAGTAATGCCAGCAGTAAAAGCTAAGTCTCGAAATTGATAGAATATTATTGGCCAATTAAGTCGTCATTAAGCAAAAGTAAACTAGGCTTCACAACACCATTCCTCCTGGCTCCAAATTCCTAGTTTTAAGAGGATACAGTACTACTGCCCCAAAAAACACAACAAACACACCTACCACTCGACCAGCATCCTGCAGAGTGGAAAAGTCGAACGAGGGGAGGGGTTGGAGGGATTAGGGTGAGGAAAGTAGAACAAATACTAAGCTAGTTTGGTAAGCAGGAAACCAAAGTTGGCGGACATCTTGGCATTTATTGAATAACAACATAAATGGTATTTCACGCCACTAGTTGAAATTCAGGCTCGTCGTTTAAGCCTTTAGAGAGAGATATATAACAATCTTCAAGGAAACATGCTCTTCCAAATCATCATTTCACATTTGTGCGTTTTAATAGGGAACATATTTTTGTTAGTTAAATCATCCACCAAAAACCCGAGCCCCAGTTCAGCGACAAATTCTGATAGAGAACAAGAATTCACACTGGCTCGAGAAAATCTATGAACGATTGTGTTCTATATACAAAATTGTAAACACATTTGACCAATGCAGAATTAATTCTGCCAAAAAAAAAAAAAAATCAAAGTCCTACTTTACCAGTCTACTTATGACTTCGTCAGTCCTTAAAACTAGCATTTACGCCTGCCAAGCAAAAATCTAATGCAATTGGCGCTGCTCTAAACCTCCATCTTCCATGGGAAATTGTTAACATTGCCAATTGCCATCACGAGACTTCTCAAGCGCAGCAACTTTTGCTCGGTATGCAGCTGTTGCCATGGTGGTCTTTACAGTCGGACCTTGAGGGAGCTCACAGGTTTCACTCATGGAAGCAAATTTTAGTTCAGCAGGAGGAATGAAACACTCCGCTGAAAGGCCGTGGACATTGAACTCCACCTCCTCAATTGTCCAAGCCTCTTCCATCCTGGCCTTGGTGTGGCTCATTGCAGTTTCTCCAAATCTGAAAAGGGTTACCACTGAACGTCCCGAATGAGCAATCATAATCCCCTCCACAGGTCTGTAATCCTCAAGGAATGAATTAATTGTGGTCTCCCAGTACGCAGCATCACCTCCATTGTTTTGGATTCGGGTCAGATGGGAATCTTCCAAGTGCACAAGAAGCCCTGTTTTTTGGCTGAAATAGCCAAATAATACGTGCCTTATGATTTCAGCAGGCCCTTCACTCCGGGCCTTCAATGTCAGAGGATCAGCACAAAGCTTGAGGATGAAACAATCTTCACCATTGATCTTTTTCTCGCCGATGCATCTTGCATTGGTAAACATGCTAGCAGTAGTTCTTGGGTCAAGTCCCTATAAACAATTGGCAAAGTTATATCACTTTAGCAAATAGATTGAGCAAAGACAAGAGAGAAAAGGATCAAGCAAACAACATAATGTGGAGTAGCAATTTAACCTGAAGGGCACGGCGCAAGGGTCTAACAGGTCCTTTTGCAGCATGTGGACCAAGCCAAGGGGTGTGCCTCCACACAAGCTTGCCGTTGCAGCCAGCGTGAACCTTGTTGCCACCAAGTGCAAGCTCAACATACCACATATCTGGATTCATCTGCCAAAGAATAAAGCTACCGGAGTCTGCTGCTTTGGAGGAATTCTTGCTCTTTACAACCTTGTTTGCTGTTTCAAACTCGGAAGCTATCATTGTCACCTTCCCCAGCGCATAAGCATTGTGGATAGAATTCTGAAGTTTTTGCCCTCCCGACGCAGCTGTATATTGCTGCAATATATATTGAGCAGACGATGTTTCCTGCACAAGGCAGCCCAAAATTGAAATTTGTTTAGACTTTAGAGAGCTATGTTGTTAAATAGAATTAACCCCTCAAAAAAAAAAAAAAAAAAAAAAAAACAAGAACCAGGTGTAGCATCTCTTTCAAGCTTAAAAGATATATTAAAGTAATAGCTCTACCCTGATAAATGCTGAAAAGACCTATACTCCCACAATAATAAAACTATCACTATTGCAGAACAGTATGCATTAGATATTCATGAAAGAAAATTAGATATTCATGGAGGAAACTTGGAACTGCCATTCAATACCAAATGTCTAGCATTCTACTAATTAGCAATACATTGTAAATACAAAACAAGTCCCAATTTTACTTTGACTTTCATGTGTCCTTCAATGAAATCAAGAGTCGGTTATCTCGTGTATTAGATATCAGAGACTAAAAGGCCAAAAGGAACAGTGTTAGACATCATAAAGAGGGAGGGACCCCATTCTTTTTTTTTTCTTCCTGTTTTTCCTCCTCTTTCATAGGCTGATAGCATATTAGCATGCCTTTACTTTTTATTTTCTTTTTCTTTTTATTTATTTATTTTTTTAATTCTTATAGGTTGATAGCATGCGTGAAACTAAAGTAAAGAATTTCTAGATAAAGATTTATGCACAATCATGAAATTCTTCTCATAAAATAAAAAACAAATCGACATGCATAACAAACCAAATGATAGCCCTTTCCATCTTTTTGTTTATATATATATATATATATATATTTTTTTTTTTCTGGTTAATCTTCCCTGACCTAAAGATGATAAACAATCAATAAAATCCTTACCAACCAAAAATCCATGACGAATATTATTCTCCGAAGTGGTTACAGATTTAGTCTGATCGATAATCACAAATTATACACATTCATATCGCCTTTTCGAAAGAGGAAAAAAAAAATCCAACGCATGAAAATACTCGGAAAAATCCTACCTAATCAAATATCACAACTACCAAAGTAATTGAAATTAATCAGAATTTTAAATAAAGTGCAGTAAATAACAAGACCATGATCAACAGAGTAGTAAGCAAAAAAAAAATAATAATAATAAAGAGAGAGAGAGAGGGAGGACTAACAATTGGGGTATCTTTGATGCTAAGATGAGGCAAAGGTTCGGTTGTGCTAACGTGCACCGGACCGAGCGGCGCACCCAAGACCCCGAGTAGCAACCTCAGATCGGAACTCTTGTAGGTGGAGCAAGAGACCGAGGGTGCCCTGCAGAGTTGACCCTTCATCCAGTTTCCCCATCTCCCTTCCATCTTCGAATCCTCACCGTCCGTCCCGTCGGGACCTTCCTTGAGCGGCGACAACGCCTCAGGCGGCCTCAGGCTCCCGGATCTCGAGATAAACGGCTCAGGTTTCGCCACGTGGTGGTTCTTCCTCCGCCTGAGCAGGCTCGACATCGGGGAAGCACTCCTGGCGGGACTCTTCGCCCTGGACCTCCCCGGCGACAAACCCCTCACCATTTCCTCCTTGAGAGCCGTGAAAAACCCTTGCTTTCGCTCCATTATTACAACTCTGCCACTCACTTCCCTCCTAGGAGGATGGATTGGTAGTCGAGAGCGGTTCTTACTTGCTTCTTCGTTCCTACAAAGATTCCAGAAGACTGCGTTGAAAACGCTCCTGGGGGTTTGAGTAGTAGGGGCAATTGGGCGAAGAAGAAGAAGAAGACTAAAACACTGACAACTAGAGTGACTGAAAATAGAGAAGAAAGACACAGAAGAGAGAGCGAGAGAGAGAGAGAGAGAGAGGGGATTGGCTTTGAAGAAGGGAAACGGGTATTTCACTGCTAATTTTTCTACTAAAATAAAATAAAATAAAATAGGATATAATGCCGCGAGACACACCACACTGTAGCGCAGTAACAGGTTGTTACATCCTATCCTGCGCCTTTCCCCCTCTCTCCCTCTCTTTTTTGTTTTTGTTTTTGTTTTTAATATATTAAAATCGATGAATAAGGCTTTGAGTAATGTTAAGGGGCTATTGGCCTAAACACCGTATATGTGTAACGTGAGAAATTACGTGGATCTAATTTATTAATTATAATAATCTAAGTCATGTTTGGTATAGTGTATAACAAATTTGTATTGTATTAATTAAACATAATATTATATTTAGTTATATTTTTGTATTGTATTATTTAATACGACGTCAAAATTTAATACAATACATTACAAAATATTTGTATTATACTGTATTACATAATTTTAACTTTAACGTAGTATTGTACAATATACATTTTCCTTACTTTTTCTTTCTTAATTTTGAGAAATTTAGGTGGATGACCAATATTTTAAATTAGATTAAGTAGATGTCTATTTTGTAAATTTTATAGCTAAATGTCCAGGTATATATATTTTTACACTTGGTAGATATATTTATCTACCAATTTCAGTTACTATACTAAAATGTACTGGGTATGTAATTTTTTGTACTTGGTATATATATATAAACATATATACCAGACATTTAACTATAGCATTTGATAAAGGGATATCTACTTCAATTGGGCCCAAAATTTGATCATATTTTTATAAGGCCCCTTAATTTTTCTCTCATCACTTTCTTCCTCACATCACTTTATCCCTTCAAAAGTGGTATTTTTCTAAATAAATTTTTAAAGTGGTATTTTTCTAAATTTATATCTAAAAAGTGGCTTTTTCGTAAATAAATTTTTGAAAAATAGAAATTTTACAAGTGGTATTTTCCTAAATATTTTTTTTGAAAATAGTATTTTTCTAAGTAAATTTTTAAAAATAGTATTTTTCAAAATTAACCATTTAATACAATATCTTAATACAAGTACAAAACAAACATAGTAATGTAATAGAATAATACAATATAATACAACCTAATACAATACAATACCGCGCACCAGACATGGCCCTAATACCATAATTATACTTTATGTGATATTGGGCATCATTAGTGTCTCATTGCTCATGGAGCGTTTAGTGTCGAACACTACATGATGAATCTGTGTTGTATGATTTTAATCAATAGACTAAGTCATTTGTCTCACCCAAAATGTAAGTATTATTATTCGTTAACAAATTATCATATTATGTGTCGCTAAGCATATAGTGTCCTATAACATTTTTCTTACTACTTTCACTGAGTTTTACATTCTCCATATAATTCATTTTGGCATATTTTGTCCTGAAATTAGCAAAATTAATGACTGTGCACCAAAATTGGCTTCTTCTAGCTATTTGTATGCATTTTATTTTAGGTTTTTATATACGCTTCCTTAAATGTAAGTTTAGTTAATGATTTTGCAAATGTTTTAGGGACAAAATGAGCCTAATTCTGCTAATTTTGAGAAAAATCATTCGAAATTAATTATATTGGGGTAAAGTATAAACTTGGCCAAAATTAAGGAGGAAAGGGTAATTGCATTGGGAAAAAAAAATAGAAAAATCATCGACTCGTGGTCCCGTAAATTGGTCAGGCTTTTTGCGTTTTCCTTATTGGGTGGGGTGGGAAAGAAGAAGTTTGGTTGGTTGGTTGGGTGGTTCGAGGATTTGGGCCTGTAACACTGCTACAATACAACCGCACACAGACAAACTTCTCACTTTTCTTGCTTTTTCGCTTCCTTTTTCTTTTTTTTTTTAATTGACGGAAAGTGGGAACGGCAGAATCTCTTTCTCGTGACCTAGGCTGTGGTAGAGGGAAGACTCCAGGGCTCTGTGTCTAGCGCCGTTAGCAACAGTGTTTTGCGTTACGGTCAAATGGGATTGGTTTTTTTTTTTTTAATTTATTATTTTTTTTAATTTTTTTTATGGGATTAATTAATATTTTGTTGGGGGTATGAATATGATTATAAAAAAACACTTCATTATGATGGATTGGGATTGGGCCTTGTACTCAATTATCACCATGCTAAGCACGCACCAAAGGATACTTGCATTTCCGCGTAATAATGAAATGCCAAAAAAAACGAAAACAGAAACAAGCCAAATTGTTTGCAATCAATTCGTGTAAAATAAATTTCATAATTTAAAATCATGAGGTACTATGTATAAGAAATGAATACAGATCAGAAAAGTACGATTTGAGAACATAATTCATTCAATTGTTTTGCTTGTATCCATTAATCGTAGATGCAAAGGAAGTTTAATTCCCTTAAAAATAAAAAGAATGAAGGGAATTATATTTAATCATCATAAATGGAAGATGAAATAGGTGGATTTTTTTTTAACAAATGAAATAGTTGGATTTTTTAATTTCTCACTCATTACCGAGTCTGTAAAATTAGAAAATTTAAATAAAGAACAAAGTGAAGAATCAAATTTGAATCCTCCATGTTTTTCGAGGTAATTGAATCATCTATGTAATTGATCTTCTTTGCTTTTTAAAGCATTTCTTGTTCTATTTCTTTCAATTACTGATTTCAAACTTGCCTTCATTTTGAACGATGGGTCCGTAGCTAGCTATGCTTCCTATTCAAATTAGGAAACTGAATATTTAAAGTAATTACAGATAATCCTTAAGACATAATTGCCAAACTAATGAATTAGACAACTTGTTGAAATACATGACTAAATAAAAAACACAGTTTGAATTAAATTAAAATCTTAGTACATAGATGATAAAATTAGGGAAATAAAACACACATACACACGAGAACATGCCTATGTCCACGGATTGCACATACTTTCTATCAAGCAAATAAGAATTACACAATTTTATCTTTCCGTGATTACAAAAGAAACAGTCTTACACAACCTCGTCTACAGGCCTGTTCGGGATAGCTTTTACTTCTTGAAGTAAAAGTATAAAAAGATCTTCCTAAAAAAGATGGTAGGTCCATGCTTCTTTAAAAAGATCTTTTTGATACAAAAAGATCTTCTAAAAATTCATCCAAACACTCTTAAAAGATCTTTTGAGCCCTAAAAGATCTTTGAAAGCTGTGCCAAACGGGCCCTACATCTTTATACGTCTTGTGCGCTTCTAACAAATCTATTTTAATCTTACAATTCATTAATTACCGAGTTTTCAAAATTAGAAGAGGAGAAAGACCAAAAATGAAAAATTAAATTTAAATTCAAGGTTGTAAGCTTTATTTGGTTAGTAATGCACTCACCTCTAATGTTAAAATTTAAAGTTCAAATCTTCTACTTTTTGTCCAAAAAAAATTAAAATTACCTTTATTATTAATCTCTTTTGCCTGTTCTATTTCTTTAAATTACTGACTTATAAACTTGCCTTAAATATGAGAAAAACTAAATACTAGCTATCAAATATAATAAAATATATAAACATAAAATTTGGAATAATATATAGACAAGGTTGTATGTACTCCCAGTCTGGCCCATCTCTAGTTAAAAGTAAGTAGGGATCCCACACTTCACCGTGCAAGTTCCTCAAATTAACATAGTTTAACATCGTTTGTTCAAATTCAACATCCATATCAATTTTGCCCTCTCTATCTTTTTCTTTTTTTTCCCTTTGAAATAGACACAAAAATCAAATTGCAAAAATTATTTCCAAAAAAATAAAAAAAAAGAACGAACACGATTGGCTACTACATCCGTCTAGTTTTTCTCCCTAATTCGAAAATACAATTTTCAGCGCAAATTTTGAACTCTTCTGATTTATTTATGTTTTTAATTCTTTCCCCTTTTGGTTGTATTCATTTTAGCTAAGGTGGCCAACTGCTTAGTCCCCGAGTGCCAACTCGGTCCTCTGTCCATCCCATGTGTTGAGAAGAATCACCACCTACCCACCAACGGCGTAAGGTTGAATTAGTGGCGCTTTGAGTCTGACCGCGTAACGGAATGAAATCTTGGTGTTTCAATTTTGTGGGGCCACTTTGTGGACTTTCTCTGGCCATGTGGAGAACAACATTATTCAATGGGAATAAGCCAAGACGAAATCTTTGTGCAAGAGATTATTACTAGTTATTTGCATTAATTAATTATTACTATACAAAGAATATGTTATTGATATAATATACGTGTAATTATAATATTATGTACGTCCACAATGGTTTATTTAAACATACTAAGACCAATTTAGCAAAAAAAAAAAAAAAAAAACATGCTAGACCAACAGTTTTATCCAGCGCCAGCGTAAGGGGGACCTCCACTTGTATAGTTTTGACTGATCAACATGGTTCTTTGGCTTTTGTCTCAAAGTGTTTTTTTTTGGAAAGCAAAGTCGTAGTTATGTTGATAGGAGCAGCCATACTATATAAAAATAATGTGTGTATACTACATATATATTAAATATCATATATAAAAACAAAGAGAGCGCGTATTACCAAATTGACAATTTTTGAAAATCTACACTAAAGTTAGGTTCTCCGAGCACTACCTCTAAATCACGTCGTCAATCACGGGCGATAGGTTTGTGATTTATCATCCAAAAACATTTTCCAATGAGATCAAAAAAGTACCTCGTGTTTGTCTTTCACATTTGGAATTTTCTTACGCCATACAGCAACTGGAAAGTGAAAATTAACCAAGAGGGGGCAGGCTAAAGAAAAGTAACAAGCAAGAATGCATTAGTGACAAAATGGAGAGCACGATTATTTATGCTATCATGAGATGAAATGAGAAACTTCCACACCTATTAAAACTGTAGGACAAATATCCCTTGCTCCCTAGTTTTTGTGTTTCACATTTTGTCTGGAGATAATTGACTATGCACATTGCACATTTTGTTATGAAAGTGGCAAAAAAAGTACTTTGCTCACTTATTTACTAGGCTTTTTTTTTTTTTTTTCTGATTAGTTAGTTGTATACATTTTCGTTTAGTACTTTGAAGTCTTTCATCGCTTCCTTAAATTCGAGAAATGTTTTAAAAGAAAGTAAAAATATACAAGAAAAAGTTTAATGATACATTAAAGAAGAGTACAAACAAAAAAAATATAATTTATATAAACATATATGACAGCTTAGAAACATTATCAATTATTATTGATTGAATATTTTTTTACATCTGCAAATCTCCGTAAGATTTTTTTTTTTTTTAATCATCTCCCTTAGATATTGTTTGTATGATTTTATTGCCACTATACTTATTTCAACAGTAATTTATATTCCTAGCTTTTGAAGAGCAAAACAATAATAAGACTAGTGAAGGTCGAATGTTTTCAATGGAAAATCAAATTTCAAAAGTCGGTGTTCTAAAAAATTAATCAACAATTTTATGACATAGAAGAAAATTTTGAATTATGTTATAAATATATGTAAGATAGTCATGATGAGATTTCATTAATTTGGCCTAATTTGTGGGTAGAATATTATACTTTTTCATTTATTTTTAATTTCTTAATTTTTGTAGTTTCCTTTTTTTTTTTGGGTCCAAATTGTAACTTTTATTTGCCCTAAAAATAAGGGACATTAGGTGAAATGTACTATTTTTATAGTGAGTTTTAAAAAATACACTCCTCTTAATAGTAATTAAATAAACACATCTTTTTTAAAAAATAAAGGTATAAAATAATTTATATATAATATATATCCTTAAGTCTAGAGCGCTAGACAAGCTGCCTAATAACTTGACCAAAATATATATATACATTTATTTATATTAGTGTTGAGTTCTAGACTATGAGCACGGTTGTTTAGCGATATTAGACAAAGTATCGAGCAACTCCTTTATTTAGCCAGATTTGTTCCCTTGATGAGATCAAGTATATTTTTTTTATCGTCCAAATTGTAGCTTTTATTTGCCCTAAAAATAAGGGAAATCAGGTGAAATGCATTATTTTTATAGTGAGTTTTAGAAAAAAGACCCTTCTTAATAGTAATTAAGTAAATATATCATTTTCAAATAATTTAAGTGTAAAATAATTTTTATATATACATATATATATATGGTTGCTAATCCAGTAGGTTTTTTTTTTCTTTTACCTATGTGTAGGTATTTTTTTTAGCCATTGAAAATGATGATCCAACAGCTATAATGTTGTGCATAAAAAGACGTGCATCATTAATGCTATTTCTCTCTCTTACTTTTTATATAAAAAAATGTGCAAAAAAAATTTTCATTGGCCAAAATGATACATATGCATAGGTAAAAAAAAAAAATACCTACTGGATTGGTGTCCTATATATATATATGGTTGCCAATCCAATAGGTTTTTTTTTTTGGGTCCTTTGAAGAATACCCTTTTCACATAGCGATTTTGTAGAAATACATTCCTCTTCATAATTTTTGGGTGTATATACTTTTTAAGTGAAAGTTTGGTTGTCAATACTAATATACCCTTGACTAACTCGTTTTCAGATTTTTTCCCATTTTCATTTTTTTTCTCCAATAGATCCTCCTTCACCATTATCACATCATTTGCTGCCAAAAAGCTTGGAGTCACCGGAAAACATATTTCAGCCGAAAGCTTGGAGTAACTGGAAAGCTTGGAGTCTCAATTTTTGCACTTTAAGGGATAAAAACGTGGTCCTCCATTTCGAAGGTTAAAGTAAGTAGAAGATGTTTCTTTGCCATTAATCTTTCTTTGCAAATGTGAGGTTGATTTGTGGATTAGAAGTTATTTTGTAGTAGGACTTGAAACTATAATGAAAAATAGAAAGTATTTCGTCAATGTTTGAGCTTGAAAACATGTAAACTAGAAACTGGGTTGTAAAATAGCGAATTCTGTGGCGAAGACGAAACCCAATTCTGGATAGACAAGACTGTCTAGTTTCTAGACAGCTTGTCTAGAAGGTGAGAAATTGTACAGTATTAATTACACTCGACAGTATTGTCAAGTTTTGTCTTAAAAATTGCATATAAAAGACCCAGATCTGGATAGACAGATCTATTTAATTACTAGGCAGATTGTCTAGAAGGTGATAAATTGTACAATATCGACTCCATTAAATAGTATTGTCAAGTCATGTCTAAAAAACTACATAGAAGAAAACTATACCTGGATAGAGAAATCTGTCTAATTTATAGACAGCCTGTCTAGAAGGTGAGAAATTGTACAATATCGACTCCACTTGATAGTATTGTCGAGTCTTATCTGAAAAGCTGCGAAAAAGAAACCCATATTTGGATAGATAGGTCTGTCTAATTTATAGACAGACTGTCTAAAACGGAAGAAATTATACCATATGGACTCCACTTGACAGTATTATCGAGTCTTGTCTGAACAATTGAACATCCATGCTATTGACACTACATAGATAATGTTAGACATAATTGTCGAGCCATAAACCAGTAATTATTGTCCAGACACTAGACACTTTCTTAACTATGCTAGACACACTATCTATATAATCGACACTTCTGTCGAGTGAGTAGACACCAATGTCGAGCCGAATTTGTGTATAAAAAAGTTATGTCTAGACACTAGACACTGTTGTCTAGCAACTAAAGACACATATCGAACTATTAGAAACACATATCTAAACCATTAGGAACACATGTCTAGCCACTAGAAATACATGTCTAGCAACTAAAGACACATGTTTAACCATAAGAAATACATTTATAGCCACTAACACATATTAAGCCTAACTAAATTTACTATTTTATGTTTTTTAATATATATTTCTTCCTTTAATTTGTAATTTATTTTTGTTCAGGTATGTCATCAATATTTATAATCATATTATATGATGGCCTTTGAGAAAAGAACGAAGATTCTTCTTAGAATTGGAATGGAAAGAAACAACGATCAAGATGCACTGTGGTTGAACCAAATATTACTTTCAAGTGGCTGGTATATGAGATATTTCAAACTACAGAATTCGACAATGATGTCTTTGACATAGAATTGAGTTAGAAGCTAAATATAACAATAGATATTGTTCCAATAGCTATAGAAAATGACACAGATGTTATGGTCCTAGTGTGTCATAATTATTCATTTTTCTTATCTTTATGATTATGGTTATTGTGTATTATGTGCCCCAGAGCAAGACTTCATTTCCTGTGGTTTATTTATAACTTTGTTTGATGGTACTTTTAGTAGTTTTTTTTACTGTATTGAGTTTGTAATTTCATATTTTATAATGACTTGAATCATTTCAAAAATTTTATTACGTTTCTAATTTTTTATCACGTTTTACTAGACGCCCTCGTCGGCTTAATCGACAGACGTGTCTGTAATACTAACAACCATAACTAGTGTACCGACAATTTTATCCTTACTTTAAGAATAATTTGATTGCATTAGACATAGTGTCTAGTACATAGACAACTAGTCTGTATACCTAGACAGTGTCTACGGGATAGAGAAATTGTCCGGAACGATAGACACATGCGTCTACCATATAGACAACTTATCTGGAAAGACAGACACGAGTGTCTATTATATAAAAAATACCATCGAGTGACTCGACGGAGGTGTCATATGGCTCGACACACATGTGTAAGTACAAGTTATTGAGCTTTTTTCTGAAAAAAAAAAGATGTTGTAACTTAATATAATGAATAAATATATAATGTTGTAACTTAATATAGTTATTATTCATTACGCGTTATTATTGAGTTTGTAATTAGAAAGACGAAAGTTATAAGTTGTGACTTAATTTCTTAAAAAGCAACAAGATGAGATATTTTCTATTATAGTAGGTATGATAATTCAGAACTCACTAACTTCGCAAATTAATGTAGTTATTATTAATTACACTTAGTTATTGAGTTGTTATTGAGTTTGTAATGATGCTATTGTGATTATCATAGTGGGAAAGTTTCTAATAGTAATGCATAAATTATTATCTAAGTTTCCACTAGTAATAAAAAAAGTGGTGACTAAGTTTATAAAACTCACTGAAATTGTAATTATATTGTATTTTATATGGTTTATGACAATTTGATTGCATTAGACATAGTGTCCAGTAGATAGACAAATAGTCTGTAAACCTAGACAATAGTATCTGCATGATAGAAAGTTTATCTGGTAGTCTGTAAACCTAGACAATAGTGTCTACAGGATAGAAAGTTTATCTGGTACCGTAGACACATATGTCTATCATATTGACACTTTTGTCTGGAAAGCTAGACATGTATGGAGAGCCAGACAATTCGTGTCTAATATAGCTAGACTCCTGTTTGGAAAGAATAAAGTTGTGACTAAGTTTCCAATCGTAATCCCCAACCAAAAAAAAAACGTTTCCAATCGTAATGATGACATATTCTCATCATAGTCGCGATGATAATTTAAAACTCACTAATTTTGTAATTTAATATACTTATTACTCATTACACATAATTATTGAGTTTGTAATTTAGAAGAACAAAGTTATGACTCAGTTTCTAATAGTAATGGTGCCATATTTTTATTATAGTAGCGATAACAATGTAAAACTCACTAATTTTGTAATTTAATATAATATACTTATTATACATTATACCTAGTTATTGAGTTTGTAATTATAAAGAATAAAGTTGTAACTAAGTTTTCAATAGTAATGGTGACATAATTTTATTATATAGTAACTGAGTTTCTAAAAGTAATAAATAAAGTAGTGAGTACGTTTATAAAACTTACTAATTTTGTAATTATATTGTATTTAATTTAATTATATCAAATTTTATTTCATTATAGTTAATATCTAGTTGATAGACAGCCTGTCTGGAAAGTTCGACAATATTGTCTAGCAGCTAGACAATATATTTGGAAAACGATACAATAATATTTACCCGATAGACAACTTGTCTTGAAAGTTAGACAAAAGTGTCTATTAGACAGACAATATGTCTGGAGAGCTAGACAACACTTGTCTAATAGCTAGACTCCTTGTTTAGAAAGCTCAAAATTGTAACTAAGTTTCCACTAGTAATGGTGGTATATTTTCATTATAGTAGTGATGATAATTAAAAACTCACTAATTTTGTAATTTAGTATATTTATTACTCATTACATATAGTTATTGAGTTTGTAATTTGGAGGAACAAAGTAGTAACTAAGTTTGCAATAGTAATGGTGACATATTTTCATTATAGTACCGATAATAATTCAAAACTCACTAATTTTGTAATTTAACATAATATCCTTATTATGCATTACACCTAATTATTGAGTTTATAAGTATAAAGAACAATGTTGTGACTAAGTTTCTAATAGTAACGAACAAAGTAGTGACTAAGTTTATAAAGCTTATTAATTTTGTAATTATATTGTATTTAATTTGGTTTATATCAAATTTTAGTCCATTATACTTAGTATCTAGCAAATAGACAACTTGTCAAGAAAGCAAGACAATAGTGTCCACCAGATAGACAATTTTTTTGGGAAACTAGACAATACAGTCTATCCAATAGACAACCTATTTGAGAAGCTAGATAGTCATGTCTACCGAATAGACAATTTGTCTGGGAAGCTAGACAATATTATATACGAGATAGACAACTTTTCTAGAAAGCTAGACACTATGCTAGACAACAGTGCCTAGTGTATAGATATAATTATCGAACTTTCTAGACACTATATCGAGTCACACAACTGTGTTGTCGAGTAACTTTTTATACTCTGGAAATTATCTCAGCACTAGTGTCTAGTCACTCGACTAAACTGTCGAGAATGATAGACAATGTGTCTAGCATAGTCGAGATAACATCTAGCACCTAGATGATAATGGTTGGCCTATGAATTGATAGTTGTGTCTAGCATTGTTGATACAGTGTAGATGAACAATTGTAGAGATAAGACTCGACAATCATGTCAAGTGTACTCGATATGTATATTTTGTCGAGTTATAGACACCCCTGTTTGAAAACTAGACACCCATGTCTATCCTGATCTGGGTTTTTTCTTTGAGGCGAATCTCACCGTTTTTCATCCTATTTTCTAGTTTACTGCTTTTTATGCTTAAAAGTTGACCAAAAAATTTCTATTTTTCACTATAATTTCAAGTCCTACTAGAAAATAACTTTTAATCTACAAATCAAACTCATATCAACAAAGAAAGAAGGGGCATTTTGAGCCGATGGGTTCTCGGTTGAGATTGGATGGAATTTGGCGTGGTAGAAGTGGGCCTTGACTGCAGTTGTCATGGGTAGAGGTAGAGTCCGACTGAGATGAATTGAGAGGAAGGAGAAGATCAATGCCTTCATTTGAGAAAAAGCGAGGAAAAAAAAAATTAAACCCGCTTTTTCATTTTTTTCCCCTTTGTTTTCATTCCTTCTTTTTTTAAAAAAAATTTAACTGCAGCCTTTTCATTTCAGACCCCAAGCCTTTTCTTTTTGAAAAAAAAAAAAAAATTAACTAAGGGCCTATATGTCATTTTACACTTACTTTATTTAAAATGGGTTATTCTAGCCAACAAATTTTAAATGGGGTGAATTTCTCAAAATCAACTATCAAGAAGGGGCATTTTACCAATTTTTTTTTTTTTTTACCTATGTGTAAGTATTTTTTTTTTAGCCATTAGATCATCATTTAATGATGACCCAATGACTATAATGAGATACATGAAAAGACGTGTATCTTTAATACTATTTCTCTCTCTTATTTTTTACTATAAAAAAATGTACATGATAAATTTTCATTGGCCAAAATGATATATATGTATAGGTAAAAAAAAAAAAAAATACCTAATAGATTAGTGCTTTAATATATATATATATATGGGCACCAATCCAGTAGGTATTTTTTTTTTTTACCTATGCATAGGTATTAATTGGGCCAATGAAAAAATTTTTTGCACATTTTTTTATATTAAAAAGTAGGAGAGAGAAAAAGCATTAATGATGCACATTTTTTCATGCATCTCATTTTAGCCGTTAGATCATTGTTAGATGATGATCCAATGGCTAGAAAAAAAATACCTACACATAGGTAAAAAAAAAAAGAATACCTACCGGATTGGCAACCTATATATATATATCCTTAAGTCTAGAACACTAGACAAACTATCTAATAACTCAGCCAAATATACATATATATATATATAAATATTAGTGTTGAGTTCTAGATATGGTACTGGGAGCAGGGGTGTCAAGCGATATTAGACAAAGTATCAAGTAACTCCTTTATTTAGCCAGATTTGCGATGTTAGACAAAGTATTGAGTAACTCCCTTATTTAGCCAGATTTGTACCTTTGATGGGATAAATTTTAAGGGCATTATTGTCTCTATAATAAACTTAAAAAGCAGTATTCACAAAATAGACTATTGAGCACGCTCTATTTCATAAAACAAATTTTGGAAAATGTATATTTTGCCAAAAAGGCCGACAAATAATGTACAAGTCCCATACCATATAAGGGGTTGTTATCATTAATATCATTTACTTTTATGTAATTTATATATTTTTTAAGGGCGCGTCTACAGTAAAGGCGTCCCTACGTAGGGCCCTGTCTATTCACCGTTGGATGGGAATCTGTATATAAATAGATTCTCCACAGATTCCCGTTATTCCCCACAGATTCCCATCCAACGATAATTAAGGCATGACCCTACATAGGGACGCCCCTACCGTAGCCATCCCCATTTTGTAATTATCTCAATATTTTGCAAAATCAACAAAAGTTCTCTTTTAATAAAACTCGGATGTTGCACTCTCAACAGTCTCGGGTTCGAGACAAGTCGTCTGTACTGAGTGCAGATCAACTAATTGATGGCTGCTCCAGAAGGTTAATTTATTGCTAATTTTAGCTTTGAGCTTGAATACGAACATATTGAAGGAGATATTCTTCGAACTTTTCTTGTGCTTGTGCGAAAGCTAGTAGTATATTTTTCTTATATTGTACGTAATATAGCATTAGGGAGGCTACATGCCACCTGGTTCATTATTCTGGGGACTAAACAATACACTCATTCGCACTTTCTGATTGACCCTCTTTGAAGGATCTATATTTTTTTTTTCTAATATTCTCTCCTTTTAAATGTACAAAACCCTAGTTACTCATCTATTAATGGAGCAAAATTTTTTTTCCCTTATTTGTTTTACCTTTTATTACTATTGATATTTTTTTTCCTTATTTATTTTACCTTTTATAACTACTGATAGTTTTTTTTTAAAAAAAAAACAACTATTGGTAGTTATTAATAGATGAGTAACTAGGGTTTTGTGCTCTTAAAAAGAGAGAGAATATTAGAAAATAAAATTGTCTTTTGTGTAATTATCGTTATCTTGTACACACTGATTTGAAGCTTGTCCAAACCATAAGCCTTTTTTTTTTTTTAAAAAAAGTGGGGCTTAACTAATGACCTCCACTTATTACAAATTAAAGGAAAAATACCTAATACTACCCAATTCCCACCCCACCCCATTAGGGATAATTGGCTTTCACGCCTACCCCAGTGTGACTCGAACCTAGGACCGAGATCCTAGGTAGTGGATGCTCTTACCACTTGAGCTAACCCACTTCGTCAACCATAAGCCTTAAAACATTAAATAGCAATAAATGAAAGAATCTAAACAGAATCAACTGTATCAAGCCACACTGTCTGATTGTTCACTAATCTTTTTTTTTTTTTTTTTTTTTTAAAGTGGGGCTTAACTAATGATCACCACTTACTACAAATTAAAGGAAAATTGCACACACACACACTACCAAGGTTTGAACCCCTGGCCCCCCCAAACACACACACACACTGTCTGATTGTTCACTAATCTTAAATCTTAGTTCCTTCACTAAGTGGCGACTACCGATAGTCTCTTTTTTGTTACATAAAATTTAATCGGATATATATGGGCAATGTTTTTATAGAGATTTTTATTTTTACTCTATGCATGATTACTTTAATTTGAGATATTGGATTTTAATCTAATGGTTGTAATAATATTAGAATTTCTTTAAAAAAAATAATCTATTAAATACTTATATAAATATAAAAAACTATTTATGACTTAAAAAATAAGTAATTTGTTTGTGACTTGATGATTTAGCTTTTTTTTTTCAATCTATTTTCCATTGTTTTTTTCTTTTTTCATTTCTATTGCATAATTGTTTCCTTATATTTTTATTCTCGTTCATTTTCATTCCTTATCTCTCATCATTGCTATTACTAATTATATATAAGTAAATTTTTTCTTTTTTTAAATGTATTTCTTATACGCTATTTTATTATTCTTAGGTTAATTATTTAATGAAAAATAATTTTCTTTGATCAAAATAATTATAAAATTTATCTAGTCGTATAAGTTCTCTCTCCTTTTTTTGTTATTTCACGTATTACTTTTTTTTTGAAGAAAATATATTATCTATTTAGCTTAATAATTTTTTTTATTTCACTAGAATTACTTTTTTTGTTTGAAGAAAACTTATAACCTATTTACTCTTTTTTTTTTTACGTATTACTTTTCTTTTTTTTTTTTGTTGAAGAAAACGCATTATCTATTTAGCTTAATACTTTTTGCTTTCCTGATTTCACGTGAATTACTTTTTTCTAATAGTCTGAGTCATTTTTTTTTATAAGGGTTTAATAGTATTACTCGTATGTATATATAAAACTAATAAAAACATTTAGTTTAACAGTATATATAAAACTAATAAAAACTTATATGAAACTTTGATTTTTTTTTTATAGTTTTAATCATAAACGGATTAAAGAGTATTTTTTTATAATTTTAAAACTAACCGTATACATAAAAAGATTAAATATTAATATTTTCTTCATCAAGACTTTTTCCTTAAAAAAATATTCTAAATTATTTTTCTTTAAAAACTATTCGAAAAACTTATTCCTATTTCAATGGAAAGAGAATGCTCAAAATAATTAGAATGGAATAGTTGTAGGTAAAAATTACAAGTTATTTTCAATTTGATCAAAATAACGAAAAAAAATAAAAATCTTTATTGAAAATTCTTCTATATATATACAATCTCTCTTTTTAGACTCGGCAACTTTTGTTGCTTGCTTTGAAGTTTCTGTATTTTTATTTTTTTTTGTAAACCACCAATGACCAAATATCAAATTAAGACCAATAATTGATGAAGATTCTTCGGCCAAAGCAGCGGAAGTCTTGGTGAGTTAGTTAAGGGGGGCTTAGCAGCCCTACGGCCATAGGTCTAGCTATAGAAAAGTTTATTCTAAGACTCTTTTGGCTTTTTTTTTTTTTTTTTCAAATTTTGGTCTAAAGAGGTTCAATCTAATATTTTGGAAAATCTAGTACCTATATGTGTTATGTACCTCAAATCTAACGACCGAGTCAAAATACACCATAAAAATAAAACCGATACATTCAACTGGATGGATTCATGGAATCGAGCTGATCTGTGCTTCTGGAAATAATAAATAATGCAAAATTTATGAGAACTAATTAAAAAAATAATTAGGAAAAACGACAATTGATTCATTAACCAATCCGTTGGTTTTAGATATTTGCCAGCAAATGTTGTGATTCGACGCCGCATATGCTGCGTGCAAAGCAACTTCGGTTAGAACAAGCCATAATAAAAATGAGACAGTATTCTCTAGGTTCCCTTTTGATCTTAGCCGTCAATTAGTCAGTTTCTTTGGACGATCGGACGCCTCACGAATAAGGACAAGATTCGACGCATTCGGCCCCTTTCCTTCCACCCTTTATCCTTGTCTGATCCGTAGCACTGGGCCCGAGATTTTCTTTGCCAATCCTGCACAATCAGAGGGGAAAAAAAAAAAGAAAAAAAAAAACATTTTTTTTTACCGAATATAGTCTGTGATTTTGTTTGTTTTTTTTTTTTTCTTAAAGAATAGTAGGACCATTTTCTTTTATACTCTTGCTTAACATGTGGAGTAAACTATTCGAATATGATAAATTTTAGTGGAGTCTAAGGCTATATTTGGTATGAAGGAAAGAAAAGTTGAAAGAAGGGAAAAAAAAAAAGGAAAAAAAAATAGGAGGGATAGAAGGGAAAACTAATTTCCTTTTATGTTATTTGGTACATAATAGAGGTGGTAAAATGGACGGGTGGGGCCGGCCCGGCCCGGCCATCACGGGCTTAAGGGGGTGACGGGCCCGGGCCAGCCGACCAAAATAAAATAGGGTTCGGCCCGAGCCCGTTGGCCCGCCGGGCTTTTTAACGGGCCCAATGCGGGCCAAAAGGGGCCGGTCCGTCCTCGCCCCTTTTTTTTTTTTTTGCTACTATTTGATTTTTTAAAAAAAAAATTTTTAAACATGTTAAGTTTAAACTTTTTAATTGAATTTTCATTTAAAAAAATTGATAACATAAACTACATATGTTTTCTATTGTTAAAAAATTAATAAAAATTAAATAGGATATTAAGAAAAATAATAAAACAAATAAATTTGAAATATTGAAATTTGATTTTATTGATGATCATTTATTACAATTCAAATGATTACTTGAAAAAACTAATATATCATTAATTATGAGTTTATGACTCATCATCATCATTCATGTACAAATTATTGAAATTTTCGGCTAATTCTTCATTACAAATACGAATAATGTCTTGATTTCACTTTGCTGCTTTTTCCCAGTCTTTAACACATGCTAACACCTCAACCATTTCAGGAGCCAACGAAGTCCTCTGCTCATCTACTATCATCTTAGTCATGCTAAAAGCAGACTCTGAAGAAATCGTAGATACCGGAATTGTTAAAATGTCACGGGCTAACTGTGAAAGCACCAGGAATCTTGGTTGACGCTTATGCCACCAGTCCAAAACTTTGAAGTTCTCATCATCGGGGTCGATGTTAGAGTCTAGCTCAATATATTGAGTAAGATTAGAGGATTGCTGTGGATTTATTGGTGGTAATGGTTGACTTGAACTTGATGATGTTGATGATGAGCCACGACCACGCCCTTGAGGATGAGAACCTATCATGCTCAGTTTCTTGTGGAGGAGTGTGTTGTTGTTGATTACTGCCAAACTTAGCCTCGTATATACTATACACTTCAAAAAATTTGTCACAAGTATTTGTATATTCAGAAATACAATCTATCTCAAAACATGTAGAAATGTAGCTAAATAAATTAGAAAGACCATTTAATTTACTCCTAGGATCTAAAATAAAAGCAAATGAATATCATAAAGGAATTAGAAACCAATATTTCAAAAATACTTATTGCATACGTGTTATAATTGATTCAAATATAGGGTCACATCTTGTCTTACAAAACATTTCAACAATAAAAAAGATATGATGTAAAATAATTGGAGAAGTATGATAATAAATACCAGATAATGCAACAGTAACTTCATAAAAAACGTTTAAAAATTGTACAAATTTTTCACAAATAAACCAATCTTCATCTTTTAATACTAATGAATCTATTTTTGAATTGTAAAATATAGTAATTGAAATTTTATATGGTAATACATTTTTCAACATTAAATAAGTGGAATTCCACCTTACAGGCATGTCAACTTAGAATTTTCTTGGTTTTAATCTTTGAGCTATGCAATATCTTTTAAATTCAGCAATACGTGGATTAGAAGCATGAATATAAGTAATAGCAAATCGAATATTTTCAATATATACACTTATAACATTCATTCATAATTTGACGATAAGGTTGATGATGTGACATGCACAACGTTCATGCAGCAAGAATCCTCCAGTGTATGAACTTACCAAATTGCTAAGTAATTTTATGGCCTTTGTATTTGCGGTAACATTATCTAAAGTGATAGAGATAATGCGATTCGCTATGCCATATTCTTCAACAATATTTAAAATTCTATGCCATATTCTTCAACAACATTTAAAATTCTATCTCTAATAATTTCAGCAGTATGTTTATTATCAACGACTCGAAAACTAATTATTCTTTTTTACATTATCCATCTTGAATCTAAATAATGTGCAACGACACTTAAATAATCTTGTTTAGAATTAGCACCCCAAATATCAGATATCAATGCAATACAAAAGTTTAATGAAGTTAATTCAGATATTAAATCTTTACACATATTTTTATAAACTTTAATCAAATCACTCCTAGTGGTATTTCTAGAAACTCTTTTAAAGTTTGGATAATAAGATATTCTAATATGATCTTCATAGCTATTACAATCACCAAAACCTAATGGTAAATCTTTTATAGCAATTAAACGTGCTAGAGACTCCCTAGCTACTATAGGATCATAGTTCCAAGAACTTATCGAACCATCCTTGTTGAGTTGAAGTGCTGATTGAGTGGGCTCATTGTCTTTTTTGTGTTTTTTGACACATGCATCACTATATCTTTTCAAATGAGCGGTCCCGCTAGATGGTTTAGCAGTTAATAATTTCTTACAGTATTTACATCTTGCCATTTTTGTCTTCTTACCATCAGCCTCATCTTTGAATTTCGGATCGAAATGGTCCCATACATCGGAAGTTGTCCTTGCACGTTTGGAGGTCGTGCTTGCACTCGGCGAACAACTATCTTGAAATTGTGAACAACTTCCACTAGCATTTGGATTAGTTTGCATTTCGGGGACTTGGTCACCCTCTTCAGCTATGCGAATTTNAATTAATTGAAATCATATTTAATAAATTTTCTACTACTAACTTAATTGTAAACTACTAAAAATTAAAAATTAATTGAAATTTAAAATATAATATTCTAATAAATTTTCTACAAACTACAAACTAATTAATGAACTACTATCTTAATTGTAAAAAATTACAATTGAATTGAAATTAAAAACAAAGTCTTATAGAACTACTAAGTTACTAACTACTTAACTAGTAACTACAAACTACTAACTATTATACTAGTAATAATAGTAAACAACTAAATATACTACAAATTAAATAAATTAAAAAGATAAGTGTGATAAATAAATTAAATCGTACCTTCAATTAAGCTTTATGAATTGTGGAGAGTTTGGACTTTGGAGATTATAAAATATAATTACTAATAATTAATAAATAGTAATTAGATAAGAGAGAAAAAGATAAAATTGAGAATATAATTAGAGATTTAGAATGAGAGAATAAGAGAGTATTTGAAAATTGTTAAATGTGATAAAAGAGTAGAGAGTGTAGGGTATTTATAATATAAGAAAATATTTTTTTTTATTTAAAAAAAATAGTTTAAACTTAAAAAAAAAAAAACAACAAAAGGGCCGGCCCGCGGGCCACTCTACTAGGCCACGGGCTGGCCCATTGGGCCATGCCCGGCCCGAATTGCCAGCTCTAGTACATAAGAAGGAAAGAAAATTGGAATTTGATAAAATTGTAATTTAATTGTTTTAAATTTATTAATTTATTTCAAAACTAAGTGCGAATTAATAATTTTATTTAATCGTTAGTATTTCAAACTTTCTTTCCACTTTTCTCTTTATTTTGGAGAGAATAAATTATGGTGGGCCCACAAATAGTAAAACCCTATTCAGTCCACTCATGTTCTATTCAGGTGTGTGGATAGTAAAGTCATATAGAAGAAGTCTAATTTTTGGAAGCTTTTAAAATCCCTTCTTAATGGTTTCGCTGTAGACATCTTGCTGGCATCTTTTTGAAATCTTCAGCAAGTAGAGTTCGAAGTTTTCTCCATTACTATATGGTCTATCTGGTTTGAAAGAAACCGATTAGTTCATGGAGGTTCACCATGTGATCCGATGTTGGTGGTTAATTTTGCCGTTATTAATTTTCTTGCTGAATTTTAAAATGTCCAAGATCAACTGATGGTCAAAGAGCTACGTGCCATTTCTCTAGCCAAATGGTTTCATCCACCTTCAGGAGTCATTAAATTGAACTGGGATGCTGCAGTGCGTCCGTCTTCTGAATTCATTAGTGTGGGTAGTGTTTCTTGGGACGAAGTTGGTGTGGTTGTTGTTGCTTTTTCCAAATGTGTTCAAGGTCATTTTTCCGCTGAAAATAGTGAACTAATTGCTATACGGGAAGAGCTACATCTGGTCTCTCGGCTTGGGTTTGACATGGGACTTGTCGAATGTGATGCTTCGAGAGTTTCTCAGGGTCTTAATCGACCTTATTTAGCCGCAAATGCCTTGCTGTTTCAAGATGTTAAATCTTTGATGATTAATATTAATTGTGGTTTTTATCACTATATCCTTCCTGAAGGGACAAAGTGGCCCATAAATTAGCAAGTTATGTGTTTTCTTTATCTTAGGATATGTCATGGGTTGATTACTATCTTTTGTTTATTTCTTCATCTGTTATTGATGACTCGAAATAAATTTTTCTTTGCCCGCTTTTTCTGGCTTCTTTCCTCAAAAAAAAAAAAAAAAAAATCATAGTGGGCCCCACTAATGAATTTTTCCTCCGTCTTTTCCTTTCTGCCCTATTTTCTCTCGTACCAAACAAGATGATTTTCACTTTTTTCTTTTATTTTAATCTTTCTCTCCAACCTTTTCTTTTCTCTCCTGTTTCCCTTACGCCAAACATAGCCTAAGTGTCAAGCAATAATCACAAGATACTGAAAAGTAGTGAATTTAGTACTACTTCTCTATATTAGTATATCGCCTTTTGATAATATTACAAATAATAATAGAGTCCACAACAAGTAAGTAGATTTATTTATTTATTTTTTTGACAATTGATTTTTGAAAATGTGTTTTTTTTCCTGTTATAATTCAGCTTATATTCGAGTATATCAGTTATCCGGATATGTTTTAGAAAATAAAACACGAATAATTGAGGACTTAAAAAATGGGCCATATTGAGACCTAAATGCCCCGTTTAAGCAGATTCTTGGGCTTGTGATCCTCGTTAGAAGCCCGGTCTCTCCCTCACAAGTCAACCCAGACGAACAATGTACAATTGTGAAAATTCTTGGGCCCATATAACGGGAACGCCAGAACCCATCATTACCCAACAGAACGTGGCCCAACAAAAATGCCTCAACTGACTCGAAAGTCGAATCAGCTCCATATGAAAACGGGATGTATATTTGAGGGTTTACACCAATCTAATGCTCCGTTGGTGATAATAAGAGAGGTTTATTTCTGCAATATGTTTATATTTGTTGTTCATTCAATTTTCACAACGTTTCATAAATTTGTTTTATAAATCTTCTTTAAATGTTCCATTGCATTAAAATTTGTCTCGACCGCAAACAAATTTTCAAGTTGAAACTAGGATATTTCTACGGCGCGGCGGATCTCAACCCCGTAAAAGAGTACTTGTAGCTATACTCACTCCTGGAGGATTCGGACAAGGATATGATACCATAGGACCACCAAAGATTTTGCTTTGTTGCGAGTCACTGAGTGGCAGTGGGCTCATCCAGTACTAAATATAACATGGAAATAGCAAAAAGAACAACGCCTTTCCACCCACATGATCATCATTCTGTATTTTATGATCAACTATATATAGTGTTTAGGCACATCACACAAAAGATCCCTTTTGAATAGTCACATCTAGGAATATTAATGCGGTGGGGCTGGTTTTGGAACCTCGTTGGGTTTTTTTAGCCATCTCAGTCACATCTAGCTCCTGTCTTTACAACCTTCACTACTGTTTGCATTGCACCCCTTTTCCTATAGTCATATATTTCTTTTTTCCTTATCAACCTATGGTGAAAACTGGAAATCAAAGGGGCCGGAAAAAAGAAAATTGTCATTTTTTTTTCTTTGTTAATTTACTGGAAAAAAAGGGGGGAGATTTTCCCATATCTAGCTCATCTCAAGAGCCAGCTGGCATACAACGTGATGATCGATCGGGAGAAGACAAAACATGATCAGCTGGTAAAGTTTCAAGAGTTGAGGATTACTTGTCAGTTAACCTAATTAACCAGGCAAGGAAAGCATGAGTCAGATTTTTAGTAAAACTGCCAAGGATCACAGCTCATGCATTGAGCCCTTTTTCTGTAACAATTGGGCTCATTAAAGAGAATAACATTAATGTTGATCGATCATATGTCTTGGCAAATTTTTTTATTGATTAATTATAGCTCAAATTTATGTGATTTATCCTACAAATTTAACCATAAAGCAAAACAAAATTTGTCAATATCTATACCAATATGTATAAATCAATGGTTTATATAATAAAGCTTTCTTTCCGGTCCTTAGTTAGACCATTATCTAAGGCTTAATACTGCATGAGGCGCCAATGTTTATCATTTTTTTTTTCTTCATCATCAATGCATATTGTGTATATTGTAAATACACATTCATATACATTTGTATGAAAGATGTGAGCAACATAGCAATACTACAAATCTTGATCATATTTGTATTCTAGCTATAACTACGAGGAATATATTATGCACATTATCGTATTACGGGAAGCGATTACTCTCTCTCTCTGTCTCTCTGCACCTTCGGACACTCAATTCATAAACATTTTTCGGTTTTTGCTTTCAAGTTTCAAACACCAAATGTATGATACAACTTAGACAAACGGCTCCTGGCAGGGGGCCAGTATTCCGGGAAAGGAAAATTAGAGCTCAAATTTCTGTTTTAGGCCACTTTTCTGATTTTCCAATGTGTATATCATAACTCATTTAATGCGGTTCTTATCAGTCTTAGCTGTCTTCGTTTCTTATTCCCTTGTATTTCCACCCGTTTCTTTCAGGCCCAGCCCCTCCCTCAAAAAAAAAAAAAAAATTAAATAAAAACTAGTAAATTGCACGTACATAGTATAATACCATATATCTTGTTTTCAGCGTTGAAAACTACATAAAACTAACTAGTTAATACGGCACTAGGTGGGAACCTAAAACTTTTGCCAACATAAACATAACATAATTGCACGTACGCGCTTACAACTAGCTAGCTTTGATCAGGATCTCGAACATGAAATAAATCGTCCTTAGTAGCGGCCTGGAACCATATATAACTATATACATATATATGGAATAAAGACGATGAGCACCACGTTTATCTCTTTTATCCAAAATCAATATTTTGTTAGAAGAGAAAAAAAGTAAACGCGAGTAGAATTAGAAATCAAAATAATTAGTTAGACTAACATAGCATAACATGTGCATGTGAATCTCTCTTACATTACAAAAAAGGTAACACAATAATTTAAACAAATATTGTTGCAACTTGGGTAAATTTTATATACATCTTTTGCACCTGAGTAGAGTAGTAATTTCCCCAGGAAGGTGAGCCTGAGCCATACATGGGCAAAGCAAAAGGGTTTGGTGAACTTCGGAGCGAAAAAAAAAAAGAAAAGAGGGTTTGATGAACTTGACCCAAGTCTTTGCCTTGGGCAAATTTTCAGAACCGAAAGACAGGTCACGTGACAAAAGCACACATATAAGTAGCAAAAGTCGGGGCCGACCATTCCTCCTTTCATGCAAGCACTGAAATTATGTATTCTTATTAATTTTGTGTTATTATCTATTTCTAGTTGCTTTTTTTTTTTTAAATTTTTTTTAAAAAGTTGAATTTGCTTAGTTCCATAATTTTGTTTTTCCATTTTCATTTTCTTCCTTTAAGAGTGTTTCTTAATTAACTCAATTTCATTATTACCTTATAAAAATCAAGAGGTGCTTTAAATGAATTAGGTGGTACCTCCTAGGCTATTCATCAATCAAATAGGACATGTAAGCATAATTGGAACCCCATGAAAACGAAAAAGATTACCACGTTTAATAGGTCATTCATACCCTATAGCGTTGTCAAGCAGATTCAACTTTCAAGTGAGCTTTACAGATCATGGACCTCTTTGTTTGGTTCTGCCGCGTGGAGCCTACTCTTCATTTTGTTTTTGTGCGTTATACTCTTTTAGTACTGATGATGTTTTTTTTCGTGTTTCCTTTATTTTTTTAGGATTAAAAAAAAAAATTCACATCTCTAGTATTGTGGATTAAACTGGAACCTACGAGAAATGTATTAATGTTTACTAGAATAGTTTACCCGGAAAAATAATATTACTTGTGATTATGAGGTTATTTCATTATAGCAATTGGAATGCTAGGCGCTTCATTGGCCTGTTTGGTTATTCCATGCCAAACAGGCCCATTATATAGCAATTAGCACACATTTATATCAAATTATCATTGCAAATGTGTCTTAGTATGCGAGATTATGGCCAAATATATATATATATATATGTATATGAATGGGCACCAACTTAGTATGCGAGATATGTCAACAACTTATTAACTCCCAATAACTTGAACTTTCTTTTACCTTCAGCACCCCCCTCTCCCCCCAAAAAAAGAACTAAGACTTTTTGTTTGACCAAATTGAATTATAGTGAAATTGTTTTGGATAAAACTAAAGAAATGGAAACTTCCAAGTAATTATCATCTGAAACTTTGGAATAAGACAAATATAAGCTTCACGTTAACGGCCTTCTTTAATTAACCCTCCGGCAACGTAGTCTTTTCTCTTTTCGAACCCCGGTGACGTATTTGTATCACAAATAAACAAATAATGTCAAACCATTGAATGCCACGCAACTAAAGAAGTCAACCAATTAAAATATGATTGGTCTTTCACAGTCTTCATTGAATCAACTTGTTAATTAATATCCAAAACCAAGTTACAACGTTTTACAGTCTGTAATCGGCTGGCTGAATAGGAACTAATTCCCTAAAGGGGAAAAGGACAAAAGAAAACTAAGAGATAATATTAATAATATATTAGTACGAGAAAATTCTCCTAACCTTTCAAGTTCCACCAACCCCTGCATCACTAAACTACTATAAATACACCCCTCTATGTATGACTCTTTACAACAACTCCATCATCTACAAACTTACTAGCCTGCCTTTATTTATCTTCTACTCTATATTGCCCCTCTCTTTTTTAATTCAGTGATAATCACTCTCTCAAAAAATGAAGCTCGTTTTTGTTACTTTCCTACTTGTTTGCCTCGTCCTCAGCTCCACTTTCTTCGAGGCTTCAATGGCTGGTTCAGGTAACAATATTCTGTTTAGTTATGTTTCTATATATTTACTATGAATACACGCACACATACACACATACATATATGTACATTTTTTTTTTTGGCTAAGTATATATATACACACTTGGTTTCCGTACGACATTGCGCAATTCTCTTCCTTAAATTTGTTTTGCTTAAAAGATTATTTATTGTAACAATTGTTGGCTTAGGTTAATTAATTTGATTGAATATGTTGACGTTATTGTTAATGGGACAGAGTTTTGCGACTCCAAGTGCAAAGTGAGGTGTTCGAAAGCAGGAATGCAAGACCGGTGCTTGAAGTACTGCGGTATATGCTGCGACAAGTGCCACTGCGTTCCCTCTGGGACGTACGGAAACAAGGACGAGTGCCCTTGCTACAGGGACCTCAAGAACTCCAAGGGCCAGTCCAAGTGCCCTTAAGAATTCATCTCCCATATTTTCTTTAAAGCGTGCCCTTTATTATTATATATTTTACTTGTGTGGGTTTGAGAGCTAGAGTGGATATATATTGGAGTTGGACCCTTTTAATTTGTCAAAAATGGAAACAATATCGAAAAGAAAAATTAACAAAAGTTGATTACTGTATTGTATGTATGGTTCGCCAAAAAGTAGTGGGTTATTGTTCTCAATGAGGGAGTGAATAAATGGGGTCCCGTATTATTATTTTCAATATTTCTTATATGAACGTGGTATGTTATTGCATCCTATGTTATGTGATACGTGTTTCATTAGATCTCTCTCTCTCTCTCAAATGTCGGCCATAAGGATCTGACACACCAAAAGAAAAAAAAAAAAAGCATCAAGAATGGAAGGAAGGACTGTTACAACTAAATGTGGAGATGGTATGGTGTGATATTTGATGAAGTTGTTCACGCAAAGTACAGCCAAATATTGTTTCTTGACTCAAACAAATAGTACTTAATTAATTTAGAATGATTTCTTGTTTCTTTTTTGGCTGGAAATTTAATTATTAGTTGATAATTATGTTGGAGTTGCAAAAGGATGATCATGAGTCTGATGAGTAAAAAGGCTTGTTGGGTTGAAATTGATTCTCTAGAAGTATTGACAGAATTTGGGCTACGGACAATATTCAATTCACATGCAGTGTTAGTAGTGTACGATGTAAGAGCCACCTGGTTTACCAATTGAGCGGGCTCCACTAATATCCACGGTGGACCACTCTCAATCTGATCGTCATGTCATTCCACGTGATGCCCGGCCCCATTTTGAAAGCCTTTTAGACCACCAGTCACCACAATCTCAAAGTTTCCTTTCGGTTTCTTTGCTTCTTGCGTCCAGATCGAGCTCTCTAAGGCTCTGACCCTTTAACTGGTTGTGAACTACGGTCGCCAGAAATTAGAATTAGTGGAATTTAAGTGGCAAAAAGAAGGAAAATTTTTATGTGATTTATGAGTCAGCTGATGACTAGGTGATTTGACAATTACTTGGTTGGTTATTAGGTGCCTGGTCATCTAGTGAGTGAGTGATCATGTCATATGTGGGTCGTGATCATTCACTTTTCGTACCATTAAAAAAAAATTTGATCCAAAATTAATTACCAAAATAATCATATGGGATCTAAATTCCCCATCAAATAAATATCACCAGAGTTAGAACTGAAATGCAAGAATTTCTCAAGAAGTGCAAATAAACAATTAGCATCAATAAAAGGAGACAATTACTTCACTATTTATGTGATGTCATAGCCAGGGAAATGATATATTTATGAGAAAATTCACTATTTCTTTTGTAGTAATTTGATATTGCATTTATGTTTATATTATTGACGGATAATATTAGAAATCTTAATTGTTGTATTAAATTTTTTTATACTAACACATATGTTATATGAGTTATCATTATTTAGTTAATGTATTAAAATTTATCATAAAATATTAAATATTATTACCAATTAAATTGTAAAAAATTACAATTTTGGTATAATAATTGAATTCCAAGCATTATCCTATTATTGACATATTACTCGGCTCCACTTTCACCTGAAGGGAACGCGTCCTAGCTCTCTTATCGAGCTTAGCTGGTTGCCAATTTTACCTTGAAAGCACATCCGTATTGCCTTCAAGGGACAGTTACTTAGCTGGCAGCCAAACCTCACCATCAAAAGAGAAAAACCCTTCAAAATGTCACTTTGCAAGAGGAGAAGTACGTAAGAAAACCTTTGAAGAATTACAAAGTGTATTTTACATATTGCTGAAGTAACTCGAATGATATGCACCAGAAAACATTGCTTGTTATTCGTTTTCTTAGAATACATTTTGATTAAAAATATTTGGACGTTTTGGAAAGATGTGCACGTGTAAATGCTTTACGAAAATTAAGTTAGTTTACCCCAAGAAGAGAAGAAAAGAAAAGGTAAGAATTTACCACAAGTAAAAAGTAAATCCTGCATCACCTTCAGTTGTGAGAAAATCTTTAGCATTTCATAACCTTTTTCTGTGTTATTCATTTTTTTTTTTTAATTTCGTATGTTATTATACAAACAGAGGGATTGCAGAATTCAACTCCGAATTCACCAATATGGGTGGTAAGTTCTTGAGCTGTCCTGAGGAGGCCTTTACTCGCTATAAATATAACCTATGGAGCGACTATACAAAATCATCAATCCCGAAGTAACATTTTTGCTTCTAAAGTGGCTGAAGCTCTTGCTCAGGAACAATGGCGCCAACAGGTTCGTAAGAACCAACCTCTTGTCTTTTTTGTCTCCAAAACAACCACGCCCCTAATGTCAATAATCCAAAAACCAAGGTAACTAGAACTCCAATAGTCACCGTCCATAGATGATGTTGCTTCCACCATGACCTGCAATGTCCAAAAGATCCCAAATGTGACGAAAGTAGTAAAGAAATTGCCACAAAAATTCGCCAAGTACGAAGCTCAATTAGTTCTTGGCAAGAAAAGGAACGTTAGTACGCAATAAGAAGGCCAATATAGTCACAAATTGTAAATAACTAGCACTCTGGCGAATAAAAAACTAAAAGGTAGGATGAAAAAAAGAAAAAAGGAAACAAGCTTAAAAACAAATGCCTCGTGATATTAACAACTGAACTCGTTGCCCGAGACATTCTCAATAACAAAAAGTACATAATNCTTTTAGTTAATAAGTAAATATATATATGTATATTATTTTTTTTTTAAAAAAAAAAGAAGAGTTGGGGGGGGAGAAAACATACTGCTTCATTTGGGGCTCAACTTTTAATTCAACCAGCTGGTAACTTCCAAATTTCTCAGGGAGCTGCATATGATGTTCCTTCAAGCGCAGAATTATACTCTGCAAATAAAACTCAACCTTAGATCTAATATTAGCCAAAAGATGACAAAGGCTCAAGTTTTCAAGTTTATGTACTCCAACACTAATTAGTGATATTACCATTGCAGTCGTATTGGAAAAGTACTCAGAAGATTTGGCAGGGAAAACGGCCCATCTAATGAGGGAATAATTTCCTTCTACTTTTAAGCTCATTAAGTGAACCTGAAAACAAAAACATATTATTACTAACAATGTGAGTTAACTTGATTCAGGAACGACGAAAATAACATGCAGGCATTCTGCCACACAAAAGGAATGAAATAAAAGGTCACGAAAGATGATAATAAGTTGTAAATGCATCTGTAAAGTACAGCAATGACCTATATCCAACTCCAATCTACTTATCTATTGCATGACAAATGTTCAAAGCAACAGAAGATAAAGACTACCTTAAAAGCTAAATATTGTTAGTTTCTTCTATATTCACTAAGCTATGCCTGTACGTATTTCCTTCAAAAGTTTTTAAGAAAATATTCAGTTATACTCATTGAAATACAATTATGACACCATTAACAGTATACTATACTCCATAGTTATGGCACTTATGCTGAAACTTGTACAGTTCAGGCTTAATTGAACGAATTTCAAGTCAAGTCCAGTTTGGAGACACGCCAGTAGTAAATCTGCACCTAGCCATAGGAACACTTTCCCATCACGGTAAGCATTATGTTAATAGCAAAAATGGGCAGAAAAACTAAGAGAATGAGAGAGGTTACTCACAAATTAATTATAACAGTAAATTTCAATAGTATCAATTTTCAAAACAAAATTGCAAAACTGGTTTATTCTACATTGCATGGCTTAAATTATCAGTCGAACCATACCAAAACAAGATATCTCAACTATACCTGTGAAACTTTAACTTCCAGTTCATGGGCAATGAACTCCGTAAGTTCTGTGAAATTGAGCTTCACTGATTTATTGACACCAAGCATCATATCAAAAGATATTAGTCCTATCTGAAATTCACCTACATATGAAATGCAAGTGAGATGTCATCAGTAACAATTGCCTAACAATTAACGGTTGTACCTTGTCAGAGTCAGTGAGCAGAACCTTACAGAATCAGCATGAAGTCATCAACTATGTTTTGAAAACCTTTTTTCTTTTGCAGAAAATCTCTAAGATAGGAGGGAAAGCTTTGTTGAAAGAATGAAAAAAAATGAGAAAAAACACCTAGTTTAAGCAGGGGGGAGAAAGCAGATACCCCTCTTAAAAACATATAGAAAATACACCCGACTAACCTTACCTGGAAAAAAAGTTGGATGTGATCCATCAGGAGCTATGCTAGGAGGAATTTCAGTGTTTCCATTCAAGCTATCAGAAACCAAGGGAGTAACTGGAGGAGGAGGAGAACTAGGATAGTTCAATATCTTCCAAAGTTCAGAACAATTAGTCTTCCAAAAACCAATCTTATTGTTTTCTCGGTCATAAGTCACAAGGGTATTGCGGACAAGAATTCCTGTAACAATTGGGCAAACAAAGAGTGAGATATCTTACCTGCAACAGTTAAAACTCCCAGCATCTAGTTGCAGAGAAATGAGAAGGCAATATGAGAAGGCCCTATTGCTTGCTATTTAGATACAAAAAACCCTGGATCTTTGTTTGCCAAAAAAGAAAAGCAAATAACAGAGGTCACGTACCTCCCAAAAGAGTAGTTGGATCGGCATTTTTAAAGATTCCCAAGCAATATGCACCCCTAACCTTTGTATGCTATAAAGAGGAGGAGGAAAAAGAAAAACAATAGAAAGGAAGGGAAAGGAGATAAATTCATATCTACACATAGCGAGCATAAAACTTTGAACCATAATGATGTAAATATCCGCAAAACCCTTACGAGTAAAATTTGTCACCAAAACTTAATAAATGATTTGAGAAGACAAAGCTTGTGACGTATAGTTACCCGAAACAAGTAGTTCTCTGGAGATAGAGATAACTTTTGCCCATTTCCAAATACCATATCAACTTGCGGAAAGATTGCTGATAGCAGGGTAACATCCCTGTAACAGAATTGCAATGACTCTTAGGTGTGAAAGAGAGGAAATCAGTAACCAAACAGGGTAAAATTCAAGTAATTAAGGTTCACAAGAAAATACCTTCCGGTCCCTGAAAAACAAATATCATTATAATTAGGGTCTGGACCATGAATTTGTTTAAGGGAATGCAGTTCCCTCATAATCTGCGAAATAACAGAATAAAATTAATGAGTCTTGGTGAATTAAAATTAAAAAGACGGTGATGTAGTTCCTGCAGTTTTAAACTTTGGATCATGCTTTTATCTAATAAATGAGGTTAAACTACCTACAGTATATTACAAATCTCTGCCCTGGCCCAACAACCCAATCATTTTAAATTGAAACTGTTGTCAACACCTTTTGAGTTAGGCAGAGATCTTGACCACTCAGAAATAAGGCAAATGTATATTTTAAGGACTAAAGATGGTGTGTCTTTGAACAATTTATCATAACCTGCTAAACCTTGAATCTCATATTTACGTCTATATATGTTTATATTCTTCGAACACTAATATATCACAAAACTTCCTATGTATCATCATAGTCTATTAAGTTTCGTCAAATATAAATAGTGTATCTCCTCTTCTGAGCCTTGATATGTACTCCATTTTTTTTAATATTTGCTATATTAATAACAATCATTAAAGAAATCAGTTAATATTTGTCAATGCTAAATATTTGTCTTTTAAATATAATAATAATAATAAGAGAGAATGAAACTAAGTACGAAGTCTCACAGCCGCCTTAAATGCATGAAAAGCTTCCTCTGGAAGATAAGCGTATGTGGTTCCACTATCCAAGACAGTTCCATGCTTTCGATCAAAGACCTTTGGGCTTAATTTCAATGGTTTCCCAGCCACATGTATTGCCTTCAAATCAATATTGTAGTACGGACTGCGATCATCCAAAAACTAAAGTATATGTGTGAGATGCACAAAAGATACTAGTCAAAATAAATCTACAGGGTTAACATTGTTAGAATATGTACCTGCGATAAGGGTCTGAATGGGCAAATACCATGTCACGGGGGGAAGAGATTCCACCAAGTATCATAGCACCCCCACCTATACCCATCCCACCATAACATAATGAGAATGAGTCACCAATAACGCCCTTGTCAACAAGTTGATCCATCACACTAAGCCGACCGCGACCCAAACCTATTATGCCATCAGCACGTTGGCTATATAGATCACCAGTTTCCACATTTTCACAACCAAAAACTGCACGCTGTGGTTTAAGTTCACTTTCATTGCCAAAAGAAATGACGTCCTCACCAAGGACACCACTGCTGGAGCTCATCTCAGCATACCGCCGCTCATAAGTGCATTGAACCCCTTCTTTATTACAATTACAATTCATGTTGCACTTTACAGGTTCGTACGTGCTAGATGAATTCGGTTGGAACCTAGGATCCTATATGACAATAAAATTTCATTCCAGAAATGATTTAATATTAGGAAACTCGGCATAATGTGCATCTGCAGTAGAATTTAACGTGCTACTCAAACGCAAATAGATCGATGAAAAACAGACAAAGACGGGATTTTATCAGCTGCATTACACTCGGCAAAATCAATTTCATTGTTCCCAACTCCCGACGGCTCTAATTCCAGACAAGGAAAACTTTCAATTTCTAATTTCCCATTAATTGTCTTTCCCCACCTTCAACAGAACTAGAGGCTCTCTACTCAGCATCAATCATATTACAAAGTTCTTGCTCATTATCGAAGAGGGTAAGTCAACTTTAAGCTTTCCTAAACCACACGCAGAGTTTCAATATCACGACTAAATTTTCCCGGGAAAATTAGATAGACCAGACGCTATGAGATTCCAATTCATGAATGAAATACCAATCAAGAACAACAACCGCGTTATAAAAAATTTGACCCAAAAACCAGTTAGCCCAAATACACCTAAACACAAAGACGAGAGTTGAAACCAAACCTGATGGTTCCCGCACTGTTCACAATCAGAACAAGGCACGTAAGTGACGGTGCTTCCCGTATCAACAATCAGAGCAAATTCCTGAGGAGGCGTCCCAATCCAGAGCCGCGTCGTATAGTAGCTGCAAAAGTTCTAAGCTGAGGCTTTGACTCATTCAAAAAAAAAAAAAAAAAAAACCCAGAAAGAAAATTCGCAATTTCTACACAATTCAGGCAAAATAAAAGAAAATGGAAGAGAACCCATTGGAGAGGAGGTCGTCGTAGAGCCTCATGCGCGCGTTAGGGCGGTTGTCCGATTTATGAAGACGGCGGCCCTGGAATTCTCGGCGGTGGGCGTGGGAGGACGAGTTAGAGGGTGATAGATAGAGCGGTAGAACCATCGAGCGGCGGCGAGAATCGGGACCACCATGGAAGGCCTCGGATGATGAGTTGTAGAGACTGAACCCGATCAAGGCGAGGATGAGAATGGTTAAAGTGGGTCGAGGGAGGGTCGGGGTCCGAGTCCGAGTCCGAGCCAGAGCCATGGTGGGTCGAGGCGGTAAGTTTAGGAAGAGCCAGAGGACCAAATGAAAAGTCCTCTGAGCTCGGAGCTTAGGAAGTTGAGAGAGAGATTTGAGTGAAGAAGCTTCGTGGTCGTTTCTATGGTTTATATAGTAATTCTGGCGGTGAGGTCACGAATATTCAGATGATTTAACGGCGCAAAAACCAACTAACCGGACAAAGCCCCCAAAACCCAAACTTGAACTTTGGGTCAACGACTCAACTGATGTCTATTTTATCTTTTTCATTTTTTTTCTCACTCTTAATATTAAAAAATATGCATTCGGTTTGGGAGCATTTTGTCTTTGAAATGTATAAATTTTTTATTTTGGGTGATTTTTTAAAAAAATGAAAAACAACCTAGTCCCCCAAAAAAAAAAAAAAAGAAAAAAAAAGAAAGAAAGACATATAAACTACATCCATCACTTACTCTTATCTATTATGATTTCTTAACCTATTTATATTTGTGATTTCATTTCGAAGTGATTCAATAAGCCAAAAGGATACTGGAAATCCTTTAAAAAAAAGAGGCAACTTCCTCAAACCCAACTAAAATTTTTATTTTCCAGCTTAGAAAATATGAACCAAAAAAAAAAAAAAGAAAAAGAAAATCCACAAATTTAAATTTACAAAAAGTTTGGCAATTTATCCTCGATTTTGGTAAGTAATAAAAATATCTCATTGGATCAACAAATTTACGCAAGATCAGTATTTCACCCCTTTATTTAAATTGATCAAAATTAGGAAATATTATTTTTTTAAAAATAAAAAAGATACATTTACACATACAATATTAATTATCTAGAAAGAAAATTAGTATAAGAGTTTTCTTCATTGAAGTTTTTTTCTTTTTTTTCCCTTCTCACTCTTCACTGCCTTCTTTTTTTGGGGGGAGTAGTTGTTTAATTACAAGTTTAGAAGAACAAGAACTTTTTCTTTTTCCAACAAAATTAAATAGAGAGGTAAAATTTGCATTGATTTTCCAAATCAAAAGGATAATCATTGTTATTTCTGATAATCAAATAGATAAATCGAGCGACGAGCATATTTTGCCTAAGTACTGAACTCATGAGGGACAATTTTATAACTTTCCCAATTTTTATCTGACTTAGAGTAATTTCACTTATGAGTTCTACATGGGGGAGATGATATTATTTTTCATTGATTTCATATTGCTATTAAAGGTGAAATTTAAGTCGTTTTTCAATAATAATAATTTTAAAAAACTATCTTCAACTTCATTTATAAGCTTCATCATCTAACTCTTTTCTTTCCAATTATAATCCATTAACTAGTCGACCAAAAAAATAATAATAATAAAAAGTGAATGCAATTCCGTACAATAGTCGAAAAGGGCCTTAAGAACATGGAAAGCTACAATAAGATGAGAAGCGAGAGCATCACTAAGAAAACATGTTACGAAAACGTAGCATCAAGAAAGAAGCTCATAAACCGAATTATGAATGTGACTCTAATTAGTTGCTATCTTTTTTGTCATCCAGAAAGGGAACTCAAAATTTGTACGTTACAAATGTGTAAAGCGTGATTAGCGCTACTAAGCCGGGGACCTCACGACGGAGAACCATTGGCCTCTCTTATTTTCCATGTGATCAACTTTTGCAATCTTATTTTAATTTCTTTATCCCCTTTAGTCTCTTTTTTTTTGGGGGGTTGGGGCTGAGATTCTGATTTGTCCCCCTCTTACTTTGGCACTGTCCTTTCAATCATAAGATAGGAGAACAGCATCAACGTTTGTTTGGAAATTGCTTTCCATAATGTATTCGCTCCGTACGACAATTAGTTAAAGGGAGATAATCTCGAATTTAAGTCGTTTATAAAACTAAAAAAATTACATTGATACATCTTTACGTACATGTAATGTCAAGAGTATAGTGCATCAAGGAGTGATATTTTGGGTTACAACATGACGAAGTGACACGATTTTCTACTGATTAAGGATAAAAAAAAAAGTAGTGCGGGTCAAAATTGTGTTGACTCATTTGACACGATTTATTATTATTATTATTTAAAAGAAGGTCCAGTCACAAATTAGCAATTCAAAATCGAATTGCGGGTTAAGTGTTATTTATCTAAACGTGTATTGAGCGGTCGGTCAGGTCAACCTATTTTAAGTCCGTATCAGGTTAGTATTAGTGTTTTTCTGATACAACAGATCATGGGTCGAATTCAATTTGATATAATTTATCTATATTATTGGACTTTAACCTGACCCAATAACACGAATTGCCACAATAGTTTAGAAATAGATTTGGCACAAACCAGTCCATTTGTTCAAATGAAGGGTTGAATTTTGTAGTTGTGAGTTTAATCTTATCCAACATCAGTTTAAAATCTAATCCAGTTAGATTTGGATTAGATTGAATGTGGTATCTATATTTTTGTTAATTCATAGATTAAATTCCAATGTCATAAACACAAAAATTAGACTGAAAAACCTTTAAGTGCAACATAATTATACTTATTGTATATATTAAATACATAAGTAGTATACAAACCCAACAAAACAAGTTTCTGATGAAATATAATCCTGTGTGTATCGCATAAAAGAAAATAAAATATTCACTATTCAGTATTAAAATTTCTATCAAGTTAACTAGGGTTTTTCTAATTTTTTCCTTTTTTTTCTCTTCTTTTTTTTTTCTTTTCTGGTAAAGTGTGAATATTTTGCGTCTTCGAGTGTCACTATAATATATATATATATATAGAGGACTTCTCAATGGTTACAATTTTTTTGTGACCATGAATGGATACTAAAAAAAATAGTGATAGCATTAAATTTTTTTGATGGTAATAAATAGCATTAAATTTTTTTAGCCAACCACCAAACTAATCACCACCATAGGATATTAGATTTAACGGTTTAAACCATTGTAACCATCCAGGGTAAATATTGTTGTTACCGTTTAAACCAAACCCATATATATATGGTTACTGCTATATTTACCCATCGATGGTTACTGTTTTTTTAGCCATTAGATGAAAATCTAACGGTTTTAATAGTACTCTAATTTAAATAATAAATTTATTATTACACGCATTTTAATGATAGTTACTCGTGGAGACGTAACCATTGAAACTTCCTCCATATATATATATATTTGACACTTTATCCGGAGAGAAAGGGTTTCGGTGTAATTTTCTCAATGAGAAGCTTCCGATCTAAAATAACAAGCAAAGTAATTCACATGAAGACTATATGACTCAGAGTATGTTAATACCGCAACATTAGGCTAGATATACAAACGAAATGTTTGTAAAAATTAAAAATCCTAAACCTGTATCCGATTTTCGCTTTCTAGCGTTCGAATGCCAAATCAATCAATCCCTCAGAAAAGTAACGGAAAAAAAATAAAAGTACAAAGAAACATACACTACTAATACTCTATGCGCTTATAATAAGCCAGCGGCATACAAGGGCAGTGAGGGAAACAACAACAAAAACAATGGACAGAAACGGAAAGGACAACAAATGACTCTCCAAGTGCCAACTGCCAACCTTAGAGGAGCCAAATTTCTTTGTACTAATGTTATACCTCGTAACTGTACATTTCTATGTTCTCTGAATTTGCAGCTTCCTCTTTTCTAACGAAGCCAGTATCTTCTTGCCATAAAGATTGCTTCGCATCATTTGGGACTTCATTTCGATGTGTTTTGTTAAAGTCTGACGGACGAGACCCTGCTCTCAAAACCAAAAAGTATTATTTAAAAAAAAAAAGAAGAAAGAAAAAACTTTGTCAAAGTTGTGTTTAAATGTCTTGGGGGTTCATATTGTTGTTTTATCTAACATAGTGTAATAACATTTCCTCTATTTATCAACTCAAGTGAATCTCATAGAAGGAAAAAACAAAACTAGATCAATGAGGCGGAATGTAACGAGATCAAACCTTAGAAACCAATAATGCTGATTGGATAACATAATTTCCATAGGGATCCACAAGAAGCATTGCAAACTTTGCATCTCTGAGCAACTCCCCAACAATTTTGTTAGCTCGGATTTCATCAGACTCTTTCAAGCACTTCTCCACGACATTACTGCCAAACTTGTTGAAGGAGAGGGACACATAGTTCCCTTCAAGCTGTCTGAATAGATGTTCGGTAACTTTTGGTAATCCAAGACTCATTATATTCTGAACTACATAGTTTCTGGATACGAAGGCAAGTAACAAAGAAAACTATTGAGTACAAACTGTGGTTTATGGTGGAAGTTAAAGAAAGGAATGAGTTTTGTAGACACAAACCCGTAACGATCTTCTGCAAGGAGTATTGCATTCGCTATAATCTCAGCCAGAAAATGCTCTCTGACTTCACCACGAGAGTATTCAACACATAGCTGCAGCACACAACACCCAGTTTTGTCTGTGGCAACTTGGATGCAGTGATTAGCCAACACATTAAAAAGAAGCTGCAAGTGAAAATTCACTCAGGTTTTTAGCCAGAAATTACAAAAAAAAAATGGAATCCTTTTACTTTCAGAAAGCTTCAATAAGATGGTGCACGGGACACCAACCAAAAAAAAAAGTGCTTGTTGACTAGATTCCGTAAATCGCGGGATGAGGGTCCCCTTAAAGAAATTTTCCTATATAAGTTAAAAGTCAAAACCATGTATAATTATAAAAATTCTAGTCCCACTCTACAACTTTATTACAACCCTTTCATGCATTAGACGTGTGAATAATAACTTTATGTGACTAGAGGATAGTTTAGAAATTATGAAACAACTAATAGGAATAAGATGGTAAAATTTCTTGCTCTGGAAGTAGTAAACTAAATGCAAACTCGTTCAAACAACAATCCTAGAAAACACTAGCTGACTTTACTTTCTAATTAGCATAAAAATGCAATATGATAAATCAAAAAACGAAAGGCCTGTCCATCGCCATTCAATCTTATCCAAAATAAGAAGGAACAGGACAACTGGAAAAGAAATTAGGATACAGAGGGGAGAAACCAATTGAGTACTTGTAACACAAAACTTGGGTCTCTTATAGCAGAAACGAATCTTTTTATGTATTCTAAAGGTGAGAATGAATGACTATCAGTATGTCACTATTCTCCAAGAAGGGAGGATACAAGTCAAAATTTTATAAAGGCAAGCTTACAAGTACAAGTAAAAAGAGAGTGCTTTCAAAGTGTACGAGGAGAAAAATCAAACACAGGACAACGTTATCTCACCACCAGACCAAAAAAGGATAAAAAGGGAAAGAGATAGAATATTGTCCCATCTGGTTCACTTATTCCCCCAAACCACGAAAATCAACCTCAAGATAGGAAAAAGGAAAAGGAAAACAAAATTGAGTTAGAGCCTGTTTGGCTTCAACACTAAAATACAGCTTTTTGTTCTAAAAAACAGAAAACTGTTCTCAAAACAAAAACAAGGGTGTTTGGCTTTGTTTCTAGGAAACAATTTTTAAAAGTTGAGTTACAAAAAACAGGAAAAACAGAGAACACCTAAAAGTTGTTTTCATTTGTTCTCAAAAAACATTGAAATGAGAGAGCAAAAAACAGTGAAATAAGAGAGATTACTCATCATTAAAGGAGTGATAACCTGATAAGTTTTATGATTAAAAAGTTTTAACTTTTAAATGAACAAGAAACCCTCGTGCATTGTCAATTCTGAGAACAGGATTTATCCTGTTGAGATGATCCACTTTCCTACCACTAGTGAAACGATTATTGAAGTTAATCTAATTGATGCACGATGTGCCCAGTAACTAATATGAAGCTCCAGTTAAAACCACGATATAACACCTTTGAAAAATAGGCTGTAGCTAATTAACAAGTCATAAAGATCATTTTAAAAATGTAAGCGGTCTTACATTTCTCAAGACGTAAGTCAAGCAACACAACATGAAGTTGACTAGAAATCTGAACTTTAAGCCTCCAAAAGCCAAAAATACTAGCAGATAAAGAAAGTACGGGACGTGTACACAAAATTCTCTTATCTTCCTGATCCCTTACGAGAAAAAGTTGGGAGACATCAAAAGAAAGTGTTAAACATCGAGTCTTGCTGGGCTCTGGCCATACGAGTCAGAGCTGCATGAGCTATAACAAAAGGGAAGGAAAAAAAAAAAAAAAAAACGATTATCACCCAATTCCTCTACTCTAATCTTCGTGTCTGTTAACTGTTGCTCATGATGATATTTATTCATGAGGTCTTCAATAAATTCCAACTTAAAGGGAATTACAAGCCAAACTCACTTCTAAAGTTTTCCCTAATGTGACAATTAGCCCCAAGCCTAACAATAACAAAGATAGTTGATAAGTTGAACCACTAACATCAAGTAGTTGTTCTGAATCAACGAGTGCAAACATGTCAAGACACATATAACTGGTATTGAAAGTAGTTATTACGGACTATAACAGATGATGTATAACAGAAAAAAGAAAAAAGAAAGCCAGAACATTACCTCATTGTCTTTCTCAGAGAAATGTTTGATGCAATGCTGAATGACATGATGACCATTCGTGTTTTTACTCAAAACAGCGGCGAATGGGCAAAGTGCTTTCATGACAATAGAGATCTGTAATCTGTTAGTAAGATGCTCCAACAATTTCTGTACCACTCGAGTCCTGCCACAAGGAAGAAGAGGCAAAACCATAACATATATAGTAGGACCGAACTGAAACATAAAAGTCAATATTTTTCGAAAAAGAAATTGAAACAAGAAGCAGTAAAGAGCACAATGTTACCCATGATTGTTCAGGCAGATCCCAGCAAGTCCAAATATGGTATTGGTCAGCACTAAAAGAATCCGGGTCCTCTGTTCTTCGCTACAGAGCGGCACAAGCGTCTGAACAACATAATTCCCAGAAGGGTCCATCACCAGCTGGAACAAATCTTCCAAAACCTCACGAAGAATAACTTCAATCTCCTCTTCACTCGTTAAAACATCAATCGTTTTCTGTAATATCTTACAATCAGATTGGTCCTTAGCCAAATGCACAACCCTGCCACGCACAGATTCCACAGACAGACAATCCAGAGGAGGCTCCTCCAGCCAATGGGGTCGATCCCGACTCTGTCTCAAAACAGACCTCCCTGAAAGATCAAGCTTTTGAGGATTCTCTACACCATAGTAAGAGTCCCAAAAAGTCTCATTCGAGTTCGAACAGGGAATCACTCCTCGTTGAAGCAACGGACTAGAATTGATCAATAACCTTTCATCAATCAAAGGTTGTCTACTACCGCTACTATAATAACCATTCGTTAGATATGGATCTGTCGTAAAAGTATCCGAGCCATACCCGAACTCCAAACCCAGATTACCACCACCGTCATTGTATTCTGAACTCACCGGTTGCCGGAACGAACCCATGAACTGATCCCGACCCGACCCACCATAGCCATCACCGCCGAGGCCCAAATACGGGGACGAGCCCACATTGAGGCCAGAAAAGTCATCTTCTAGGGTTTGAAGACAGTGGGTCAGCCCATAATGGTTCCGGGACAAAGTCTCCAGCGAGTTTTCGCGGCGGAGACTGTCACCCCGGCTTCCCAGTAACGGAGGTTGTGTAGTCCGAGACGGCGTCGACTGAGTCGACGTCGTCGTTGCCGGAGGAAAGTAACGGCCGTTCATGGGTTAAACACTATAAGAGACTATTAGGGTGGAAGTTTAAGGGTTTTGTGGCGATGTTTGGGGTGGGTTCTGTAAGGGGGCCTCTACTCTGCAAGGATGTGTGTATATATATATATATATAAGGAGAAAGAATTCACTTATTCTAATACTATTTTTATTTTTTGAAGAAAAAGAAAAAGATTATCAAATAAAAATGCTTTGAATGTTGTAAATTTGGGATAATTAGAGGATTTTGGAATACTTGGAGGAGAAGGGGCTTGACTGATAAGACTGACTCTGTGAGAGAGAGAGAGAGAGAGAGAGTCGCCTATGTGTGTTAAGGTAGTGCGACTGGAAGGTGATTTGTTAGGATCTGCGTTTGCATGCAATTTATAGAAAGTTTTCATGCGAAAAAGCGAAATATTGGGGAGACAATGCTGCGTATGTCTGCCACCTCGAGAAGTGGGCCCCAGTAGACCAATAGGATGAAAGATAGTAGTTGCTTGTCGCTCTCTTGCCACGTGGAGGTTTTTCTATTGTTTCCTTGGGCCATTTAGTACTTATCTGTTGACCTGACCCCAGAGAATGATCGACGGCTAAGATTTGTGTCTATTTCTATTTTATTTTATTTTATTGTACCTTATTATTGCACGTTCGAGGATACTGCCCCGAGCCAAGTCACAGGGTCTCCTTGGACGTTTTCTTGGAAAACAAGAATGTGGTTGGCGACGACAGATTTTCCCCCTCCAAGGATGGCAACACTTTTAGACTCCTTAGGTTTAGGGGTTTTCTTTTTTGTTTTTTTTTTTTAAAAAGAGTAATGACAGGATACTAAAATTTTGTACAAAAAAAACTTACACTGCTTGATATAACATTATAACATCTTTTTTTGGGTCATCTCTAACTTGTTACACTAAAATGGTGTAAATGTCGCGTTAAACAGTAATTTCATATCCAACCTGTTGACGGAGGTTTTGTCAATAATGAATTTGGAGATTTATGAGATTGGCTTGCGTATGAAAAGGATTGATAAAACAAAGTAAATAAAGAGACGAGGATTTTATAGTGGTTCAGCCTCAAAAAAAATGAGCCTACATCTACTGTTTTTCACTATTTTTCTAGGGAATGACAAGAGGTTTCTCTAAGTCTCAACGGTAAGAGCAGAGAGGGAATTACAGAGTGTATAGTGAAGTGATTATAAGAGTTCTATCAGATCCTCAATTATGAAACTGAGCTCCCTTTATATAGGTGAGGGTGGCTCAATATTTCCTAATTGTAAAAACGGAAAAGTACATCATCAGAAAATATACTTTCGGATAACAATACAGAATTGGGTAACAACCGAAAAATAAATTACTTAATCTCTGCTCAGAAGCTTGTTTCTTTTTCCTCGCAGCTTACCCTTTTGAAGAAGTTTGATCTAGTTTCCTTTTCTTCTGGTCGTATGTTCATCTATACGGAGCAGGTCGCACTATTGGTTATTCGACCTACTTCCTTTCCCATAGTCGTTGACTTTCCTTTCTGGCGTTGACTAATGTATAGATTTAAGATCGCACAACAATTGTCCCCCAGCTTCATTAGTTCTTTAGGACTGAATGGAGCTCCTTGCTCTATCAAGTGCGAGCTTTAAAATACGATGTGAGACCATCTGAAAAACCCTTGAAGAGTCGCGAAATCTCAAATCACATCCTTTCAGAGTTGTGCATATCCGCTCTTCTGACAGGATGCATACACGTGTCGTTCATGCCTAGTGAGATGACAAAACTCGAGAAAACCCTTTCATATCTCGAGTAAATATGATGATGATGATGTCAGTCGTCCTTTCAAATCAGAACTTTTCATATTTCGAAAATTAATTGATTTGATTTTCAAAAAATCAATTCTTCCGCAAGAATCTCGGCCATTGATTTGAAAATTAACTTTCTTAATCTACGGCCGAGATTTGATTTAACTTCTAAATACTTAAGGAACTCATTTCCATCTTCTTCTTCCACCTTCATTTTCTGAAACGCTCGAGCTTTCAAAATTCCAGAAATTCTTAAAAACTAATCTTTTTCGAGATAACTGAAGTCTTCTTCCTTATCACCGGCAAACTTGAGCACTGCTGGAACTTTCTGACAAACTCGGCTACTATTACATAGTGATTCTGATGACACATCCAAAAATCTTCTTGGCAATAAGTTTATCTAAGGTCGGTTCCTCTTCCTTTCCCTATTTTTTTGGATTATTGCTAGAAAAATTTGGTCTTGAACATGATTTTTTTAATCCTTTATGCTTTAATCAACTCCAGTTATTATCAGAATAAATGCCGATTGACAAATTAGAAATCAAATTAACCCATACCATCAATCTCAGAATTTCTTATGATGGAAAATTCTAGAATCTGATGCTGTTGAACCTATGGGAGAATCTGAGAGAATAAAACTCAATAGGAGAATCTGAAATTCAACTTTGAGTTTGTGGATTGAAACCATAAACACAGAACCATAAATCAATTAGAAGAACTTGATCAAATCGTAGATATATGAATAGATGGATGTCGACGCAATTTTCTAGGGTTTGTAGCCCTAAATCACTTGCACATAACGAGTATACCTGTAACAATAGATAAACTAGTACGCCTATTTCTAGGACGCACTTTAAGTTAGTTTCATGAATATATATAATGGTTTATGTTAAAATACCTATCGACCAGAGCTCACATAGGATTAAATATAGTTTATTTCTTTTTCAGATGTCTAGTAATAAAGACTTTAGAGGGAGAAACACATTCTCCAGAGAATCAGAACCCTCGACGAGCTCTGAGTCTATAAATTTAGACGATTATATTGAGAGAAAGCCTGAACCCGAAGTTGAGATAATTGGGATTAGGCGAGGAAGTCCTCACATAGCAGATCTCCTAGAGGACCAGCACCTTCGACATGTTAGAGAGACTCCAGAATATTCCTTTGGCTTTCAATACGTAGAAGGTGAATGGTTCTGCGATGACATAAAGTCCAACTGCATATGGGCAAAGATAGAGAAGATAAAGAAGCAGTACAATCTCGATCCAGACCTGAAGATCCTTACTCCAACTGAGTTCAACTGTCCTAACACTCCTTCACTCAAATATGTGGCATTCACTGATGCCTTAATGTGAGCTAGAGTTCATCTTCCCCTTCATCTGTTCATATAATCCATAGTCGATTACTCTGGCATCGTTCCTTTTCAACTAATACCTAACACGTATAGATACATGATAGGATTATATATACTATACCATAAATACAAATTAGGAATCCTTACCCCAGAAGATTTCGTATGGTTTTACTGTCTCAAGTCGAATTTCTCTGATGTAGGCTTCTACTATGCATGTAAATGGTCTGGTTCCAATATGAAGACTATTTCCAATATTAGAAATAACATAGATAAGTAGAAAGATGGTTTCTTCCACTTCGAATATGCCAAGAATGGCTTTTTCCAGTATGCTTATAAGTATTTACTTTGTCATGCTCGCATGTTATTGACTCTATTTTTCCTAATTTTCCTTCTATACCTCACAGTTAACCGAGAAGAGTGACCTGCACTTAACTCGGACCAGCTTCTCCGCGTCAGCAAGATCAACGAACTTCAATTCGACTGGAAGATTTTGGGGATGACAGAGAACTTGGTCATTTCAGGTCTTTTTCCTAACGGTGCGAGCCTCCCGTCATCTGCAAATCGCCCTAAGAGCACTCCCAGCCCAAGGAAGAAAAAACAAACATCCTCGAGCTCAAAGAAACAAAAGGCACCTTCGTCCTCGGCACCTTCATCCTCGGTAACTATAAGCTGGAAGAAGAAGAAGACTAATATCTCTCAAGATATTCCAAGTTCCTCTCCAACTCGACTTGAAGGTAGAATTTCATCATTTCTTCTTATATACTTGCTACACAGAATTTCCTCACTTTTCTTGTCTTTTTCCAGAGATGGTTCGTATTGGGGGAAGTATGCGAGCTCCACTATCAACCCTCAGCTCTAAGTCGAAAGCTCCAACTAGCTCTTCCTCTCCTATGCAAAAAAGAAAAGCAAAGTCCTCTGAAGCTGCGAAGAAGTGGAAAGTCATTTGTGATGAAGAGCCCATCAACACACCACTTCCTTCCTCCAATACTTCGACCCAACCCCCCTGAGACCTGGAACAGACAAGGGTCATCAGGGAAAAAATCAACTTCATCAACTCCTCTTGAACCTCTCAATCCCACAGACCATCCTTCAGAGGTCGAAGCACTTCTCAGCCAGCTTCCTCCAAAGACTTGCTTGACCGCCTCCTTCGTCGATCGGTTTACCACTGACGACACATGGCAAAAGCTGCAGAACAGACCACCTCAGGTTGCCTTTAAAGGAGCTATGAGAATGCTTGCAAATGTAAGTATTACTCTTCACGTCGCATAAAACTAATCTTTTTTAATCAATTACTGTGATTAATAATCATTGTGTGTAGGCTGCTTCCACTGTAGTTCTTATGTATGACCCAGTCCTAAACTTGATGCGGGCTGGGGAAGAGAGCGAGAAGAAGGTAGAAACACTATCTAAGACATACGAGGACCTGAAAAGCTCGAATGAAATCGAAATGAACAACCTTCAGGTAGAGAAATAGTAACTCAAAAATGACCTAGAGAAAGAGAAAAAGAAGTCCGAAGGGCTCGAGGAGGAAATAAAGAAGTTGAACGAATAAATCTCCCTCCACGCTAACACCCTGGATGAAGCTCATCGTAAGGCGATCGAAGATTTCAAGGAGACATAGCTACCAGAGCTCGAGGATGAAGCAAACAACCTTGGAGTCTTGACTATCATCTACAACATTTATCGTGAGCATCCGAACTTCGAATTTTCCTTCTTGGGGTCTAATATCGCAACCTTAGTTAAAAGCTGGAGAGAAGATGATGCGAAGAAGGCTACAGAGGACTTCGAGGATGACGGTGCGAAGGACGATCAATACTTTTCCAGTAATTTATTTATGAATAATTTCTACTTTATTCAAATAGTATGGGCTTGTCCCATTATTTTGTAATTACATTGCTCGCACATGGGTGCGGGCTTTATATGTATAATATTTTCTTGTCAAATTTTTATCCTGCAAAATAGTTAGAATAAAAATATATCGCATAGTAATAATACAAGTACATAATTTAACCAAGTAGTCAATCACTAAGTGACTGATCAGTACGCTATTTGCGATTCGAATCCAACTAACTTAAACCGGGTTTTAAGCGTTAGGATGGGTTAGGTCACTTAAGAAAAACAACGAACGTGAGTGATATGAACTCAATATTTGTTTTTCAAAAGTTCCATGTCAAAATAGAATTTATAGCAATATATCATATCGAACTATGGACATTTTGCTTAGTCATTGTTTTGTTCGAGGAGGGATATCACGTAATACGACATGCTAAGGCATGAAGCGAGGAGAAAATCTTAAGATTTTAAGAAATTTTAGAAATTCGGAGATCCAAAATTCCAACCCTTCTAAATAAATGTTTGTATAGTTCCTTAAGAAGCGAGTAGGAGATTATATAATCTGATCTCACTGCTCCCTGAGTTTTATGGTATTCGAAGACGGCCATAAAACTATAATAGACGAACTGAAAAACGAAGAAATAATGCCGTCTATTAATAAATTCGAATGACAAATAACAAAATTTGCCCCTCAGGCTATTGAAGCTATATGAAAATACACATGAAGATTTTATTGATAATAGTGGCGAAGCTATTCTGCATTCCAAGCATGCTCGATTTTTTGGCCTCCAATGCGAGCTAACTTATTCGTGCCAGGTCTAATAACAACATCAAAAATATATGGTCCTTCCCAAGTGAGTCCAAATACACCAGCACTATGCTCTTTAGTATTAGGGAGAACTTGTCGAAGAGTAAGATCACCAACATCAAATTCTTTATTTTTGACTTTAGAATTGTAATACCGAGTAGTTCACTATTGATAGGACACAACTCGTAGTTTAGACTACTCGCGTCTTTCTTCTAGAAGATCGAGCTCAAGTCTCATCAACATATTATTCTGATCTTGCTCATAAGTAGATCATCGTAGGGAGCTCGCACCAATTTCAAATGGCACCATAGCTTCATATCCATAAGCCAGAGAGAATAAACTTTCTCCAGTAGTGGTTCGTTGAGTAGTGTGATAAGCCCATAATACTTCGGGAAGTATCTTTAGCCAAGCTCCCTTGTGTTCTTCCAGCTTCATCTTTAGGTTCTGTTTAAGTACTTTGTTTATAGCTTTGACCTGACCATTGGCTTGTGGATGAACGACGGCGGAGAAGCTTTTCTTGATGCCCAAGTTATCGCAGAAGTTGCGAAACTCATCACGTTCGAATAGTTTCCCATTATCCGAAACTATGGTGTGTGGAATACCATATCGACAGATTATAGACTTATAAACAAAATCTATCATCTTCTTTGTAAAAATAGTACTTAAGGCTTCATTTTCTGTCCACTTGGTGAAATAATCAACTGCGACCACTGCATACTTCAATCTACCTCGTGCTAATAGGAGCATTCTAATAATATCAATTCTCCATACTGCGATTGGCCATGGACTAGTCATCGAAATAAGAGAAATAGGTGGCATTCTAGGAACGGTTGCAAATTATTGACATTTGTCGCTCCTTCTGGCAAATTCCTGTGTATCTTTTTTCATAGTAAGCCAAAAATACCCTTGTCTGAGAGCTTTGTTCACAAGTGTCTGCCCCCTATAATGATTTCTACATATCTCCTTATGAATTTCCCTCATAATGTAGTATACTTTTTTTTTCATCAATACATAACAATAATGGCGAGCTAAAACTTCTCCGGTAGAGCTTTCCATCATAGATGATACAGCGAGCTGCTTTCATTCGAAGTCACTTCGCATCGTCTTTATTTTCAAGAATGTCGCCATCTTGTAGATATTTTATTATAGGATCTATCCATGAAGGTTTTTGGTCAACTGGCATGTTTACTTGAGGCTCTACTTCGATACTTGGTTTTGCAAGGAATTCGACAGGAACTACTTTTAGCAATTCTATATCTTTGGTCGAGGCCAGTTTGGCTAAAGTGTCTGCTCGAGTATTTTTAGTGCGAGAAAGGAGTGGAATGCTATAAGCAGTGAATGTCGAGAATAGTTTCTGCACCTCCTGTAAATAGGCCAAAATCTTCCCTCCTCTGGCTTGATAATCGCCGATCACTTGACAAATGACCAACTGGGAATCACTGTATACCTCGATCATTTCAACTCTCATTTCCTGTGTGAGCTTAAGTCCTGTTATCAATGCCTCGTATTCTGCTTCATTATTCGATGCTGGAACTCCGAAGCGAAGTGTACAATGGATATTATGCCCTTTTGGACTAATCAGCATCAAGCCTACTCTAGCCCCGTTCTCGTTTGATGATCCATCAATATAAAGCTTCCACAATTTAGTTAAATTCATTGCAGGTCTCTCAATTACCTCAGTGGGAAGATCGACGTCATAAATGAACTCTGCAATAAAATCTGCGAGAGCTTGACCTTTGATCGCAGTTCGAGGTCGAAAATTAAGGTCAAATTGACTCAACTCAACCGCCCACTTGAGTAATCGTCCCAATGCTTCACACTTTTTCGAAACCTATTTCAATAGAAAGTTTGTGAAAACCTCAATGGAGTGTGCATGAAAATATGGTCGAAGCTTCCTAGATGCGATGACAAGTGCTAGTGCCAACTTCTCCATCTTTGAATATCTTGTTTCAACATTGAGTAGTTTTTTACTTCCATAATATACAGATCACTGTACATTATCTTCTTTTCAGATTAATGTAGCACTTGTCGCATACTTAGAAATTGCAAGGTATAAGTACAACTTTTTTCACGGCTTTGACTTCGACAAGAGTGGATGAGAACCCAAGTGTTTCTTCAAATCTTGGAATACCTGCTCGCACTTCTCCGTCTACTCGAACTTCTTTGAACCCTTCAATACCTTAAAGAATAGTTGGCATTTATTAATTGATCTTGATACAAATTGGCACAGTGTAGCCACTCTCCCCGCCAGGCTCTGCACGTCTTTGGGTTTGCGTGGTGATTGCATGTCAATCAGTGCTTGAATTTTTTGAGGGTTAGCTTCGATACCTCGCTGATTGACCATGAAATCCAGAAACTTCCCAGATCTTACCCCGAATGCACACTTCTTGGGGTTCAATTTCATCTGATACTTTCGAAGAATTTTGAACATCTTATCAAAGGTGACTGACATGATCTTCAGCTTTCTTCGATTTCACTAACATATCATCAACGTACACCTCTATTGTCTTGCTAATTTATTTTGCAAACATCATATTGACAAGACGTTGATAAGTTGCTCCTGCGTTGATGAGTCCGAAGGGTATCTTCTTATAACAATACAATCCTCGATCAGTGATGAACGAGGTATGCTCTTTATCCAGCTTGAACATGGGAATTTGGTTGTATCTAGAATACGCATCTATAAAACTTAGCAATTCATACCCAGATGTCGCATCTATAAACTGGTCGATTCTTGGAAGTGTAAAACTACCTTTCAGGCATGCTTTGTCAAGGTCTGTAAAGTCGATACATGTTCTCCACTTCCTATTGGGTTTTTCACCAAAACTAGATTTATAAGCTAGTTTGGGTAAAAAGATTCCCTGATAAATCCTATTTCAAGCAGCTTCTCAACCTCCTCTTTTAGTGCGACGTAGCATTCTGGATCTATTGCCCTTCTCTTCTATCATACGAGCTTCTTTGAGTATCAATATTGAGGCGATAGCACACAATATTCTTTTCCTCCCTTCATCATTTTATAAAGATTTTTCTGAGAAGATTCCACCCTCAGATGTTGACCAACTCTCCGATAGAAGTCTTCAAGAATCATGAATTCTTGCTCCAACAGCTCTTCCCAGAATTTAGTCTCTGGTCGCACTCCAGCCATCATTAAAGTCAAGACTCCTCCTTCAGGTGGGTTGTTAACCTTTGCTAACCCTAAAGTAAAATATTTGAGGTAAAATCGCAGAGTTTCCTCCAGACCTTATCGAATAGCAGACAGACTGATCAATAGAATAGTAAAGTTCTTCGCAGCCTGGAACTGCCTCAAGAATGCGGTCTAGAGTTGTTGTCAGGATGAGATCGAACTGAGCTGGAGTCCTCTGAACCATTTTTTTGCTGCACTTGTGAGGGTCACAGTAAAACACCTACAGCGTGCAAGGTCGTCAATCCGGTAGAGTTCCATTAGGTCGTTGAAGTGACCCATATGGTCATATGGATCAGTTTTCCCATCAAAGGTGTATATAGTGGGAAGTTTGAATCCAGCAGAAAGTACAGCAGCTCGAACTTCTTCGTTAAATGGCGATTGACGATATCCATATGCGACCTCATCGTCCCATCTGGCAAGTGTATCCAATGCGACCCTTAGATTATGAACATCAATGTTAGGAGGAAGGACATTGTCTCTTACTGGTGGTAGGGGTGGTCTTTGGTCGCTATTATGACATAAGATGGGTTGATAGACAGGGTCTGCAGCGACCTTTGTGAGGACTCAACTGAAATAGTTCAACGAGATGAAGTTCGATAATTATAATGTGATACGGATCGCTTATAACTACCTCTCTGAAGTCGTTGTCTTAGATGTTGTCTCAGGTCCGCAGAATTTTGCCTTGGCTCCCTGATAATCCTTTCAAAGATACTTCTCGAATGATGATTCTGCTTATTACTCAGATAATCACGGTTGACGAGTGCTTACCTAGAGAGTTGTCCACGTTCACGGTCTGTGCTCGAACTTCCAGTGCCTGATTCTTGTGGCAAGTCTGCGACCTTATCTTTTCCCTTAGAAGTGCGAGCTTTATGGTACTCTTGATGGGTTCTGGGTTGGTCGTGGTTTCCCACCTCCTATATCTGAATCCCTCTTTCTGGTTGACAAGCAGGGCGATTTCTAGGACGTTCGTACTGTGGTAGAGTGACCATCTACCCTTCAGCAAGTCGCCCTAGAAAATCATTGATCTGATTAGTGATTTGCTGAAGGTTTGCGAGAGAATCCTCCATGCGATCTTGTCTCTGGACAATATTCTCCTCATGTGCTGTCACAGCTGGTTGATCCTGAGCAGGATCGACCTGTGCAGCAGCAACACCTTGAGGTTGACCTTGGCTGACTCCAGCATTTCTGGTGATATTTCTTGTGTTTGTCTTTGTTGAATCAGCAAAATTGATGAACACTTTACTGGAATAGCCCTCCTTCTAGCGCTAATTATTGACGGAAGTTTTGTCAACAATATATTTTGAGATTTATGAGATGTGGCTTATGTGTGAAAAGGGTTAAAAAAGTAAAGTAAATAAAGATACGAGGATTTTATAGTGGTTCAGCCCCAAAAAAGATGAGCCTACATCCATTGTTCTTTATTATTTTCTAGGGAACGATAAGGGGTTTCTCTAAGTCTCAACGGTGAGAGCAGAGAGAGAATTACAGAATGTATAGTAAAGTGATTGTGAGAGTTCTATCAGATTCTCAATTATGAAACTGAGCCCCCTTTATATAGGTGAGGGTGGCTCAATGTTTCCCAATTGTAAAAATGGAAAAATACATAATCAGAAAATATACTTTCGGGTAACAATACAGAATTGGGTGACAACCGAAAAATAAATTACTTAATCTCTGCTCAGAAGCTTATTTCCTTTTCCTCGCAGGTTATCCGTTTGAAGAAGTTTGATCTAGTTTCATTTTCTTCTGGTCACATGTTCATCTATACAGAGCAGGTCGCACTATTGGTTATTCGACCTGCTTCCTTTCCCACAGTCGTTGACTTTCCTTTCTGGCGTTGACTAATGTATAGATTTAATATCACACATCACAACCTATAACACCATTTCTAACACCAAAAAGAAATTTTACCGTAATATTCTTTTTTGTCCACTTTTTGTATAACTTTTTTCCTAATTCCCTAGTATTTAGCTATTTTACAAATTATGCCCACATGTAATTTTTTTTCTTCACATATTGGTCCAAGAGTATGATTTATTATTTAACAAAGTTAAAGAAACTAATAGGCTAATAAATTATATTTTATTAAATATGATGACCCATTTACTATTAATAAATTATTTAAAAACAAATTCACATTAACAAAAATGTAAATGAACTAAAACATTACATTTAATAATTAAATATAAATACAATTATAAAAAATAGATATTGATGTTCAATTAACCATCTGAATTAATATACTACTAATACAAATTGATCAATTAATGCATTACGAAGCGTAATGTTAGCATCTTTATCCCTTATTTGTTTGTGTCGAGTTATAAATTGATAAAATTTTGTATTTTCATCAACAACCATTTCAACTTCTGGAGCTGGCACTTTTCTCACATCTTGAATTGGTGCATAAAGATCACGTTCATTGTTGATTATCATGCTATGTATAATATTGCACGCAAACATTATGTCATGTATCACATTTTTTCTCCAAAATCATGTTGGTCCTACCATAATTGCGAACAGTGATTGGAGAACTCTAAAGGTACGTTCTATATCTTTTCTACATGATTATTATTTCATGGCGAAATATTTTGTCTTTTGACCTTGCGGCTGGTGAATATTTTGCGCAATAATGGATTATTTTAGGTATATACTATAAGTTAAATAATAACACATGTTATACCTTTTTCCTTGAATAACATAATGAGCGATATGAGCTATACCTTGAGCTAGATTAGAAAAAAGATTAGATGACACCAATACATTTATATCATTGTTGCTGCCCACCATACTAAAATATGTGTGCCATATCTACAAGTCATAATCTGTTACAGCTTCGAGAATAATAGTTGGTGACCTATTACGACCTGCGTATTATGTAACCCATTTCATTGTACAATTTTTCACTTCCAATGCTTACAAACTAGACTGCCTAATATTCCTAGAAAACCAAGTTCTTGTCCAATATGGAGTAGCATAGCAACGTCATTAGCAGTGGGTGTACTTAGATACCACTCTGCAAATATCTCCATAATAGCACTATTAAAACTCTTTATACTTTTAATTGCTATTGACTCGTCTATTTTTATGTACTCGTCTGTAGCATTTGCCGGTACACTATATATCAACATCCAACGCACGACTATTTCTTTCTGTGTAGTTGATATTCTGAATCTACTAAGTCCATCACTTTGTTATTTGAAGTAACTGTCATGACTTTTGACCGTATCAATAAGAAGGAATAAACTTCTAGACATTCGACATCGTCGCCGAAACATAGCATCAGTGTAGCGTGGGTTCTCAACAAAATAGTCGTTGAATAAATTATGATCCGTGATTTATCAGTTGTGATGGATCACTACATAACCAGGAATTAACCCACCATACGTCACTTGGATATTTTGTTGAATGAAAAAGCTAATGAGGGTCATGTTGTTCTTAGAAATTGCATGACTTATCTCTTCTTCTAATAAATTTGTCGCTGCCATCTTTTTCATCAATTCATTGTCATCTGAGGAGAAAGAAGAATAAGCCTTGTGAAAAGATAGATTTCCGATATTGAAATTCATTATCAAAGTGAAGAAAATGGCTAACTTTGGTGGATGTTTTTTTTTTTTTTTGAAATGTATACTAAAGGAGAAGACTTGTTTCTAAACAACAAAGAAGAATTGTGGATAATATCATAATCTAGTATGCTATTTATAACAAATCAAGGAACTTATCTTATAAGATTGAAGATAATATTAAATCCATCCAATAGTTTAGATTTGAGTAGTCCAGATTTTTCTATCTTAATGTATTGGAGCATGTGTTAAGCTAGCGAGATTCTTTAATTATTTCTGACTTTTCTTATCAACTCTTCATACCGATCCAAATTTCCCTATCTTAATGCGTTGGAGCATATGTAAAAATGGCGAGATTCTTTAATTATTTCTGACTTCTCTTATTAACTCTTCACATTGGTCCAAAATTTTCCTATCGTGATGTATTGGAGTATGTGTAAAGCTGGCGAGATTTTTTAGTTATTTCTAACTTCTCTAAAAAAGTCTTCACACCGGTTCAAATTTTCCTATCATGATGCATTAGAGCATGTGTGAAGCCGGCTAGATTCTTTAAATGTTTTTGATTTCTCTTATTAACTCTTCACACTGATCCAAATTTTTCTATCTTAATTATTGCTGACTTCTCTTATCAACTCTTCAAATGGGTCCAAATTTTCATATCTTAATGCATTGGAGTATGTGTAAAGCTAGCGAGATTCTTTAATTATTTCTGACTTCTCTTATCAACTCTTCACATCGGTCCAAATTTTCCTATCTTGATGCATGGGAGTATGTGTAAAGTTGACGAGGTCCTTTATTATTTTGCTATAAATAATAACCTTCAATTCGAGACATTCAAACCATCCTCCTGCGAAAAAAAAAAATATTCAAAATAGATCTTCTTTTCTTTACATCATTTTTGTTCTCTAACTATCCATTAGTTTTAAAAAATGGCTAATCGATCTACTGAATATAGTGTTAGTGAAGATTTAATCCTCTGTCAAGTTTATTTAGATATTTATCAAGACCCTATTATAGGTAGGTACCAATCTGCAAATACCTTTTGGTCTTGTGTGAAGTAAAAATACAACGAAAGAAAAAGCGGGAATAAAGAGTATAGTAACTTGCGATTGGTGCAATCTCGAATGGGGATTATAATTACTGAAACAAATAAGTTGAATGGGTACCTGAAACAAGTAGAGAATATGAATCCAAGTAGTACCTTAGATGAAGCTATTGGGACTGCTTATTAAATTTTTTTTTTTCATATTATTAATACTATGATTGGTTGCTTAATCTTATATGCATAATAATTTGTAGTTACATCGAGTGAAACAGTTATTCATATAAGACTCCAAGTTCAAAAAAGGTTTTAAATTGGATCATGTTTGGAATATTGTTAAAGATTATGAAAAATTTAAAGATGACATCCTCATTGCAACACAAACTACTCGAAGGTAAACTATGAACTATGATCATCACAGTCAAATAATCGCACTTATGAATCACCCATATCAACATCTCCTAGATTGTCATTATTTTCTCCTAATTTCGATGATGACGGAATTAGTACTACTTCATCTTAATGATTCGTTGGGGGTGAAGAAAGCCAAATTAAAAAAGAAAAATCATAAAGAAATGTCATCTACCGTGAACAAACTCTATAAAGATAATCGATAACTATTGGAGATGTTAAAAAAATCCAACTTGGATGGATAACATCAAATGGACATGTATGGGCAGAATATAGCCTTCAAAGAGATAAAAGATGAAAACAAAATTTTACTAAAAGACTTGAATTTCATCTTTGATCCAAACGTACATGAGTATTTTCGAGCTGAACATGTAAGAATTGTTCAAAAAAGAGCCTAACAATAACAACAACAAGGAGGGCCTTCTTCTGCCACTAATCCTTTGGTTTAATATTTCAACGATATTGGATATTCCGGAAACGATCTACCAGAATACTAAATTGTTGATCTGGTTTATGTAATATTATTACATTATATATATTTTCAATTATGTTAGTGTTCGAGTTTAATTTCAATATTATGTAATTTTAATTAATGTTGGTTTAAATATTTGGTGTTTTATTGAATATTGCTGTATGTTATATAATTTCAATTTAGTGTTTGAGATTTAACATTGTAATTGGTATTTTGTATTGGTTACATTTTAAGTTTACTCCATAGAAAATTAATCATGAAATACTAATAAAAATAAAGAATTGAAATTTTTTATGTTTTGGCACCAAAAAGAAATTATTTTTTATTAAAAACTACGTGGCTAGTGTCAATTATTAAAAAATAAATTCTGGGAAGGGTTCTTTTTATAAATTATAAAAACTGAACCCAAAAAAAAGTACATATGGCGTGTGAACAATACTACAATAAATATGACATGACACTATTCACATGATACCAAAACACCAAAATAACATATCAAAATAGTGCTCGGTTCGAGTTGTACCGAGCACAAAAATAAGGCCTCTCACGTTAAAATAGTTAGAGAGGTCCTTAGCCATATAATTTTAAATAATATGTTCTCACTTTAAATATTGTGCAAGATTTTGATGTCCTATCATTACTCGTTTTAATTAGTAATAAAAGTAATTGGTACAATTGCCCAAAAAAAAAAAAAAGTAATTGCTGCAATTTGTTTAGTTATTTACCCTTTTTTTTAATTGGAAATTCGATTGTAAATTATTATGTGTAAGATTCATATATATTTAGGAATAATAACAAACAGACTTATTTTTTACATTACGAATTTTTATCAAATTAATGCATTATCCCAAAGTGACCAATTATTATTTAAAGTTGTGAGGTCAAAATCATATAATATAAAATTATTTGATACCAAATTTTTAATGAAAAAAATAAATAAATATCTCTAGCATTGTTTTATGGTATTGTGGACATTAGCATTTTTTTAAAAAAAGCATTTTATGGTATGCTTAGGGCTTACTTGGATTCACTTTCGTTTTCTGTTTTTTGTTTTTTTAAACAGAAAAATAAAAATATTTTTTGGAATTTTTCTTGGCAATCTTGGTTTTGTTTTTTGTTTTTAAAAATTGTCACCAAAAATTTCAAAAAAATGGTAACAAAAAATTTCTAATACCTTTATTTTTTAAAAACAAATTTCAAAAACAAAAAAAAAATACTAATATTTATACACAAGTGCGTACATATATATATGTATATACATACACAAATATAAGTCTATATGATTTTCTCTTTCATTATTTGCACTTTATTATTTTCGAAAATAAGTAGTGAAATAAAATTTGCTAATCACATTTCTTGTTTATAAAAGTAGAAAATTAAAACAAAATTTGTACTTCTATTTTCAATTTATATAAACAAAAAACTAAAAATGAATCCAAACAAACCCTAAAGCCCTTTAGGTCTTTAGGGCTTGCTTGGATTCACTTTCATTTTCTGTTTTTTGTTTTTTTTTTTTTTCAAATAGAAAAGTAGAAATATTTTTTGGAAGTTTACTTGGTAACTTTGCTTTTGTTTTTTATTTTTAAAAATTGTTACCAAAAATTTCAAAAAAAAGGGAAAACAAAAAATTTCTAAGCCCTTTATTTTTTTAAACAAATTTTGAAAAGAAAAGAATATACAAACATTTGTATACAAGTATGTTCATATATATATGTATATACATACACAAATACAAGTCTATATGACTTTCTCTTCATTATTTGTACTTTTTCATTTTTGAAAACAAATAGTAAAATAAAATTTACCAAGCATGTTTCTTGTTTTTAAAATTCGAAAACCAAAACAAATTTTTTACTTCTATTTTTAGTTTATTTAAATAAAAAAACTGAAAGTAAATCTAAACAAACTCTTAATGTCTAATAATCTTCCTAAGAAAAATAAAATTAAAAAATGGATGAGGATGATATTTATAATATTAGTCCAGATTAGAAAGTTCTTTTAGGCTCAAAGCGGACATGTATATACTACGAGTTATTTGCTGTGTTGGCTTAAGCATATCTTTTATTTATTTTTTATTTTTTGAAATGATAAGCATATCTTTTAGTTTCAAAGGCTTTACATACTCTTTTCACGTAAATCTAACTTGGATATGTGCTTTATTATTAACTCCATATGTGTAATTAGTCTTATCACTTTACGCAAAGAATCAATTAGTCAAACACGTTTGACGTGTTCAACTACTTATTCCTTTATTATCTCTAAAAACATGTTGAAACGTAAGTGACAATCTTTGATGCAGAAAGGTGGTATGCTCAAATAATTAAGGTAGGAAACCCTAAATCTTAAATCATTATGTAATTACCAAGTTTCCAATATTGGATTCTTTTCTTTTTCCCTCTTTCGGTTGAACTGTTTCAAAAGTCTCAACGCTGTATTTGTCAATATTAAATAAATATATATGTTTTGTGAAAAAGAATATAGAAGGGGCACTAAATTACCTTAATACTCGTAACTTTTTTTTTTTTTTTGGGCGGCACTAAAGGTTCATGTAATCTTTTAGTCATTGAACTAAATAAATGCATAAAAGTGCTCCTTCATTAACTAATTAGTGACAATATATAACATCATTTTTTTTTTAATTGGGGATTTTAGAAAGAAACTTACCATTATTGGAAATATTTATCTTTCAAGAGGAAGAGGGGATTTTCTTGACCATTGTGTAATGCACAAATCAAAGCAAATGATTCTTAAAGTCACTGTGATTGAAGTTATAACATTCTCATTATCTGCGAATCTTCAGAGAAGAAGACATTGAAGGACTTCCATGGCTGACTTTGTAAACGCGTCTTAAGTACACTCTGCTTTGTTAGAAATGCTAAACACAAGTGCAATTGCAATTGCAATTGCAGATCTTCACTTGAGAAGTACTTACGAATCTTATACCAACTCCAATGCATTTGCCTACACTAATGTTTTATTTGGCACGCAAAAATAACAAAATACTAAATTTGGCATATTTTTTCAATTTCCGCCTCAATGAATAATGCTATTCTAAATTTTATTCAATTTTCTATTATTTAATAATCAATAACATGGTTTTGTAATTGGTTGAAAATTGAAAAGTGTATTGATTGGTGTTAGAAAATGTGCAAGTAGTTGATCAGGCATTGGAAATTTTAGGTTTTAATATTTTTTAATCATAAATATGATATTTTGGTCAAAATAGTTGAATACAAAATCTAGCACATATTATACTTGGTGTCAAATTTGATGCCGAGTATAAATAAGTCAAATTTGGCACAAGAAATAAGGATAAGTTTTATGCTATATGCTAAAAAAAGTGCTAGCAACATTAATTTACGTTCTCGTTTCTCACTAATTAACATGTGAATTCTATTATGGCATGTTACTTTGCCGTAATCGTAATCGGAATAAATGAAAGGGAAAATGAATGGGAGAAAAATAGAGTGGAATTGGAATCATTATTTATATTACATTGTTTACTTTAAATTTATGGGAAAGGGAATAAAAACCATTAAAACACTATTCATATATTTACTTAACACAAGAAACGTAATGAGAATGTTATAATTGACCGAATTATAGATATTTTGGGGATAAAATTATATTTTAATATTTTAATTATAAATAGATAGATAAGAGTCTTTACAGGTAATGGTATTCCTTAGGATGTTAGGGGGAAACATTCCCATTCTTTTCCCCAATTTTATGTGGACCCCACACAGTTCTCCTATTCCCATATTTTGATAAACAACTAAATGAGAATCATTACCACATATATGATTCCTATTACTCTTTAGTAAACATGCCATTAAAATATTACATTTTAATAATACTATCAATTATCATGAAGTTCACATGTTAAGCAGTGAAATAAAAAAATGAAAAATATTATGATGTTTGCACTTTTCATACGTTACCACATTTAGCATTTGCATTGAAGATGCTAATCCTCTGTTAGTGGGATCCTCGTGGGTCATACTATAAACTATATCTTAATGGTTATCTGATATCTATCAAATACGTTTAATAATAGCAATTTCCCATATTTACTATATTAGATAAGTATAATTAAGGGATGTGTGTGAGGCCTATATATCAATTACTACTCACTATATATATTTAAGTGAGTCTTACAGTAGAAAGATTGTGGTGAGTTAACTTGTTACTATATATTATTAATAATGAAATGTTAACTACTATTACAGACATTTTCAACCAGCACACAAGTTTTAACAAATTTGAATACTAGGAAAACTTTAAGGATCCATTTGAATAACTACTTTGAAGTTAAAGGTGTCAATTTGGAGGAGATGGGAGAGAGATACAGAGAGAGGTATAATAAAGTGGAGTGATGAGTATAATGAAATGTTTAATAATTTCTAGTAAGAAGTGATTTTAGAAAAATGTGTGGAAAAAATAGACGAGTGTGACAATAAACCAATCATTTCAATTTTGTTAAGTAAATTGAAGAAAGTTATAATGGCGTCATTTATTGTTCCTTTTCCTTGCATGGAGTCGTAAAGAATAAATCTTCTACTCCTTTTTTCTTTCTTGTTGCTTCTAATCCACAAAGGCTTCCTGAACTTTGGAAATTCTTGGTCGATGACCTTTCCACAAATACAAACTGCTGGAGGAAATTTCTTTTTCCGGCCATCAGAGGTTTATATGTATCGAATTACACTCATGACTCATTAAATTAATCACAAAAAGAACTCTCAGAATCTCTCTCACTAGTGAATGAGCTCAATTAACATCATTGGTTAAAACTGGGGTTACAAGGAATGCAATAGAAAAAGCACGAAAAAGAAATATATTTTGCATGGAGACAAATAAAACTAAGAAGCAAGCAAAATTCACTACGTCTTGTTGTATTGACTTGCAACTATCCGTGGAACCAAAATGTGCTGCGACTTTGACTTTGGTACATGATAAGCAGTTTTACAATCAAAGAATGACTAAGCAACCTTTTTCTGTTTTTTTTTTTTATAAAGACTAAGCAACCTATTTTAAAATATACTTAAAGGGCCGCACTGAACCCTTGTAAAATACATATCATTTGTCCAAGGGTTTATCAATACTATGTTCATCCTCTAAAAGGTGTTTGGGAAACACCTTCAGTCCTCAACCCTTTCCATAGAATACCATACTCTGTATAGCTCCAATTAGCAGAAACGGCAGTAAAGTATAATGCTATCAATTGTATACAATTGTAGACGCACCTTTTTATCTGCATGCATCGTGGTTAGATAAATTTATTATGAAAGAATGCTTCTTCTCGAAACAGATCGATCACCCTCGTCCTTAACAAACACTTTGCTCTCGTGGGCAGTGCCATAGTTCAAAATTTTCCAGAAATTGGCATGGTTTTGTTGAATCAATTTCCAATGGATGGAATCTTTTTGGAAAGTGACCTCCAACATGTGGAAGGAATGACACCACAATGTGAGATCAGGTATATAATAAACGCTACATATGCAGCTGTGCTAAAGCAGACAACAAAACCAAACAGGACTCCCTTAACTTCAGAAATGAAAAAATCTAGCAACAGATATCCATTGATGAGCATTACCAGTGCAGCCACCGTCCATGCCACTCTCTGCAACAAATATCAAATGAAAAAAGTAAGAATAGAAAGTTGGCCACTTCTCTTTTCTGGAAAATAACAAAGAATAAATAACCAAATGAAAAGATGTTTCAAGAGTCAGTTTAACTTATCATATAAAATAATTATATGATACCAGCATGCTCTTATATTCAGTCCTAAGCAGAACTCGATGGAAACAATGAGATATTATGCAGTTTATCTACTTGCTTAGTCAGAATGACCATACATCTTCAAACTGAACAGAACACAAACACAATTTCCAAAAAAACCTCCTTCCAAAACATTGAAGTGACTGCAATTTTAATAGCTTTATGTAGAAACTATATACTCAGTACTGTATGAGTTGATCCAACCATTTTTATATGGGGTGCAGCCTTCATCAGTCCACTTAAACATCCATTATGGTGTTCTTGATCAATGTAATATTGTTACTTCAAGAAAAATCTCATCCACCAGAATTGTTTCCTTTTCTTCCTCAAATAAATAGAAACATCAATGAAATTCAAGATCCTACTTAGGTCATAGATGTGCGATCATCCTTTATTTCAAGGGGTGAGGGGAAAAATTAGGTCCATTCACTTGTTTTTCTTATTCCAATCATAACCAGAAACATAATACCAAGCCGAGAACTAAATCATTTCATATCGTATCCTTATCTGCCATCAACATCTTAAGTCCACAACAAAACTTTTAGCACAGCATATTACGAAGCATGATTTATTTGTTCTCATGCTTTCAGAATATTATTTAATTGTTATTTCGAGTGCAATGCATTATTTAGGAACTGATATAGAACAAAGATAAGGGACCTGTTATTTTCCCGATGCTCCAATATCTATAACCTGAAGTTCCCATTATTAAACAGAAAAATCATGCAATGAAATCAATCAAACAAGTGGGTACAACTGTTTAATAGAAAGGTGAAATGAATCATATAGTGGTTGAAAAAGAATTTATACTTGACGTTAATGACTTACCTCAAGAACAGGCCCAATCTTAAAGACTCCCATGACCTGCTCCTTTGTAACCAAGGTAAGAAGAGGAATAAGTGCAAAAGGAATCTGGATAGACTGAAGGACATTAAGCCATTCATTCAAAATATCCAAAGACGCTTCAGATGTATTAAAAATAACTGCAACAACAATGGTTGGAATAATAGCAAAACTCCTTGTGATCAATGCCCTCATCCATTTCTTCAAACGGAGGTTAAGAAAACCACCCATGATAAACTGCCCAGCATATGTGCCAGTTATTGTGCTACTCTGTCCGGCTGCCAACAATCCGATTCCCCAAATATAAAGAATTGGAAGGAGGCCCCCACCATACTTTTCCTCGAGATACTGACCCGCGTTTACTAGCCCTATACTATCAGCTTGTTTGGTACCATAGAATCCCTTGGCAAAAACAGTTGTCACGAACAAATTGATCATGAAGGAAACCAAAAGAGCAACAGATGACTCAATAGAGTAGTAGTTCAGTGCCTCTTGAACCCTGCTTTTCTTGTGGGGATCAATATTTCTAGACTGCACCAAAGCAGAATGCAGAAATACATTGTGAGGCATTATGACGCAACCCACAACTCCCACAGCCTGCCGAATGGTTTTTGAGCCAAGTCTAGGAACTAAAAGACCTACAAATAGCCGAAAATTCAGCTACAAAAATTGATCTTCTTTTAATATATTAAAAGAGGAAACGAAGATGGTATAAATTACCCATAAAAAGTTCTCTTCCGCTGGGCTTTGTGTCAGCAAACATCCAGGCGAATGATAGAGCCATTGTCGCAATTAGAACTGCAAAAACAGCTTCTAACTTCCTCACTCCATAGTTCTCAAGAAATAAAAAGATGAAACTGTTCACCACAGAGGTAACAGAAACAACAGTTAACAAAATTAACTTAAATGCTCAGATTCATCAACAACTTCCAATTTTTGACAAACCTAAGTCAACAGGGAAAAGTGAAAATTGTGATCTCCAGCAAACCAAAAGGAACAACGACACACACAATAGGGACTCAGTTTGGTGCCTGACAACATGCGACAAAACAAAAACTTCCAACTCAAATATGCGACAAAACAAAGTCTAACCGACTGTTCCCTGAGACCAAATGATATAAGCAAATCAAAAAGCAATCAAAACTACGGCGTTGTCAGCGTCCTCATCTAATTGCATAAAGCCTTTACTGGATTAAGTTGTATTTAGCATGTGATGGCGACAAACCATAAAATTCTAGTGAAATTATTAGAATCCACGATTGCCACCGGAAACGGGAAAAAAAAAAAAAAAATTTTGTAATGCCCTGTACATCTAAAATGGGAAACAAAGAACGGAGTATGTTAAATGTCACCCAAGATTTAATCCAATAACTTACACAAGTTAGAATACAGTAGAAAATGACAAAGTTAGCCGAATCAAACAAATGTGAAGCTGTATTCATACAAGGAGACACTAGCATTTCTTAAAGTGTTGTTAATTCTGAAAAGAAAGAACAATTAAGACCAAAAAGACACTATATTTAATGAGATGAGAATCATGAATACCAACCAATCGGAGGCCGTAATGATGACTCCAGCCCAAAGCGGCAAAACCCCATGGCTAAGGATCTGGATAGCAATGGCACTCCCAATCACCTCCTGAATATCAGCCCCAATCAAGGCCAGCTCCGCCATGAACCACAGAACCCATTTGGCCCAATTCGGGTACTCCTCCCTACAAAGCTCCGCCAAGTGTCGTCCCGTGGCGACTCCGACCCTAGCCGACAGCATCTGGATCATGAGCCCCATAATCGTAGCCCACATCAGGAGCCAGAGCAACGAGTACCCGGCAATCGCTCCGGCCTGGAGATCCCCTTCCAAGTTGCCCGGATCCAAGAACGCTATGCTCATCAAGAACCCTGGCCCAGTGAACAGCCATAGCTTCTTCCACGAGAAAGGTGGGACCGTGCCCGAATCGATGGCCTCCACCGAATCCAAATCAACGATGAGGATCTTCTCTCGCGCCTCGAAAGCGACTTCTTCTTCATCACCACCATCGTCCGGCGAAGATAACGACGACGGCGAGGAAAGTGACCGGGATCGTATTAAGCGGTTAGCTTCTTCATCTTTGTCATCTTCAACTGGAATAGAGCTCATTGATTCGGCGTCGGAATATTCCGAGTCACCGGAATATTCTATATACAATCCTGGATTAAATTCTGATGAAGAATTTTCGGGCAGAGTTTGAATTGTGGGCTACTATGGCTTGCGTTTTGCAGAGATGAGGGAAGGAACTGGAAAATGCAGACCGGCATGGGTAAGCTCGGGCCACTTTCCTTGCGCTATATTTAGTATTTATACGCTTTTTTTGTTCTCTCCTTTTTTTTAATTAATTTATTTAATTCTTATTCTAAATAATATCTTTTTTTGTTGTTCTTCTCTTTTCCTGTGGTAAGCCGTAAGTGGTAATTCTTTGAAATGAACACGTCAAAAATAAATTTTGCGAGGGACATATTAGTGATATTTAATTTAGTAAATTTTTTTTTATAAAATAATCTACAAAATTTAGACAAAATATGCCTTTTATGTTACACTTCATCCTCAGAACTATATATATATTGTGAGATTGATTTTTGTTTTTAACCATACATGTTCTCTATGTTCTCTAATTTGGACCATTAGATTTTGATCTAAAAGCTATAATAATACTAATAATTTTACTATTAAATTTAATGTAATTAATACATATTAAAATTTAAAACATAAAAAAATAAGTAACTTGATGAATTATTATTTTTTAATTTATTTAAGGTCCTCAAAACAGAGGTATATTTAATAATTAAATATTATTATGTGACTAATAAATCACATGGCATGTTAATGTAGGCTATATATAAAAACAATAAATCTCCTGACTTTGCAATACATAACTTAAATATAGCTAATTAACAATATGGTCTCTGTTATATATAGGTAGGAATGGCAACAGGGCGGATTGAGGACGGTTTTTCAATTATCGTCCCTATCTTTGAAGGCCAATCGTAATATCATACCCGCTCTATTAACCATTCCTTTTAGATGTGGGGATGGTGCGAGGAATAACTAATAAATAATGAGGAAAACTATGGTTGTCCATTACCGTTGATAATGACAAGATAATAAAAAAAATTAAGATAAAAATGTTAAATTTTTTATAATTAACAAAAATTAAACACAACAATATGTTAAATAATTTTCAAACTCTAAAAGTTAAATATATAAGTACATATAACTCTCTAAAATCATTATTTAATCAAAGATATATGAATATAAGTAGTGTAAAATTAAATAAATATGTATGTAAAATGATTTTTTTATGTGAATATATATCGAGGCGGGTACGGTGCGGATTATGCTAATACCATCTCCGCATCATATCTGCATATTAATGGTACAGTTATTCCCTGCTTCAATCATTTTTCCCGTTTAACGATTTTTTTTCTCCCAATTCGGATCGGATAACCATAAATACCTGTAATCGTGAATTATACTGTCATCCCTATAGATGATCAATATATACCTAATCATCACGTACGCTTAAGGTTATATACCGAAAGGAATTAACAAATTCATAGGTGAGACACGAATATAATTTGTATAAACAAGATTAACTATCAAAGCAATAATATGGCAGAATAATAATTTAAAAAAAAAAAGGGACATCTAAACGTCACATAAATATGTAAATCCACCTATAAAGATAATCACGTGCTCTCTTACCTTCTTCAATTTATTAAAAACGAAAAATAAAGTAGCATCCATACAGGCCAACAAACAAAGTATGAAGTATAGTAAAACATGCATGTCACAGGCAATGTATTTATGTAAATATAGTTATAATAAGCTTGACATGTAATACGGACTGAGGTTACGTCAAATAATATAGAACACGACAATGGCTGCGAGATAAGCCTCATTTTACTTTTTTCTTTTAAAAAAATTTCTTTTTTACTGAAGGAAACTATATATAAATATATACATATAAATGACTTGCAATATTTAATTTAGTTAAAGCAGGATGGATGGAGAAAAAATAAAAATTTATATTGAAACCTCACCCTATATATATATGTATTTATATTTTAAAAAGCATCTTTTTTATACTCTGAATTTTAAAATCCATCCCCACTTTACCTAAAAAAAAAAAAAAAAATCCATCCCCTCTATAAATTTTGGTGAATTTTTATAAATGGAATAAATACCATTTGATTTTGTGTCCAAACACTATCTGAGACAAAGAATTTTATGGCTTCTTCTCTCTTTTAGTTAAATACGAACGTTTGGTTACAAATTCGTGTTTGTCTTTTTTAATTTAAGTTCATCTTTAAAAAGCTTTTTCTTATTCTGTACGATTCTTTTGTCTTTTTGTATGTTTATTCTAACAAAAAATGACATCAAGTAAAATTACCTCCCACCAAACAAAGTAGAATGCTTTGGTATTTTTCACTCTCTTACCAAACACATCACATTCCCTAGTAATGTACTTCTCCTCTTTTCTTAGTAACTTCTCTCCGTTCCACCGAATCTATACTAATTGTGAATATATACTAATGGTAACCAAATGAGAATGTTTTATCTGTACAATTACCATTACATCTTTAATTGTTTACTATTATTATATACTGTCAAGTGTAATATTTAAGTGCCAATCAAAGTCCACTCGACCACCGAGTGAGGCAGTCTAGCAACATTCTCTGAGGCGAAAATAATGCACTCTTATTACCCGGCTCCTCATTACCATGGTCGCCCAAAAAAAAAAAAACAAAAAAAAGAATAAAAAGGTTAAAGTTCACTCAAGTACAAATATTTCAAATCTATTCTTATATATTTTCTCGTAAAAATAACCATCATAATCTTGAAGCTTGATTTATCGTGTTTGTAATTTGTATGCGCTTTAATTACAATATGATTATTACACCTCACGTTTAAAAACACAGTATGTTTCGTACCAATAAATCCTTGTAAAATAAAAAGTTCATGACGACGTCCACATTAAAATAGCCCAAATATCTAAGGCCAAGAATATATATTTACACTAGTATTAATAGTACGTGCCCATGACACGTACACGTTAATCAACTGCGTTGTTATTTAAACAATAGTGTTGATAAATATTTATTAAATAGAGATTAAAAATTTTGTCAAAATANAATGTACGTTGCTTTTTCTATATATTAATAGTTATGGCACGTACCCGTTAGTTAAGGGAAAAAGATATACATTTTCTATAGAAAAGATAAATGTTTTTAAGTTGATAGATGATCCAAAAAATAATAAAGGAATACGGAGTGTATTGAATTTTAACCACAAAAGGGTATGAAAGTGGATATTAATTGAATATATATGTTTTTATCATTTGCTCTATGCAATTACACATGTAAATAAACTTTAATTAAAAAAAGGAAAAGTATTAAAATCCCTGATTTAATTGTAAACTATTTTTAGTTGCTAGTAAATATAAAAGAAAACTAACTATGAACACATCTAACTATAAAGTTTAAGTCCCTTAATCTCTTGTTTTATTTTTAAAAAAATGAAATTGAAGAAACCATATAAAATATCTGAGAGCGAAAAGAAAAGACCATGCATAGTAGTAGACTTTTTTTTTTTTTTTTAGGTTATCCTTTTAAACACTTTAGTAAAAAAAAAAAAACATGCTGAGTCTAAATGCAAATTCTTTTGAAGATCACGTGTAAAATACTAATGCTTAAGATATCAGATAAAGTGCAATGAATTATATAATAAAATATAGAACATTAAAAATGAAGCAATAAATACTCTTTTTTCAATAAACAAATAAGAGTAAATGAGTAAATTCCTTCTTTTATTTTTTTTTTCTTGAAAAAGGCCTTTTCCTTTTGTGGTATAACCAATTCTATAATGACACATATTCTTAAAGAGATTAACACGTACTCTAACAAATGACCTTTTTTTAGGGGCTTTAATAAGCAATAAATGCCTTAAATTCTTTTGATAACACGTTTTCTTTGAGAAAAATAACACGTACACGTTGACTCTTTTTCTACAAAAGAAAATAAGTAAAGTTGGAAATTATAAAATTTAGCAAATTTAGCAATTAAAATAAAGCAATAAATACCAATTAATAAAAACAATGGCAAAAAGGAAGCACGTTGATGGACACTTACTACACTCTAGGGGTGGTAATCCGTAAATCCTGTTAACAGATTATGTTCGTGTTAGATTAAAGTTTAATAAATACATAAATTATGTCAACACAAATCCGATCAATAGCCCATCGTGTTAAAAAAACATCAACATTAAGCACTCTCAAAAAATATTCATTTTTCTATAAATATAGTAGATTATAGACATATTTGTCCAAATAGCTTTTGAAAAAAAAAGTGTGTGCTTACAGGCTATGTATTACCGGCATCCTGAAAATTAACCATCAAAATTACAAGATGAAAAAGGGCATACATGTATTATGTATATGTATATATATCATCAGCGTGTGGTTACCACGTGGAGATGAGTACAAAATTAAGAAATAAAATGAGGACAGAAAAATACTGTAGGAGCGGGACTATTCACTTTTTTTTTCTTTTTTTTTTAAAATTAATTTTATGGAGGACTACTCACTATTTACTACTACAAGAATAAGAAATACTGAAATACATTTTTTTTTTATTGTTTCGATTCTAACAAAACATGAGGTATTTAAAAAAAAACAAAAAAAAAAAACCAAAACATGGGGTAGATTCAATGTAATTTAGAGTATTTAGAATGTTGATAAATAGATTAAAAAATATAAAATGTCAAAAAAAATTATAACACTTCAGGAAAATGATTTCCTTCAAGACTAATAATCTAAACATGTTGAGCCCCGTTTAAAGTTTTTATTATCATTATTAAGAGGGTTAATGATATAAAAATATCCCAGCTTTAAACTTTTTTATAAAAACTATCATGACTTTTAAATTCCTACAAATTAATATCCTGACTATATCCTCACTTTTAAATCTATACAAAATAATACCTTTACTTTCAAATTTTGTAAATTAATTCCCTAACAATTAAAATTACTGCAAATTAAAACCTAACATTTGAAATTTATGTAAGTTTGTATCCCCGATGCCCAATTAACTAATTTTAATAGTAAAAAGACAGTAGACCCCTTATTAACTTAATAAAAACTTATTATGCACTAATAAATTTCTTGAAAAATCATAGTTTAATTTATTTCCTTCCATTTAAAAAAGAAAAATAAAAAATTAGAAAGAAAGGTAAAAATGGTTAATTATAAAAAAAATTAAAATGTAACAATTCTGCAATTTTAACCGTCATCCAATTTGAATTTTTTCACAATGAACTAAAAGTAATAATTATAAAATAATTTCTGATAATATATCACTATTTAAACATTTTTGATAAGTTAATAAAAAGTATTTACTTTTTTTTAACTTGCTAATAGTACAAAAAAAAAATAAGGGTATTAATTTGCAAAAATTATAAATATTAGGGTATTAATTTGTAGAATTCAAAAGTGATGATATTAACTTGCAGAAATTATAAATATTAGGTTATTAATTTACAGAAATTGAAAAGTGAAGGTATTACTTTGTAGAAACTCAAAAATCAGAGTTTTTTTTGCAAAAGAAAGTTAAAAATTAAGGTATTTTTATGTCATTAACTCTTATTAATATTAAGGAGACAAAGAAGTTGAAATACTCAGTTTTATGGGCAATGTTCGCACTTCCTCTTCCCCCCCTCTATTTCTCTTATTTTATGTGGAAACGAGTTCGAAAGCCACACCTTGGCAGTACCATGGATTATTATTATTATTATTATTATTATTGTTGTTGTTGCCGCTGCTGCTGCTGTTGTTGTTATTTAGAATAAGTAAAAGAAGAAGAACTTGGTAGTATCGATATCATAATGGTCAGGACTGTGAAGGATGTCTGTCTATCAATCAAAATGCTATATAAATAGCTTATAGGGCACTGTGTTGCCATACAAATTAAGCAGTGGAATCTGAAACCACGACCACTGCATTAATAAAGTTGAAATATATTCTTAAACACTTTCATCGGTTCTCTTTAATCTATTGATGCTCTTACTATTTTGATAAACCATCGTTCTGTTTCCGAAGCAAGTCACGTTATTTATTTTGGGCCCATAATATTTTCATTTGTTTTTTTTGGGTAATAAGCATAAAACTCAATTTAAGTTCAGAATGTTCGTTATATTCGTTTCTTATAGGCATACTAGTTTTGGACTTTCGGTAAGGCACGTCCCACCGCGTGTCTTTGAATGCACGATCTAAATATAGAATATGAAAAATATTATACAATATTATGCATGGTTTACATTTTAAATATAAATTGATATTCTAAATATTTATCAAATAAATAATTGTACTAAAATTAAAAAAAAGTTCACATGTTTTTCTCTTTCATAAAAGAAGCTCCATCGCAACCGAAGAGGGAGTTTCTCTTTCTCTGGCCTCCCTTCCTCTCTCTCTCTCTCTCCTATTCTCTCTCTTCTTATCTCTCGTTGGGATGGAAGAATTTTTTTTTAGTTTTCTTTTAGTTTTTTAATAAGTCCATATTTATATCTGGTTTGTAGTACTATTTTTATGTGAATTTTAAGTCCATTTACTAGATCTTGAATATGAGATTCTATTCTTTAATTTAGATCTATTAGGCAGATAGGTTGTTTTTCTTTTTATTGAGCGTGGATCTCAATTGGTATTGGAAGCATATAGTCTACTCTGCTAAGAACACAGTCCATGAGCAGATATTGAAGGCAATAGTTTTACTAGTGGCCTTTGTTATCTTCTTCTCCTGTAGAATTATAGTAACACACAAATCTTATTGCTGTTGTGTTTATAATCCACTTTTTGTCTCCTTTTTTTGAGGAGCTTGAAATTGTAATCTTTATGTTTGTACTGTAATTGAAGCTTTTTTCTTGAGTTTTGGACACTTATACCTATTTTTCAAAAAATATTAACAAATTTACCACTTTTCAAAAATAATGAAAATTCCGTACGACCTTTTTAAGGCATTTTTTAAAATACTTTGGGAGCTAGAAAATGTAGTGGCATTTTAATAAATAAGCTATCTTTTTTTTTTTTTTTTAACAGGAAACTACAAAAGTTTCTTAGAAGCCAATTTGGTTTCCTATTAGCATAATGTCCTATACGTAAGTAAATCACCGAAAACCACAAAGGTTTCCTAGAAGCTAGTTTGGTTTCCTTTAGTGGAATGTACTGTACGTAAGTAAATTACAGGAAATCACGAATATTTCCTAGAAACCATTGTGGTTTCCTTTTTGTAAAATACCATGTAGCTAAATAAATCATAGGAAACCATGAAGGCTTCCTAGAATCCATTGTAGTTTCATTTTTGTAAAATGCCATATAGCTGAGTAAATCACAGGAAACCACAAAATTTTCATAGAAATTATTGTAGTTTCTTTTAGCAGAATGTTCTGTAGCTAAGTAAATCACAAGAAATCAAGAAGGTTTCCTGGAAACTATTGTGGTTTCTATTTTGCAAAATGCCCTATAGCTAAGTAAATCACAAGAAATCACAAAAGTTTCCTAGAAACTATTATGGTTTCTTTTTCAAATTACAGGAAACAATGAAAGTTTCCTGAAAACTATTCTACTTTTTTTTTTTTTTTTGCAGAATACCCTGTAGCAAGAATTTGGTGAGACATTGAACAAAGATACTAGAGAATATAGTCAAGTTCTCAAATTAAGTAATTATATTTTTGAAGTAAAAGTAACATAAATATATATTGAAAACTAGTTACTGAAAACCAATTTGGTTTCCAGATTCTGGCATCTGGTTTCTAATAACTAAATTAGTTTCGAGTAATCAATAATTGAATTAACCAAATAGTTCTATTGATTATGATAAAACTAATCTGGTTTTCAGTTTCTATTAACTAAATAATTACGATATTTATGGTAGAAACCAATATGGTTGTTGGTTTTTAGTAACCAATCTGATTTCTAGTTTCCAAAATTCAATTAGTTTATGGTTTCTAACAATAAATTGGTAATTAATTTTGAGAATGATCAGCTACAAGTAGACTAGTAGCAAAAAGAAACAAGAAAAAATGGAAATTCTAAGACTTTATTTGGTCTTTCATACAAAAAGTGAACTACTAGCTAAAATAAGTCTAAAAGTATGCTATGCTACTGGTTTATTTTTTGAGTAGTGAAGTATTTAATGTATGGTGATTTCTCTAATTTGATTACAACATAAAAACTAATTTCTATGTTCGGTTTACTAACTTTAACAATGAAATCAACATATAGCATGAAATAATCAAGAACTTTACTTGAATCCTCACTTAATTTATAGAACCGAAGTAGGCGAATCGCCAGCATTCAAGACATTCATCGAATATGTAGTGGGCACAAACCCACACCAACTCAACAGAAATTAGAGACTTCGGCATCTCACTTTTTCTATGCTTGCCTAATGCCACATGAAGTCATAAACCAAACCCTCAATATCATATAAGAGACTACATTACCAAAATATATACAACTATCTAAAACACTAAAACATTAAAACGATGTGAACAATCTAAGAGATACCCAATTGTGATTTTTCACCAATTTTTGACATCAAACTCCTCAAACTCCATTAGAGACCATATTTCAATCCTTTTCAAATTAATCCCAATCCACGCTTTTAATGAACAACTCATACCTCACAAACAGGTAGGACATACTCTTCGAATTTGACATCTTGGTAAAACTCTGTACAGTCAACTAATTACCAGAAGCCAAACAAGCTGCGAATCGCACTTTTACTCAGTTATTAGCATCGACTCCAACATATAGATTCAAAGAAATCAAAAAGGACAATGTTCTTCCTGTGCGAGAGAAAGCTATTGTGAAATTTCAAAAGTGGCTTTTTTCTAATAAAAGGTCGTATGGAAATAAGTGGATTGGTCATCACCGTATTTGTGGAATTGTTTTTTAAAAAATCGTTTTGAGTTTCTTTTTCTTTTTTTTCTTCTTCGAATAATGATATTTAATAATGATATTCTTTTGAAGAGCCCATTTTTATTAAAAAAAATGAAATTGATATATAACGTGTAAAATAAAAGCAAGAAATATTATATCTAAAAAAAGAATTAAAAAATATAATACAATATTATGTATAGTTTACATTTTAAATATAGATTGATATTCTAAATATTTATGCATAAATGTACCAAGATTTAAAAAAAGAACAAAATGATATATCTAAAAAAAAGAATTAAAAAGACAGAAAAAAATTTCTTAAAAGGAAATAAGGGGGAAAAAATCTAATGATACGAATAAAAAATTTTATAGACAAGTTAAAACAATTTCATTGATTCATCAAATAATAATAATTTTATTTCCTTTAAAATGTATTGTTAATGAAATTAAAAATATAATACACTACATAGAAAGAGATAAAATGACTAATTAGAAGAAAAATTAATAAATAAATAAGCATAAAAAAATTGGTAGAATATCTTTCTAAAAAAAAACAATAATAAGTCTAAGCATAAAAAACAGTTATCACTGCCATTTTTGGATCTAATATTTTATTACGTAGATGCATATTATAATCCTAGTATGTTACTTTTATAAGTGAGGAAAATTTTAAAAAAAAGGTACAAAGAACATATAGAGACAAAAAAAAAAAAAAAAAAAAAAA